>VXAK01017781.1:0-60425 GCA_013399435.1 Arenaria interpres
AGCTCAGGATATATCTGTGGAGTTTTTATAGTCTTGAAAACAAGGAAGAAGTTCACAGTAAGAATCAAAAACTGCCTGAGATTTTATCACCATGATCTCATGGGAGGGTTGGATTGGCAGGGTTTTGGCTGTTTCTTGCTTCTTATTTTTATGCTAGTGTCATGGAAGCTTTATGGAAGAAATAAACTAGGTGAAGACATAATAAAGCTTGGTCATTGGTCATTATTATATTTTTAAATACAATTTATGAAATAAATACGAATGAAATAGTATTCACTTTTTGAAGACCAAAGCAAATTCTTACTGTGCCTAAATTTCAATAACAGTCTTAATTTCTTCCATGGTACATGCTAGACAGAGATTACTTAATCCTGTCTCATCTTGAACTCTAGAACATATAAACATAGAAGAGTAGTTTTCATAAGAGGGATTTATTTACAATTTCTTTTGCAAATGTGAAAAAAATTGTCCAATCTTGGATTTATAATAAGCAGTTTTTGAGTTGTTGTGTAATGATGAAGTAGTTAATGCATTTTCAACTGAACCGGAAGATGGATCTACTTACTGATAACCCATAAGTTATAAAGAGGTTTTTAAGAGCGGTAGCTAAGCTTAAAGATGTAACTGTAATTAAAAATTTTACAATGTATTGTACCCTTGATTTGTAATGCTTAATCTTAGATGCATAATTTTAAAACACTGCTATATAAATTATATAGGCTATTTAATTGCACATCAGTATAAATCAAGATATTAATTTCTGTTTTTCCAAATAATTTCCTATTCCAGCAGGAACAGTATTGCCATTACTGCTTTGACTCAGACTCCTTAGCCTCCTTTAGCAGTTAGAGCACGCACTTGAGTGTTGAATACACAAATCACATACTGATATCAAGAGTGTTTTCTAAATGCTGACATAACTCTAGAATGTATAAACAGTGTTCCCTGAGTGCTTGAAGAGTAATATTTCACAATATGGTTTATTGGCTTTGGTAGATCAGCATTTTTCTGTGTCATTGTAGGAGGAAAAGTACAGCTTGAATACCCACAGCATTGTCAGTTCCTTTTGAGCATCTATTGCCACACTGGAAATATATAGTGCATTTTTTGGCCTTGCAATGGACATGGGTTATATGGGCTCAGACTGTGTTGTGTAGATTCAAAGGATTCCCCAGAAAGGAGGTCCAAAAGAGATACCTTTCAGGGGACCAAAGAAAACCCCCAAAACCCAAGATACCCACCAGCAAAACTTAGCCGACACTTTGTTCCTTTGTAAATTAACTACATTAAAGTATCAGGATGCTACAGTGCAGAGATAATCTGATGCTTCATAGATTTTAGTTAAACTAACAGTTTTAAAACTATTATTGCTTATGAAAACACTGAATGCTTTTGTAACTAATAAAAGCAAAGCAAGACAAGGAGAAGCAGCAAATAATTCCAAGGAAGATGCGTTCAAAATAAATGTTTTGTTTCCTGGTCTACTGCCAAAAGTGAGACAGATTTTTATTCATTTGGTTACTTTTGGTAGTGTTTTCTGTAAGAAGGAATCCAGGGTTAGAATTATTGTGAGAATGTAAATAAGAATTTCTTCTGATTTACTGCATTACTAAATACTTTTTAGATGCCAGGCAATATTTGAGGCAACTGGTTTTATTTTTCTGTTGTTTTCTAAAAAAAAAAAGCAACTGTTATGAAAATGAATGTCAGGCAATCAGGTTTCTTTTACTAAAACCAGTCAAGTCATTTTTAAAAGTATGGGTAAGGAATAATTAATTATCTAAAAAAATGTTAGCACAGAAACAAATACATCGTTTCACATGGTTTAGCACTAGCTCTTTTCTTTTGTTAGAATAGAATGTTCTTCTTTCTTTGTCCTGCATTTCCATCTGAGGATTTATTTTCAGTTTATCTTTCTACTGTGGAGAAAAGTTATTGTTGAACAATTGCTCACTTTGCCATGTGCAGAGAAAGGACAGAATAGGGTTATAAAGGAGGCTGAAAAACAGCATCTGAGCAGAGGGATTTATTTGCAGTATCAGATGGCTACCTCAGGGTAATACTGGTCTAGAAATTAGTGAAAATTTTAAAAGTTTGGTATTGATCTCTGTTGTATTTGGAGGTCCACATTCACAACATACCATGAAGGGAGTAGCCCTGATATTGATACTTCTGCAGTTTGTCCGTAGTACTTTTATCCATTTTGTTGCTCTCAGAATAAATACTCTTTTTTTTTTTTTTTTTGCTTTCATGCTACGTACTGGTAAGAAACTAAAAATATAGGGATGAATAGAGGATGGTGTGATTGATAGTACAAAAATTTAAGCATTTCATACAGCCTGCTAATTTTTTTTTAATTTTGTAGATGTGCAGTTTCACTCTTAAACAGGCCAAATAAATTACTATATATTAAATAGTTACACATGATTATTTGAAAGTTAGCAAAAAATGAAGGAGTCTTTTAATGATTGAAGTGTACTTTTTTTGAATCCTCTGTTATTTTTGAAGCTTTTATACAGAGAAATAATTCTGTTGTGTTAGAAAACACAGTATTAATCCTGTTTTTCTCTTGCCTACAGGGCAGCACAACTATTTATGTGCTGGAAGAAATGACTGCATAGTCGATAAAATTCGTAGGAAGAACTGTCCTGCGTGTCGCTTGAGGAAGTGCTGTCAAGCCGGTATGGTCCTGGGAGGTGAGCTGCTTTTCAAGTCTGATTCAGAAAAATAGGCAGTCATGGATATTAACATCAATCTGTTGCGTTTAAACAACATTACTTTGATACTGTAAAGGAAAGAACTACATTAAAATGTTATTTTTTGAAGAATTATGGGAGGTTTTAAAATTCCTTATAATTTTTCTTTATTGAGTCTGTAAATCCTGAAACAAAAATAGCTTCCTGTAGGAATTTGTCTCTGCTACTATGTACCCATATACTCATTTTCTTCAAGGGTAGAAATTGTGTATTTTGTGTGCATTTATTAATAATTTCGTATCTGAAAATTTGATATAGGTAAAAAAAGAAGCAGCAAATTGATATCGACACTAAAATCAGGAATCAGTACTATCCCCTTCTGTTTTCTGATGTGCTCTCCATTATTGTTTTGAGTACATGTCAACAAAATTATGTCCTTCTGGTCCACTGAAGAGGCCCAGGCAGTGGTTGCACCAACACTGCAGACTTTGCAGACTGGATACTGGGAATTCCCATCTTTGTATTAGTTCTCGCTGTAACAGATTTGAATTTTGTATGTAACATTACTAAAAATTGATCACTATGCCTTTGAAAACCTGCAGAGAGAGAATAGTGTAGGATTGGGTAGTCACATAGCAAGTTTTGCCATGCTACCATGCAGTAATGATGCATATTTTTTCTGGATTTTTTTTTTTTTTTATTTTTCATGTTTTTCATGACAACTTTAGCTGTATAAAGTTTTGGATTAGCACAAAACTTGAAAATATGTGGCTAAGACTATAAGAAAATGGCTATACAAAGGTGATAGAAAAAATGTGTTCTCAAAGGGAACTTTCAAAAAAATGAAAGGACAAAAAACTGATTTCTTTCTAATATAATTTTTTTTAGTACATCAAACACTCTCTCTCTCTCTGCATTTTATGTATTGCTTTTTATCCCTGAAGGAAGAATTAGCATTATATACTGTCCGTGATTTCATTATCTTGCTAATCAGTGTTCATTCATAAGTTAAAACGTGTATGTAGTTTTCAGACTGACATTTCCATTGCACAGCCGTATGCTTGCAGCTCCTGCAACATTCTATGGAGTATTCTGTGCACGTGGCCATTGTGTCATTCTTACATTTCATACTTTTATCAGTGGTACAAATCAGTAGTTGCCAACCTGTGAGGAGCTTTGCTGGCTCTTGGTACTTCATCCTCCATTAGCAACAGTTCTGCAGCCCCAAGGAACAGCCAGTGGGATGAGAGGAGGGAGAGGCGATGCTGCGATGCGGACCATGTTCTGTGTTGTTACCCCTGAACCTCCCGAGACCTTCAGCACTGCCTCTCCTCTGAGTTGTCCTCTGCAAACTGCATCCCTCTCACCCCACAGTGTTGGAGACAGAGTAACGAGAGCCATCAATCTAATTGGTGTTACTGTCTCCCCCTCCTTCCTGTGCTGCTTCTCAGTAAAAAACACGGGAGCTGACAAGCATGTTGGTGGCACTGTACTGGGGGAGAGGGGCGAAGGCAAGAGAACATGACCTCTGGATTCTTATCAGAGAGAAGCGGTGATTTAGAGCTAGGGTAGGAGTGCATTAGAAGATAACACCAATAACTAAACCCCAAGTATTTTAACATTGCAAGCAGCACTGTGTAGGATGACTCACTAGTATCATCTAGTCCTTTTGCTTCAGCATTGTTTTGCATAGTAATTCTGCATAGGAAAAGTAGTCAGAAGGCTTGAGTTCATTCTACAATTTGCATACATTTATGGATGCTAGTTTTCCTAGTGTTTTTGCTCTAGATGTAAGTAAAAAATTGGACATTTTTGCTAGCAAAATTTATGGGATGGTATGTCCTCATATGACGATGTTATGTCCTCATACTTGAAACCAAAACCTGAGGATAAAGGTGCTCTGACTCTTAGTTCTTTACCATCATGCGTAAAAACTTCCTCTTTCTCTTTGGATCACCTTTTTTCTCAGCTGATCTATCAGAATTGTCAATATTTTAAATCATTTTCTGTGTTTAGAGCCTATTATATTCTAAGATTTTCTGTGCATTTTCTGGTTTCTGCAATTCAGAGTGTGCATAGATATACTGTTGTTCTTTTACTCCTGCTACTTCATTTCTTAATGCTAGCCTTCTGTCACTAAACACAGACCTCCAACATTGCTTAATCAAGGTGAGGAAGACTAAGATTTTACAGGATGCTAACTATAAGATTCCAAAGATTCTTATTACAGTAGTTAAATTAAACTTACTCCTGGGAGAAATAGACTTATCTTTGACTGAATGTTATTGAGTGGCAACCATGTAGATAATAATATTATATTACATTGACAACAGTTCCATTTTCCAACCCTAATTTCAAAGCAATTAAATGAACCTGGATTGTTTTAAAATAAATTGTAGTCAGTTGTAAGTAAATTATAGGATAGCAGCAAATAGCTTTAGTAACTGGTTTCACTATATGGATTGTTTCTTCTTTCTTAATATATACAAATAAAGTATAAATGAAAACATACTTTATAATAACTTAATTATCATTCTTCTTTGTGGGAGTGTTAGTTGTCTGTGCATTTTATCATCTCATAACTGGAGACATTAACCTATCCCCTTTCTAATCCTCTACCTAATAGGATAGCAGGTAGCTGTGTCAGGTCCTGGAATAAACAAATACCCAGCTTTTTTATTTCCTATCGGCGAATTTAATTCTCCCAGACTGACTATCACAGATTCCTTGTTATGCTGTATTGCTAAACTATCATTTTCTTCATTGTTTCAGTCAGCTTACAGTCCACATTACAATGATTACATGGAGACAAATTTGAATTAATTTTCCAGGTAATATTTTCTGAGGTAGCATCAAAGGGTTTATTAAAATCAAGATGTATTACTTCTGCTTTGCTGCTTTGTTCCTTTATTTTGTATACACCCTCCTAAGGTGTACACAGCTTGTTCTATACAAAACATAAGAGCATAGTGACCTTAAAGTCAGAGCCACAGTGTTCTGTCAAGAAAAATAAATCATTGACATTTTTCACTTGATTACAGGATATGGAGAAGGATAGTGAGATGATAGATTTTTAGTAGAAACCCAGCCATTTTAATATGAAATGTGAGTGACTTTACTGTTAGTAAAGTCTGATTGGCAGTATGGTTCTGTATAGCTAGTTAAAAGAATATTAAAATACAGGATTGTGTATGAAGGAGAAAATCATAATATATTTGAGGATGACATTAAGTAGATTTTATATTTTAGATTTCTTTATATTTTCTAGGCACATGTAGTACACAAACACTATAAACATGCTATTTCTGTAATTGAAAGTAAGGGAAGTGTGTGTACTAGGAAACTGCTTGAGTGGCTGGCTATCTTAAAACAAATTAATGAAAATGTCACAAAGAAAAGGTGTGCTATCTAATACATACAGACAGGTTTTAATATTAAGATGAATAGTTGCCAGAGCAGATTAATTTCTTTACACGTTATAGGATTAAGTGGAGACAATTTTTTATTTTACAGCAGGAAATTATGTGGATTTTTTTTTTTTTTTAAGCAGCAATTGAAAATCTAAGGTATTGTCACATCTCTGTTGTTTTCCATATGTCCTTAAGAGTTTGCATTAATTTGACATGGTCTCCATGTGGAAGATGGGAAAGTTTACTGTGACTTAGTAGTAGGTACCTCTGCAGTAGACAGGTAACAAGTGGAGTTGCTTTACTGGTGGCTGTTAAGCAACATAATTAGAAATAAACACATAAGCAATTCTGCAAGCCAATGTGACATTAATTCTGATACATTTAATCTCTTGGAAACATGGGTACTTATTAACTACTAACATTTCCATGTGATAAGCACTCTGTTTGGTTTCTTTCTTTACTTGTTCTCTGAACTGTAAAAGTATCTGAAGCCATTATTTCAGAAAATACCTGAAATCATTATTTATGAACTATCAAATGCATTGTTCCTTCTGTTTTCCTTCATGCCTAAACAATAGTTAGTGGGAAATTCCCAGCATGTTTAAGGACTATGTATAGCTTTGTTTTGGTAGAGATTGGCTCTAGGTCTCTAGTCATAATATATTGTCTATTCTTTAGGGGTTTTTTTTGATTCACTTGTAACATGAGGTATAAGTTCATGTTTCATTCTTTACTAAGGAGACACTAATTAGAAATATTTGTATTCTTACCACAAGTGATAAAATGAACATAAGATTGGTGGGGCACTTGATACTATGCTAATTAAACTCACAGTTAAGTTAGTGGGAGTATGACCCCTGACTTCATTGGATGATGAGTGTTACTGAAGACCCTATCACTCATATTTATACTTTCAATAAAGTGTGTTTCTTGAAATTTCATTTAGTATGCTCCCTTTGGATTTTAAATACTTCATAAGTTTAAATTAAATTTTCCACTTTTGTGTACAACTTACTTTTTTGTATGTGAAATTCATAAACATGCATATTTATGATGGGATAACATAAATCTTTTTTTTTTTTTAAGCAGTTACTGGTTTTTCATATTGTGTTCATTTGCTCAATCCCATCTAGTTCTCAAAGAATAGGATTGATTCTGCCTCCAGTTATGCCAGTGTACATCATGAATAATTAATTTAAGTAATAGATTTTTTTTCTGTAAAAAATATTTAGAAATAACTTCAGAAATCCTTCCATGTTCACTTGAAGTTATACTACCCGTGTAGTACACTGTGTAGCAGGGACACCTCCCACTAGACCAGGTTGCTCAAAGCCCCATCCAGCCTGGTCTTGAACGCCTCCAGGAATGGGGCATCCACAACTTCTCTGGGCAACCTGTTCCAGTGCCTCACCACCTTCGCAGTAAAGAATTTCTTTCTAGTATCTAATCTAAATCTCCCCTCTTTCAGTTTAAAAACATTGCTCCTCGTCCTATTGCTACACTCTCTCATAAAGAGTCCCTCTCAATCTTTCCTGTAGGCCCTGTTCAGGTACTGGAAGGCTACTAGAAGGTGTCCTTGAAGTCTTCTTTTATCCAGGCTGAACAGCCCCAACTCTCTCAGCCTGTCCTCATAGAAGAGGTGCTCCAGCATCATGATCATCTTTGTGGCCCTCCTCAGGACTCGCCCCAACAGATCCGTGTCCTTCTTATGTTGGGGATTCCAGAGCGGGACACAGTACTCCAGGTGGGGTCCCACCAGAGTAGAGTAGAGGGGCAGAATCTCCTCCCTCAACTTTCTGGCCATGCTGGCTTTGATGCAGCCCAGGATGCAGTTGGCTTTCTGGTCTGCGAGTGCGCGTTGTCAGCTCATGTTGAGCTTCTCATTAACTAATATTCCCAAGTCCTTCTCCTCCCGGCTGCTCTAACGACACCCTTTTTTTCACTAAGCAAAACTTTTTGGGCAGAACTAATGAATTTAATGATCTAGCAGGTTTTTTTCATCACCTTTGAGGGCATATTTGTAGTGCCTGTGTTCCATGCAGCCACCTCTACATGGATTTGCCTTTTTATCGAAATGTTCAATATGGTTAAGATATTACTGAGTGTTATTGCCTTTCAGCCTTTGAAGATTTGATTTTCTGTGTCTATGTAGTTCACTTCTAGACTGGTTCCAAGAAAGAAATTTGAAGACTTGCTACCTAGAGTTCTGTATGTTTGCCATACCAGTTGCAGTATCTGTGCTTATTTTGGGAAGGCAGTTGAACTATTTCTGGTATTATTTTTTTTAGTTAGTGTTCTTCAAAGCAGTGCAGTATTCCAAATCAGAATTCCAAATACTGACAAAGAGAAATTATTCTCTATAAGGTGAAGAGTTTTTTAAGTGTAGATCTGTGGTTTTATCGTATTTGTTGGCTTTTCACTTATCTCCTGAGTTCTCTTTCTGGTAAACAGGAGGAAAATATTACATTACAAATCATCAAAATAGAATTTAGCCATGAGACTGAAATGCCTTTATGGAACTGGAGGAAAGGAATTTCTCTGTGTAGTAATTAATTACTAGCATTTTTGTTTCTAAATATTAGGGAGAAAAAAGAAAAGTATCCTTAATTAACATTGAATAGAAACTGGATTGTAGAGCCAGCTGGCTCAGCTGTCGGCGTATGACAGAACAGTGGGAACTGAACCAGAAAACATTTTATGAGGTTACTGTAACCTAGAATTCAGGGCAATAATTTTAATGGGTGGGTGCCATTCATTTCTTAGTGAAGGGAGGAGGATATGGAGGGAGAAACTCTTTAAGAATTTTCCATGTTTATTTAATTATATAAATAGTCAAAAATAGAAAACACACAGAAAACAATTCTACTTTCCTTGTATGGACTAAAAGTGCAATCCAGCACTACTGGAAAATATTAATGTTTCTAGTTAGTTCTTTTTAACAGAACAACAATTTTCTTTTTCAGGTCGAAAATTTAAAAAGTTTAACAAAATTAAGGTTGTAAGAACATTAGATGTCGCACTCCAGCAGCCAGCAACCCTTCAAGATGAAAGCCAATCTCTAACCCAAAGGCTGTCCTTTTCTCCAAATCAAGAAATACAGTTTGTTCCCCCAATGATAAGTGTTCTGCGAGGCATTGAGCCAGAAGTTGTCTATGCTGGTTATGACAATACAAAACCCGAAACACCAAGTTCCTTGCTGACGAGTCTAAATCATCTTTGTGAAAGGCAACTTCTTTGTGTCGTCAAGTGGTCTAAATTGCTACCAGGTAATAGCACTTCTCATCTATAGTGAATTCTAGTCAAGCAAATATGTGATAGGATGCAACAGTCAAAAGAGAATATTATTGTCTGCCTGTTAATTAATTCTTAACAAATTCTAAAATTATTAACCTTCCACTTCATCAGGTAATATATGCACCAGTCAAATACATATTAATAGGACACTTTTAAAGGAATGCATCTAAATATTTTGACTCACCCCAAAAAACAACAGAAGCCTAGATGGTTCCTGTATGTCATCATTTTTACAGTCTTTCCACCCTAACCCCTCCTACTCTATTATTCATGCTTTTGGTTTGAAAAAATGTTTACATTTCTGCATATTGTTTATTCTTATTCTTATTAAAATGAGTTTTTGAAATCATCCGAAAAAAATAGTACCAGTTAGAACTAAGCAGCTCACAAATAGTCTGGTAACGAGAAGGAACTGAATTTATTAAGAGAAAAAAAATCCATTGTATGTATGTACATGTGCTGTATGGGCATAAGAGCCTGATCTGGGATGTATAAAAATCAATGTATTGACCAGAAAACCTGGAAATATGGTTTCCTGTGAGCTCAGTTTGACACTTCAGTGCTGCAGGAAAGGGTAGTCCCTAGGATTACTCTTCCCCATTGGAGCTTCTGCTTGTCAGACCGCTTGGTTGAACTGATTCATCTCATTAAGTGAGAAGAAAACAAACCTTTTTTTTAACCCTCTGTAGCTTTCTGACGGCTTCATGAGCTGAAGCAGTTCATTGACGGGTGGCATGAATGCCAGAGCTTGCTTGAAGGAGGAGGTAACAGGACCAGGTAATGAGGACCATTGCTTTCAATGGCAGGAAGCTGTTGGATTGACTCAGATACTTCACGGCAATCTTTGAAGTTATCAAAGAGCAAAAGTTATCAAAGGCAAACACACAACTGAATACTCTTCTCATTTGTTAAATGCAAGAAAGATACTCATATGCAGATGTTTATCGTATTACAACTGTATCTCTTGTTAAGAACACCGAAGACCAAGCTATCTATATGAAATAAGAGCTGGTTATAGTCATCATGTTACAAACAGTCATGTTTTTTCCAAAGGAAAATGAGATGCATTCCAATTTCCTGAAATAGTCACTTCTGACTGCTAAAGTTAATTTTGGTTTAATCATTTCAAAGTATTGGATCAGAACAAAAAGACGAGATGAACTCAAAGTGAGATAGCCAGTTATTATACAAATCTGACAAACTTCTGAGAGCTACAACCCCAAAAGCACTTGTCTTTCTAGGTGTTCTAGTTGTAATCTCAGAACACCTATTCAAATCTTGTCTAAATGAGAATTTTATGTATTTTAACTTTTCATTTCACTTCCAGGATTTCGGAATTTGCATATTGATGATCAGATCACCCTCATCCAGTATTCCTGGATGAGTCTCATGGTTTTTGCAATGGGATGGAGATCATATAAGCATGTCAGTGGTCAGATGCTGTATTTTGCACCGGATCTGATTCTAAATGAGTAAGTAGACTTTGCTGTTGCATGATGTGAATGACATTTTGAAGTGATTTGTGTCAATGAGAATGTGACTTCATTGAGGCAAGATTTCATTCGTTACTTGTTCTGTTTCAAAATTAACAGCAGAGGAAATTTCTCTGATCATATTAAAGTTTAGTAACTTTGGGAAGGATTTTATGGGAATCCAAAATGCGCCCTAGACATGGGCAAAAAAAAAGGAACCCAAATAATATTTTAATTATCTAAGAATAATAAAAAAAAAATGAAGAAGCTGTCAGAAGGTCAGAATTCATCTGAGTAAGACATCAGTTAATGTTTAATAAATGAAGATAAGCAGGTTCTTTTTTGGTAATTTTTGAGGTTTTTTTTTTGCAAATAGTTTGTATATAGTCTGGAATACTCGGTTTGGGCATTTGTTGATAAAACTCTGCTCTTCTAAAATACATTTGTTGTTAGAAAACTGTAATAATTTAACAAGAAGGAATTTTAATATCAAGGATGAAATATGTGAGACTGCTCTTTTCTGGCTGGAGTGGGGGATTGTTGACTTAAATTTTCCTTCATTCTGCTGATGAATTCAGATAATCTTCATTTCAGCCTTTGTCAGCTTTTCAGCTCTGCAAATTAATATTATCAAAGATGTAAGTTTATATACTTTAGTTATAATACATAGGGATTTCCCAGGAACATTAAAACATAATTTAATCTCCCTATTTACTTTTCCTTAATACCTTTTTTCTTAGGTTTTCTTTTCTCAAAATCCTAAAAGAACTGCTCTGAAGTGAGATGAAAGTTAAACAGATTTTCTTGTAAGATGTATCTGTTTAAGGATTAAGAGGTGGATTTGCAGAAGATCTAGGCACCTGAATTTAAAATCAGTAGACATGCAGGTTCTTGCCAGTGAAGTTCTTTATAGAAGATCTGTGGACATGGCTCTGTAGCTCCTAGCCTTTTCTCTCCCAGATGACTGTAAATCACTGTGAGGTTACAGAGTAATGAATTCTTTCCTCTCCCATGTGTATTAATTGTAATTTAAAAATTAAAATACTTTAAAGGGATGAGATTGAGAGAATTTCTGGCTGTATTCTGTCCTAGCATAATCTGTGATATATCTCATAGCTACAGTCAGAAGAAACAGAGATGGCTTTAGGCAGTAACGTCATGTCTTGGGTTTTACCCTATATGTGGACTACTGCTGCCACCTTGTGAAGAAGGCTTTCTTCAAGAATAGGGTTGAGATTTATGAACCAAGATTATAACCCCTCGGAGGTAGTTTCTTGTTTGCAGCTCAAGACTATATACATTGAGAAAGAGGTGGACTGACAACATACCCTTCTCTTGGCTGTAGAACATCTCGTCAAGGTCATACTAGAAACTTTATAAACAAAGAGTTAGACATTAAATGTAACTGGCACATTAAATCGTAGCTGCAACTATTTATTGGGAAATAAGTTAGCTTTTAGATCAGTAAAATGTAAGCAACTTCCTTGTCTGCAGTGGTGTCTAAGATTATGCTTTCATAATCACTTTAGGAAAGGTAAGTGCTGAACAAAGCCAAAAAATCCAGCTCCACCTGCCTCCCTGCCCTGGTCATGCATCCCCATGATTTCAGTTAATCAGGATCAAATGCTATCTGGCTGCGCTGTTAAACAAATAAGGAAATTATAGGCTTGAGAAATCCCCCAGAAAAAAAGCCATTAATTAGCACATTAATTAGCAGATAGAGGTGATCCTTGATCACCATGTGGACACACAGGCTCTGATGCCAGAATAGCAGGAATGCACACCTAGACGTGGAGATAATGGAAATTCCTTCTACAGGGGCAAAACACAGTTGACTTGTTTCAAAATGACCATGAAACCACAATCCAAAGATTGTTTCACAGCCAATCTGTCATTTAGTGAACTGAGTTGTAGTGCTCCTTGGGAATGACTTGTTTGGTAGCATCAATTTCAGACCAATAAAGCCAGAAGTCTTAATTTGACAATGATTTCATGAATTAGTATTAAAACCCTATAAGGATTTACTGTTACTTATACTTTGCAGTGTCTGAAAACATGGCTAAGAACAGCATTTAAGCATATCCTGGAAGCTGCTGTCATCCTTCATAGTTACCACTTAGGAATAGGGACCACCAGAAAGGAATAGGAAGGGACATTAAAAGTAGCTATAGAAGTAACAATCCTTTCAGATCTAACATTAAATTTCTATGTTTAAGTCACTTAAGAGTGGTGCAAGATACCAGATGTTGAACAAAGCTAAGATAATTTTCTTTTAAGGTAACAGTAACACTTTAAATGACAGAAGAAAAAAACACCTCAGTGCATTGGGAGAGGTCTTTTATTCACAGAAAACATCTTCTGTTTTCATTGCTGACAGTGCTATCTGCAGTCAGGTTGGAACTCAAATCTGAACTTTTTAAGGGGCATGGACAAAATTTAATCTTCTTCTTGTTGTACCTAATTCATCTGTATTGGGACGCAGCTTTGTAAAATTAGCCCATGTTACTGGCTCTTCAGGTTGATGTTTGCAAACATTGAAACTATATTGTTGCAATAATTTCAGTTGAGAACTGCTTTCCCAATAAATATATGCAATAAAATATACTCAGTATACCAAAATCTCAAAGAGAAAAGTAAGATTAAAATGCTGCAAAAAAAAAAACAAAACTGAGCAGTTTTATATATTTCCTTGTGTGATTTCTCCTATTTACTTCTGCACGAGTTTAGATAAGGCTGTATTAATGTCTAAGTTTTCTTAAATACGTTTTGTGTGTGTTTATATTTAACATTTTTAACTGTTTCTTTAATGGCATAAAATGCTACAAAGTTATACAATTGCTGTTAGAAGTAGGATGTTACACTGGCAACAAAGTATTTTGATGAGACATTTTGCAAAACCTAAGAAAAGTTTCCTGTAAACTTCCACGTTTATCTTCAATTCTATGCTTTGAAATCTTTTCAGAGAATTTAAAAATCCATCGACCTCTGAAAATGAAAGTATTTCTCATTAATTTTTAGGGTGTTTTTAATTAATAAAAACTCTTCTTTTTGTGGTTATCATTCAGCTTTGGTAGTCTCCAAGGTGTGGTGGTTTTTATCTGGGCAGCAGTAACAGATTGCACATACAAAATAACGGCACATTCATTATGATTAAAAAAACTAGTGTAGGTACAAAAAAGTCAGAAAATTGTTTACGTGCATAACCTGTTTCTATAATTTCTGCAATGTGGTAATTAAACTGGCAACAAGGTGGTTCCTTCAAGCAATTAGCACTGGAGCCATTCCTTTTCTTTATTTTCACGTTCTTTATTTTTTTTACCTTTTCTGGGTGTAAGACAGAGGATGAAAGAATCATCGTTCTATTCCCTGTGTCTATCCATGTGGCAGCTCCCACAGGAATTTGTCAGACTTCAAGTCAGCCAAGAAGAGTTCCTGTGTATGAAAGCACTGTTACTTCTCAACACAAGTAGGTTCTTTTATTTCTTTGTAACATATCACTAGTAAAAGTGTTTTGAACCTTGTTGTTTTGTTTGACAATTGCTAAGCTATCTGCCTTAACAAATGGAAACTTCTTTAGGAGGGATGATAGTATTCCAAGACATGAAAATATTTTTTCTACTGTTTATAAGGAACAAGCAATTTGTGATTCATTGTTGGTTTATTCTCTATAAAGGCACTGGGGAAATGTTGGATCCCTTTTGATATATAGCTATACTGTATTATACATTTTCAAATCAAGTGTGCTGTATTTATGCCTGGAAGCTCTTCATCTTAAAGGACTCTATACAAATTTCAAAAACACCTTAAAAGCATTCAAAATATATTTTTAAAATATTTAATAATTTGTCTGTACTAAGGACTTTATCTTGACCAGGAACTTAAAGTGTGCTTACTCAAAAAAATTAGGGAGGTGGGCATGGCAAACAATACTAACATTTATTCAACATTTTATAGTTATAAATAGGTCAAGTTTAGCACAGATAAAAAAATTGAAATGTTTTTCTTTGGTTTGTTTCTATAGAAAAAAAAATCTGTTGTCACTTTTAATGGTAGCCATCTTTTAAAGAATCCAGCATACAGCTGCATTCCACTTGAAATGGGACATGTAGTAGTTCATGAAGTTACTTTCTAAAACCTTTTCTGAAATACTACAGTGCACATCTACTGAGGCCGTAATTGTTAGTTATGAATCCAAAAATAGAGAGTTTTAAAATGGTATACATGGTATTAGAAATGAGAGTAAGCACTTCTGAAAAATATAATTGGAAGAATGTTGAAATTTATTTCTCTACACACTTATGGAGTTGGAGGAGAGATGTGTAAATCCAGCATAACCTGACTGTTGGTTGTACAAAGTTTCAGTAAAAGATAAGGAACTAAAATTTATTCCCTATTAATCTGCATTTGGCTGGTATTTACATAAGCCCACGCTTGGAAATAACCTGGTCTTAGCAGAGCATAAGCAGTAAAGATTAATTTTAGCTCATATGAATACAGAAATTGCTAAAATAATAGCTAGATACCATACACTCCGCTAAAGCAATAAAAATAATATGAACAAAAATCCCTTGCTGCTATAACTCCAGTTGCTTTGTTGGAATTTGAATGTATTCCTACTTAAAATGATTTCCACCATGTTTTCATCAAGAAATGAACTCCCTTGTCTATCTGAACCTTAGAGGGAAGTTTTAAATTTCAATGAGATTTAGATACATTTGTGATATTCCAGCTCTCCATTTCTATCCCACAAAGTTCAAATCAAATTCGAAAAAACATTGCAGTGATCCAATCCTTCTCATTTACAAGTGCAGTTTAATAGTACCCATCAAGCTACCATTCTTTATCAACTGTAGTGGCCTCAGACACTCATTTTAAAGATGATATGTTTATATATATACAAGAAACTAAATTTTTTTTAAAAAAATTATTTCTGTCTGTGCTGGTGAGTTTTGCTTTGTGTTCTCTCCTGCACTTATTGTCTTATAGGAAAAACCAATTTGTCAGATCCTTTTTTGGAAAAAAAAACAGACCTAACCATTGTCACTGAGACATTTAGTAAACATCGGTTCATAAACATAATTCCACAAAACTATTTTCAAAACCCATATAACCTCATTGTTGCTATAAAGTGTTTTTTAAGATTACTTTTATTTTAGTCATGGTATTCATCTTAGTCCTCTTCAAATGTGAAAGTCTGGCCATTTCAAACTTTCATATACTAACAGTAAATCAAGTCTGAACTTTTAGTCTCTCATTCTGTCTTATGTTTGATTTATTATTTAGATGAACTTTCATATTTTTTATATAATTTTGAAGAAACAGTAATTTGTATTAAGCATAACTCAATGTCAGTCTTAATACATTTCTAATTCTGAATGGAAAACACAGTATAAGTTTTAACTACATTTTTGGTTTTGCAGTTTTTCGATTGGGTTTGCTCTGGCTTAGACATTTTATTTATATCGTAGTTGTAACAGTTTTAAAGCTGTCTTGAAAGCAGAATTAGTCTTTGCAAAAAGCGGACTGACATTTTTATTTTCTGCAATTGTTTCCATTTTACAGGTCCTTATTTACTATATGGAATATGCGCTGTTGTAGTAGTGCCCCAAAAGTTCTAAATAGGGCTCTGTCTTGCCGAGGCCACATATATTTAGGAATTAATAGCATGAGTAGTTCAGAAAGACTATGATTTAAGAAAGTGGAGCTATGCCAAAAAAGAGAGAAATAAGCATATAGCAAGTTCAGTTCTAGCTCTAAGACTTTCCAGCATTTTGATTCAGAGGAATTGCAAAATCTTGTTGCATAAGATTTTGGCTGGGTTCTTGCCACTGAATAAAAGCATCCGCATTCCTTACATATGTTCAGGGGGAGGGAGCATTTGAGCTACCTGTGTTTGAATTGCATTTGTGCATGTACAACGTTGTAATTCTTCACTCAAAATAAATAACTTTGTGGAACTTTGTGCATTGCTGGAAGAGAGCTTTTAACTTAATTCATGAGGGAAATGTAAGGACTTAGCTGCTGTTTTAGAGATGCAAGTCAAAGGAAGTGTCCTAACCCTGAATTCCATCAGAATGTCTTTTTATATGAAAAAGATTTCATAGGTGTCTGTAATTCTGCTGTTATGCATCCAGGCTTTGAAAATGAAGCTGTTCTTTTTTCATGACATAGCTTTTCCCCACTGTGAGTATTGTGCCTGTATTACTCCTAAGCACATTGCGTTCTCCGCAAAGCAGAACACTCCCCTTCCGTACAGACCCTCGATGCAGATGTGACGGGCACACTTGCAGGTACCTCCTTTGTCTGCCTGGACTTGAGAGACCTTATTGAGTCAAACCACAGGTCCACCTCATCCAGGATTTCATCTCCATCAGCAGCCAAAAGAAATCTAACATGTCTAAAGCCTGGATTATTATTAGATATGGTGTTATAAACATATTTTCTCTGGAAGCAGTCACAATTTTTATTCTCTTTTTTAAAAAAAAAAATAAAATTCTGATTTAGTTAGGAGTCAGGCCCTGACTTCCATGGCCATCTCACTGCTTAGACAACTGTCTTTAAAGTAAACTTGCTATTTTCTGTATATGTGTCTCCCTCCTTCCCGCAGACATTCACTTGTCTGAGGAGACACAGGGCAAGAGATGTCCTTGGCAAAGTGGATCATTTCCTCTCTTGGGCAGTTTCCCACAAAATAGGAGACTTCTGGTTAAATCAAGTAGAGTAGCAATTTGAATTTCTGCTTTCTTGTCTCTGGACATTTAATCTGTTTGCTTGAAGTGTCTCCTTCCCAATAACCTTCTTCTGAGGAACCAGATGTGACTTAGGCAGTTGGCTAGTTGGGGGGGTTGGACTAGATGATCTCCAGAGGTCCCTTCCAACCCCATTGGATTCTGTGATTCTGTGACTTCAGAACAGGGCTTATGATTTCCAAATGGATCCAGCGCTTCTCTCAGTGCAGTGTTTGCTACCTAATTCTCCTTCATGGAATGGGTTTAGCTCCAATCCTGGGCAGCCGTCTGCTTTTTAGGTGGCTTCTATTTTAAGAATTCCATTCTTAGGTGTCTAACAATACAGTGCATTGTACAGAGTCAGCACACACCTATATTTATGTTTTCATTCCAGAATGTGACAAGTCACCTGGAAGTTGTGTGTTACAGTATTAAATAAGTAAATGTCATTATGAACCAAGCTTCAATTTTTTTTAAAGAGATGCAAATAAAATCTGTTGTGGCCTGATACTAGTCATGGTCTGATACCAGATTGAAGATGTACTGGATACCTAGATAACTAGCATGTGATTTATTTAACTGTGTGAACCAGTCCACATGACATTCTTTTAGAGTCCATAGAGAACATTAAGCATCTCTACAGTGTAATTAATTTCTTTCTAAAACTACTTATGGAAGAGCGAACATGCCTTGTGCCCAAGACTTGCTTGACTATTCCTACTGAAACTACAGCAAGCTGTGGTAACTAGCCCAGATAGAAGTGTCTGTACTGTAAACTGTCTGAAGTTTGGTGAGGTGAATCCTCATGCTTGCTGTCAGAATGTGAAACATTAAGTGTGACATTACAGCCTGAAATATCATTGGCAAGAGAGAAAGGAAAGGGGAAGAGATTTAACAGCTCTTTCAAAGACAGTATGTTTGAAACAAGACCATGCTTTAATGTATGACTATTGTAGTAAAGGAAATATTTAGATTTCATTGCCAGATGGGAATAGTTTTTCAAGTTTCATTTCTTCAAGTTTTTCATTTCTTAGTTGCCTTTGACAACATAAATTGTAAGACTTGAGCATTACACTGCCCTATCAAGGAAAGTAGAGTCTAGATCTTATGCCTGTTTCCTTACAATACTACCAACACTTATCATCAGTGATCAAACATGGTCCTATCACCAGCAGCCACTAACGGGTTAATTTCTCAATGTTCTCTTTGAGTCCTTGTTTTTATCCTCATGGCTGACCATTAAGAAAAGAGGGAGTTCAACCATTTGCTGCTCCTCGCTACTTTCTCTTAAAGCTGTTCACATTTAAGACTCTGATAATGCATATATTCTGTTAAGGGAAAGCGGTTCAAACAGGAGGCTCGTGCCCTGGATGCTGTGGCATCTACTCAACTTAGGAGGTGTTTATTCATTCCTTGGCTCCATTTTGAAGCACTCCAGCTAGAGCTCTCTAACGTAAATCTGTTGTGACTCTCAGCAGGGTAAACATAAGCCAGTCTATAACATCTTTCCTTGAGGACAGGAGTGGTTCTTTTGCCCATCTTCTGTTCAGAAGAAAGGTGTAGCTGAGTTTAAGGCTATTTCTAGAAATCAGTAATTAGCACAATAGACTGATTGTTGCTGGTATATCCTTGTAACTAATTTTATCATTGTTTCTGGATTAAGTGTTGAATGGGAAGAGATACCTGGCATATAATAATGAATTGCACTGCACAGCATGAAATGCTGTAAATTATTCCCATACTTTAAATTTCTCTCATTGCCTTCAGAATAAATTTCAATACAGGTGTTACTTCCTTTTTAGTTCCCTTGGAAGGTCTAAGAAGTCAAAGCCAATTTGATGAGATGAGAACGAGTTACATCAGAGAACTGGTGAAGGCAATTAGTTTGCACCAAAAAGGGGTCGTGGCCAATTCACAACGTTTCTATCAACTTACAAAACTGATGGATTCCATGCATGATGTAAGTTTACTTGTTAATATGTTTTGTGTTTTTAATGTAAGAAGGAACTAGTATTTCTTAAAAGTAATTTTATGGAAAGTGTCTGGTTAACATTTATAAACAACAAAAGAAAAAAACCCACTTTTTTTCCTTTAGTGTGTATGTCTGTGTGAATAGCTAGCTATATATTCAGCAACATATGTATTGTATATGTATAATATGGTAAACAAGATTTAAGTATTTAAGGAACACACATTTGGATGCTACCATTTTGTTTTATTATTTCTGTAACATAACTAGTACAGTTATATTTTTTGGTAGGGGGTGGCATGTGTGTGCATGTGCACGTGTATGTACATGTTCATGAAAATATTTAAATAATGCAAAGAATAGACAATTCAAGTTGCAGAGTCAGGCTATTAAGAATTAGAGAAAGAAACCAAGATTGCTTTTACAACCTTAATTCAACTACTTTTGTGTGTATATTCTGTGCCGGTTTTTTTCAGTATCTGTCTATATTTGGGAATTGAGTAATCTTTGAGAACTCTAGTGGTGATATCATAGAGATTCATAAGTGTCTTAAAAGATGCAGCTGAACCCTTTCCACACCTCTGAGGACCAAGCATCTATCCTATGGGCTTAACATCCATTAAAACTGAGGAATGACGTTTTGTATAAACCTTAGCCCACGTGATTATTATTTTGCAATGGCTTGTGTATCTCTGCAAGAGAGGCAAAGAGCAGAGGTACAGGGCCATACCTGACAGCTTCAGCAAACGCTGGGGAAGTGGCACTAGGGTAGTTTAGGAAGAGTGCTTTTGAGTTGAGTGCTGGTTGTGAGGGGTTCACAGGGAGTTCAGGGAGGGACAGGGCCTTTGCATGTTTGTATTCTGCACTCAGGAAATCTTCATTTTATTTTAATTGTTCGTGAATAAATTCACTTTCATCTATGAACCTTTCATTGACACCAATTACCCCTTCAGATGGGGAAAAAAACCACATTTGTGGATCCCATTTATGGGAGTTGAGAGAGGTAACAATATTAACTATTAATGGGTTCACCAGCTGGTCTGGAGTCTTTTGATTCATGGCACAAACCTCTCCATTGGCTTTTGCTGTCCACAGAACTCAGAGTTTAGCTATTACATTGTATCAGATACCAGCGAAAGGAGAATGAGACAAGTACGAAAAGCATCCTTATGGGTGAAGGCAGACAGTAGAAAATTCTGAAGGGAGGATATGGAGCTTAACTTTAAGTCTTTACTGGTAGTCAGGCTGCAGTCATCACTTGGGGCTGTCAGTGCTAAACCCTTCCCTGGCATTCAGTCAGTCCCCTTTTACTTGTGAAAACAAGTCCTGACCAGAACAACTGCTCACAGCAGCCCTCTGCTCAAGAAACCTGTTTGGATCAGTCTTACTTGGGATAAAAGGTCTTCCTGCGTTACCTGTAATAGCAACTTGCAATCTGAGCGTCACAGCATCCAGAAGAAAACTTTTTTGAGTACTGGGCTGTAGAGTCAATCTCTTAATTTCAAATACATAAAGTAAAATAGCATTAGTGGAAGCGAGTGAATGAGGCTTGCTGCAAAATACCCAGCAAAGTGATGGTTGGGTTAGTGTTTGGTCCATAGAGTTCAAGTCCCTGTTTCAGCTCAGGCTGATAAAGTGATGGGACATACAAGGAAAAGATAATCACACCGGAGAGACCGTGTGTTGTTAAAACCTAGAGTAGCAAACGTAATATGATATTTGATAACATAAATGTCACAAATCTCAAAGAAAAACTTCTATAAAATTAGAACTGCTCAGAGAAGGTAGATGAGGTGAATAATCAAATATATCGAGCAATTGCTTTCAAGGGACTAGGACCTATGGGTTTAAATGTTTGTGGCATACCCAGAAATGACCATAATCAGAGCCATGGAAAAGCTCACAAGGAAATAGTAAGTGCTGTCCCTCTGAGCAGTTTTTTAATAGCATAAAGTAAACAAAGCGTGGAGACATGTGTTGAACATGAGGATAAAAGGAAAGATTGAATCCTTGTTCAGTAGTTGCCACTGTACATGGTGTATTCCAAGACTGAGGACGATAACACTTTATAATATTAGTGAGGCACTGGTTTTACATGACATACCATTTGGATGTATTTATGACTTTTTGCCATGGGAGGCTATTTAAATAGGGAACGAGAAGTATCCACATTATTGATTCAAGGAATGGCAGAGGAAGGTATGTAAAGATGTCAGCTGATGGATGTATGAGAAAAGTGATTGACAGCATGTTTATCTGGCTGTATTACTGTTAGCCTGATTTATCGTGTTTGTATTTTATTAAATCCAGCTAGTGAAACAGCTCCATCTCTTCTGTCTGAACACATTTCTCCAGTCTCGTGCACTGAGCGTTGAATTCCCTGAGATGATGTCCGAGGTGATTGCTGCCCAGCTACCCAAGATTCTGGCAGGGATGGTGAAACCTCTTCTCTTTCACAAAAAGTGAAATGTTTTTTCTCTTATCATAGAGGTGATTTCTGGGTCATTTTTTTGTTTGTTTATTTTGGTCAAGATTTTGCCATGTCAGGACTTCGATATATTTGTCATACTTACCCTGCCTACTGCTTTATACTTGTAACATACACAAGCCATTTTAGCTTGATGTACATATTGTGAGTTCCTGATTCCTTTCTGCAAAAATCACAACAGTCATAAGAAATGTTTTGTAAACTTGGCTAGGTTGCTTTTTAGATATGCATAAGAATGATAATGAGTAGAGTTTTTGGATTTCTAAGAACAGTTATCTTATACATTTTTCTTACATATTACATGCTCTCAAATTTCTGATATGACATGGTGTAAACTTTTTACTTTAGTACGTTGTGTGTATGGGTACATGTGGGCATGTGCATAATCCAAGATTTGGGAGGAATTGAAAAAAAATATTGCCCACATTTTCTCATGGATATTTCACTTTTTATTAATTAATGTGCCTCACAGAAATATCCTTTCAAAGTCAGCTATCCAGGATTAAATAGACATCACTGCAATACCTTCATGAGTAACTGAAGTGCTAGACACAAAATCTACATTCATATTCTTGTCTGTGCTCATACTCATTGAAACTCTTGAGTTCAGTGTACTGAACTGTACTGCACCATTCAGTGCAGCTCTCCTTCAAAAATTGGAAAGTTTAGGAAAATTTCAGAAGTCATGTGTATGTAAACCCACTCAGCTTTGGTTTGTGTTAATTTCCTTAAAAGTTCAGCACTTACTAAAGCTAAATCACTTAGTGGTAATCTTAAATTCATCAACTTTAACATTCTGTATTTCAGAAGCTTTAAATAGAGATGTTTTCACTGACTACAACTCTCCATAACCTTAATGTTTTGAATTTCAGTGCTGAATACTCAAACAGCCATTAACATCAAATTGTAGTGAGATCAAATGCAAAAATAAACAGAAAATATCACTACAAACATTTTGATACACAGCAGACTCATTTCGGTACTATTTAGTGGAGCTACATATTTCATATTTTAAAGACGTCATTATAATTGGGGTAATTGAAAAAGAGGAATTGAACTAAATTAGCCTTATACATTCAAGAAGAATGTAATGTTTTACCGTGGAAATGAAATATTTGACTGAAAAATTATGATGTGGTGGTGTTTGTTCCTTTTATATGGATATGAAGCAACTCATGCATTTAAGGCAGCAAATTGTTGATATATTCAAACAACAGAGAAACAGATAAAGCCCAAGAAGAATTTTTGAGTCTATTAAAATACAACAAATTTTGCCAGCCACTACAAATGACAGTCAAATTCTCTAACAATGAAGGGAATGGTGAGTCTAACTTGGGTACTTGCTGCCCATACTCTTTTGCTCTTCCCCATTACATGCTGGATGCATCCATTATGGGATGGTGTGTAACTTGGTCTGATTCCTTGTCACAGGAGCAAAGGCTCACTGGACATAAGTTCAGTATCCTTGATTAAATCAGGGTGCCCCTCATTAAAAGTATAAGTGATACTACTTTTTCATAAAATTTACGTTTTGATTCTTGGAAAAAATTTGGGCAACTAACAACTAAAGGTAGATCTGAAGGTATCCTTACTATTTACAATTTCCTAAAGCCAATCAAGAAGAAGCTACATTACAATTGGGGATAAAAACATTTTTGAGATTCCCACAGAATTGTACAAACCCCTTGAGCTGATGCAAAGATGTGGCCCTGCATAAAATGGTATAAGCAGCCTTTTGTGTTAGTTGACAAGGTTCATCATTTCTAACTTCCCCGACATAAGTAATTTCTTTCATATTCAGTACAATCTGACTTTTAACTGTGATCCTTAAAGCACTTATGTTTTAATAAATAACACAAAATTCTTTATTTCTACATAGTGAAGTTTTGTTTTCTTTATTTTCCTTTGTATTTACATTCAATAGTTGTGGAGTTTAGTAAAAAAGTCCATCTCAAGCATTCCGTTTTTGTGTAACGACAATATTTTCGTGCATTCTTTGGGAATTTAAGCATTGCCACATGATTTACCATTGAATAAACAGACTGTCTATGTTACTGGTTAGATTAAACTGTTAACAGAAACTTCCCACACCAAAAATTATTCCTTGACACCCTAATTCTGAAATTGGAAAATGGAGTAGGCAGTGTACTTGCCTTAGGAATGCCCCGGATCAAACTACATCTGCCTTTTACTTAATCCCTAAAGTCTGTTTCAAGTGGCTGCCGTGTCACCATGCCCCATAAATATGGCAGATTAGGCTGAAATGCTCTGTATTCGTCTCAAAGGCATAATCAAAAAAAGAAGAATAGATGTCTTTTGGGAATAGATAACAAAGGTTAAAAACATTTTCAAATTGTATTTCTTAAAGATCTCTAACTCACAGAAAAAGTTCCCAGAACTTCAGAGTCATAATAAATGCACTACATAAGACAGAACAAGTTTGGCTAGATGTGGCCACTATATGAATTTGAAAGTCCTGTATTCATTATTGATTGTCTGAAGTTAGAAAAAACTGGTTTGAGAGCTTCCAGCTTTGAGCCCAGTTTATAAAATTGCCTTTAGTCTCCATTTTGACTCCATCGTTTGCTCCAGATGACACAGACACCATGAACAGGTACCAAAATGCAAGATTGTTTCCTTCCCTGTAGAAATCTCATATACTGTGACTTTTCAACACTGTTGGTGATGTCCAAAGACCCACTAGCAAACTAGTTTTTTCTTTGAGTTTTTTAGAGACCACAAGGCTTTTTAGTTGTCTGTATTTCTCTGCATTAATATTTGTCTAAAGATTAAGGTATTTTTTTGACTTGAGCTTAAGAAATAGGTCTGAATAAAGCATCTGGTAGTGCTTTTTAATATACCAAACAAGGCATAACAACGCTAGATCTTCTTATGTTGCATACTAGAAATAAGAGGTTTCAGCAGACGGACTTTGTTGTCTGACATTTATGGTGTGCCTGATTACATTTTGAAGGTATGAGACCTGTTGTGCTCAATTAGAAAGCTTGCTATCTACTGCAGATTGCAGACATAACTTTTTGTCTGATCCATCACTAGAAGTTTTACACTAAATAATGCAAGCTATGCCTGAAGATAAGCCTCTCCCATTCTGTAAAGTTTAGGCATTTTTGTCCCAAGGCCTGTTGTGTTGACTTCTGCTAGGGCTTCAGTAAAGCAAACAAGCAAAACCAACTGTTTCCTTTGAGCTCTCCTGTTGTTATTCAGCTTTGTAGAGGCATCACATTTACAGTTTTTAAAGACTGTTTGAAGGGTGAAGTGCCTGGCTGTGGCAGCCCAGCCATGTCTGGAGAGCTGTGACAGAGTGGTACAGAAAAGAGGAGACCTCCAGCCCTGGCAAGCTGTCTGCTCTTTCACACCAGCTTGCTTCACAGTTGTACCTACTGGGCTCAAAGGTATACAAAAGGTCACACACTCGGCTCATGTTTTCAAAGGTCTTAGCTGGATCAACAGTTTGGACCAGCCTTTAGGGAAAGGAGAATGTGGGGCACCTACGCTGTGATGGGGGGAGTCTGAGAAAATTTCAATTGATTTTATGGTGCTTTGGAACAATCCAGTTGTATGTGTGCATTATAAACTGAAGCTTAGGTATTTTTGAACTCCAGCTGTCCCTTCAGCTGCACTGCAGCTCTGTTTTCTTGTGTTATATCTACAGTAAAGAAGCTGAGACTTCAGTATTGTTTTCTGAGCAGTCAATGCTTCATTAGTGCCTTGGTTCCTTTTTTTGGTCTTCTTTTTCTTTTTCTTTTTCTTTTTCTTTTTCTTTTTCTTTTTCTTTTTCTTTTTCTTTTTCTTTTTCTTTTTCTTTTTCTTTTTCTTTTTCTTTTTCTTTTTCTTTTTCTTTTTCTTTTTCTTTTTCTTTCTTTTCCTTTTTCTTTTTCTTTTTCTTTTTCTTTTTCTTTTTCTTTTTCTTTTTCTTTTTCTTTTTCTTTTTCTTTTCCTTTTCCTTTTCCTTTTCCTTTTCCTTTTCCTTTTCCTTTTTTCAGTCATCTTTACTGGGAAGGTCAGCTGCTTTCCTGTGTTCCTAGGTAAAACTAAATCTTTATCTCAGGTTTTTGGGTTTTTGGTTTGGTTTGGTTTTTTTCTTCTTCTTCTCTCTTCTTTTTATCCTTCTTCTTTTTCTTCTTCTTTTAATTCTTCTTTTTTTCTTTTTTTCTCAATTATCTTTACTGGGAAGGTCAGCTGCTTTCCTGTGTTCCTAACTGAAACCAAATCTTTATCTCAGTTATCAGTGACATACTGGTGGCGTGAGCAGTAATATCTGCAGGGATCCTTCCTTCCCGTGCTCTCCTACCTGCACAAACGTAAGGATAATGTATTCCCGGAGCAGGAGAGGACAGGGCTGTGCTCCACCCGTGCAGCAGCAGCTCCAAGTACATGTTTCTTGCCTGACATGCCGTTCGTGGCACGCTGACCTTCCTTCCCTTCCGATAAGTCAGCTCGCAGCTGCGGAGCCAATATCCAAAGCCCTCCCAACTTTCCATGGCTCAAAAGCCTGTGTGTGCACTGCCAGGCCAGACCGTCAGCATTGCTGGATTTATTGGTTTGTACTGCTTTGTGTCATGATGACCTGAGTTGAACAGAGGGATTGTTTTTAATTTAGTTCTCTTTTCCCCCTTGGAAGATGAAAAGGGGAAAAAAGTCATATTTTAGGTAGTTTTTATCTTAAAATTTATGAAGGCTTTTTTCAATGAATGCTATTAATTTATTAGATTGACCTTATTTGCATGTAGAATGGTACTGTAGCTTTTCAGATGCTTGGACAGAAACACGCAGTAAAAAGTGACTGTAGGGGTAATAATAACTAAGTTAAGATTTAGCTGTCTGTTTACCTTAAAGAGAAAATAATCCTTCAGAAAATGATTCTTCGGTGCTGTTGGAAGTAATGCAGCAGTTGTATAACTTCAAGTACATGAGCAGTGCTGCTCCCTTGGTGTATTTTTTCGCTCACATTTAGGCTTTTTATTCCTGGGTTGGGCCCAGAGTGCTCTGGGCAAAGTATTTACAGAATATAAAGGATATCAAGGAGTGGTGAACTTGCATTTAATTCTAGTTTATCATTTAAAACTGGCAACATTTCAGTTTCTCACCAGTGTGAGGTGTGCTCATTGTAAAAATACCATCACAAGCCATAGATCATGTTTTTCTGACCATGAAAACTAAATTACCCCTTCACCTCTACAGGCACAATAGTTCCACCAATTTAGCATTCAGGCATATCAGTGAGGAAGTTCTCACAGTGTCATTTAAATAGTCTCACTCTATTGCATTTTCCCACAGCTCAATTTAAATATTCACCCAGCCAGTTCAGTGCTAAAATCTCTTTTTGAGATTGAGACTGAGGAAAAAGAAATATACAATTTACAGGGATCCAGAGCTCTGCATCAGTGAACTCCACAACTGTGTTCTTTCAGACAAGGGGCTAGATTGGATGAAAAATATCTAATGGTGTAATAAATATCTTTGCCATCCATTCAGAACTAACTGGGCAGACCCATACAGAGACCTTTGTGTTATACAGGTGAGACTTCTACGAACATTGCTCGTTCCACCTTGGATATACAGTTTTCTCACATGCCTATTTTTCATATACTAGATAAAAATAGAGTAATGCTTTCACATTCCGTACCTCGTATTGTTGGTTTATGTCCAGTCTGAGGCTCTAATCTGAAAACCTCCAGTCGAGAACGATATTCTCATCATAGCGCTTGTCAAAGAACCTGATTTACTCCGGCCAGTCCATTGTGACTGTATGGAGCCCGAATAAGGAAAGCACCAGACATACACACGGCAGTGCTCATTCAGAAAGGTGTGTAAATGCTTTTACTCAGAGTACTTGAATGAGAAACACCCAGGGATCTGCAATCACCATGCAGTTTTAAAAGTAAATTTTGTTGCAAAAGAGTATACGATTATATTATATAGTGCCTGAATAAGGCTGATTGTATACTAAAATTTAATAGGATCTCTAACTTGTTTCCAAAAAAAGGAAGCTCCCAAGAGTCTTATATAATCTTTGAAACCCATAAATCTGTAAAGTTTGTGAATTGCTCAAACTGGACACACGTATTTAAAAGGCAGTCGATTGCAGTTATTACCAAACTTATATAAATGTAAAGTTAAAGCTACCACTGCGAATAACGGTGTTTCACACAGTGCTTTTTCTGACCACTGAGCAACACCCAGCATGCACAGCTGGAATGCTTGGTTTAAGATCACACATCAGCAGGCACACACAGGGAGACACAGACAAATGCTGTTACACTGGCACCCCGGCCTCCAACATGAGCCAGTGTGTGACGACAGCTTAGATGTCCTTTGTATAAATGCATTTATGACAATATCATCGTATTTCACTTTATGCATCATCATGAATCAAAAGCACTTTGAGTGGAATGAGTTTTCACCTATAGCTCAGAAAGGGTTAGGATGGCAGCTTAAATGTTCTGTGGAGGAACTGAAATGTCAGAGTAGAGGGTGTCAGCCTATTACAAGGAGGAACCTTCCTTTTGTTAGAAACATTATGGAGATGTTGTATCTGAAACGTGGTACTGCCCTTTCAAAAGAGCGACAAAGACTCAAGTAGAGCAATGAATATGTCCCCCACCATTTTCCCAGATTCCAGCAACATTTGGAACAGTAAATATGGATTTTGCTGTTCCATGTAAGCATACAAAGTACAACACCCTTGCTGGAAATGATACACTATTAAATGGAAGGAATGCTCCAAGGTCGGGATGTGGTGGCTGTAGGTTGGGGTCTATCACGAATGGATGAAAATATCATCTTTTGGGACTGTCATCACCACACATGAAGGGTTGTCCAGCCGAGGACAACAAGGCTTTTCACTTAAAAAATTAATTGGAGGTTTTGTAAGCCAAAGCTCAGCTTGCAATATAGTCATATTTCGCACTGGCCAATTCACTCCTTACAATGTTACACAAAAGCATTAGCATTGGGTTTGCTGTCACATGCAGTTTACAGTGGTGGCTACAGCCAGTGTACATTTCAACGGGGAGACAGATGCCACTCTCCTTCCTCAAGCCTCATAATATAGGTTGTGTGTCTATTTCTCTGCTCACAAGGCAAGGTTATACACATCTGATATCAAAAAAACCCCAACAAACCTCTGGAATTCTGAAAATATTACTTTAGGAAGGTATTCATTTAATGTATTCTTAAAACCTTCCCTGAAGACAGCCATTAATTTTAAGAAAAACTACATGCCGGAGGGAAGCACAGCCCAAGAGTTAAAAAACAGGTGGGGGACTCTTGCAGTACATAAGCTCTTGTAGTTTCTGAATTTCACACAAAATTTACATCCCAGTTCCCATATTTGTAAAAAGTTTATTCTTCTCTCCCTCCCCTGCCCTCCAGACACTTTCTTTTCCAGGGATTACGTGGACGTAATGGGTGTGCATGAGCACTTCGTAGAGTCTTTGTAATCACCGATGGAAAATTCTGTCGAAAGCCAAATAATCCTTAACTTTGAGACATGTTTGGACTGATGTTAGCATTTCTTTGTATTTAACATTCAAGATCATGGTGGGCATAATTTACGGTTTGTTACTATTGTTTTGATTTTTTTAAAAAAGAAGCTTGTATAAGATATCTGTATTTTCCAGTGAAGAGGAACTTGCATCTATATATATTTGTACATCTGAAATTATAGCTTTCAAGTATTTTTGTAAAGGTGTTGTCTAGCTACATTGTGTCATGTCCAATAAATTGGAGATGTGCTTACTTTGTAGTAGCATGAGAACTGTTTAAGTCCTTGGTTACCACTAGATGGAAAGTAAAGCCACACCAGCAGCACTGAGCTGTAGCTGGGGATGGATCGGCAGTCGCCAGTCCCGGACTGGTGGAGCCCCTGGTGCTTGCAGTCCTATGGAGCAGCAGCCGGGAGGCTAATTTCAGTTTTATTACTTTGGCAGCTCTGGGTTAGAGAGCACACACGCTGCTTATTTACTGAATTGGAACCTGTATGGGGAGGGGAGCCATGTTTTCCATTTTGTTTTCAAGTCAAACTCTCCACAAGGCTCAAAGAATGGGAGACAACCATCTTTTTTCTTTTTTTTTTCACCTGTGTGGAAGGTACTGTCAAACTGCTAGAGTATAAAACAGCAAAAGAAGTTACATTCCTGATGTTCTGGCATAAATACACACAAAGGAAAAATTTAATAAAACGTGTGACCAGAAACTGCACGGCGGCAGTGGCTGCAGGTGCTGCTGTGGGAGCGAAGGCTGTGACACTCTGCTGCCTCTCTGCATCAGAAAAAATATAGCTGAGTATAGCTACAACGAGCACAGCAACCTACCCATTGGGTGATGATTTATTTACAGAGATTTTATAGCCAGGTTTTGAGAGTAAATTGTCGCTAGGCTTTCCAGAGGCTGGCTGTGCACTCACTGCAGTGTCCGTACCAAGGACTGGAGTTCTCCGCTGCCAGAAGCAGAGGCTCCCAGCTCTGGCTGCTAAGGTGTGAGAGGCCACGCACTGCAGGATGCCATCCTGCCATCCCAGTCACGAGGGAGAGGTCCACAGAGAGGTCATTGACTTGGCCTGACGCAACCTTTCCTCGGATGCACCCGAGAGTATGTCACCTCTGGCTTTTGAGGAGCTGGCTCCAGCACCCACGTGATCCTTTCTTCATCCTTAAGATGTCCCGCTTCCCACCCTGCTGCCTTCTGACATGGTGTGCATCAGGTGAGGAGTGGGACCGGCGCCCTGCTTTGGGGCACGGGTGGCAGCAGAGCGGCTGGGTGGTGTGATGTGGCCTCCTTCGGTGGGAGAGACCAACTCTCTCCCCTCTCGCTTTAAGGGAGCGCTGGTGATTCAGGTCTGAACTGGTGGTTTGGATGTCACCCCTTGCTAAGGACGCAGTGTAAGGTTAGTGATAGATAATGTGCTCTCAGGGAAGCATTAGCCATGCCAACAACGATAGTACTTTTCCACATTATTTCCACAGAATAGAGTACATCTTGAAAGTGGTGTTTCAGTTTCATTTCTGAGAGTCCTCGTTCCTGGGAATTGATCTTTTAGCTATTATTGGTACTCCACGTGCATACCATGAACAGTTTGACAGGGCCAGGATTTACCGCATAGATGATTTTTCTTCCAAATCAATTTAGTTTTAAAATATTCCATGCAGTATTAAACAGTAGTGGAAAGCATTCTGTGAATCCAGAAACATACATGGTTTTCTTTAAAGTGGAAGTCCAAATACCAGCTAGCACACAGAAGAAAATAAACAGTTTTTGCGACACTGAAGAACTACAAGGTGTCAAAGTTTAGTTTAAGACTTTGCTCATACTTAAATATGCATTCAGTTGAGGACACCTGCAATGGTACTTTTATTTAGTCCCCAGTTATTTATTTATGCAATGATGTTCCTCTGGATTGAGTGGAATGACTTCATCTATATATACGGTACGTCCAAATTCAGTGGGAATGCTTATCACTGTTGCTCAAAAATGGTCTTGGGTTTTGGTTTTTTTTTTAATAGACATGATAATGGGAAGGCATAAAGAGTAAAATAATGTTATGCATTATTTGAAATGAGATGTTTAAGCCCTTTGGGGTAGAAGCCTTTGCTTTAACTTTTAGCTAATAACAGCCTGCCAAAATGAGATGGTTTTTCACTGTAACATCTCAGACACTGCAATGATACGGATGCTACGGAGACTGACTCACGTCTGCACAGCACAGGTGAACTTCCCCTTAAATGTACTAATGAGTTCATGTAATAATCATCCACTCTCACGGGGAAGACAGCCCTGCTATTTTGTGTTATCTAAGTGAAAAAAATAAGTGGTGTCAGAGATCCTACCACGCAGTAATTCAGATAAAACCATCATTTCCTTTCGTATGTGTCAATAACGAAGCTGCTGCAGCGCTGGAGAAGGCACCAAACCGAGCCAAGGCTGCGGTGGCACCACGAGGAGCTGCACCGTCCTAACCCACCCCTGTGCTGCGATGGGTTTTGTGTTACCACTGTTTTACTCAAATGTGATACAGCCAACGGGGGAAGGCTGACCCTGAGCACCTTGGAAATTGTGAAAAGTGAAGAGCTGTGTTTGTTCCTGCTGCACTGAGGGGATGAGCTGTTTGTGAGAGATGCCTTATACTGACCCTCTAAGAATGGAGGCAGGACATTGTGCAGAATGCCCATTTTTCCCATCCACGGCAGGCACATCATTACAGAAAGGAAACAGTATTTTTCAGGACCAAACGCAAGCATCCCTCAACCAACAGCAGGAAACAACAAACTTTAAATGATTGTTTGAGCTGCGGTTTTATGTCAGGATGTATTTGGATCACCACTGCCCAACAAAATTTGTTTGCACTAGATGTCTCTGAGGCCTTCTGCTGTCTACCTGCTTCCTTCAGATGTCCATGGAGGGTGCCGCCAGAGCCCCCAGATTGGTTTGGGGTTTTTTTGGTGGATTTTCCCTGCAGATAGGCATCCTGGTTTTTTGTGGTAATTCAGGACTCACAATTGTCACACTTTTCACAGCCTCCATTTCCAGAGCTTTGTGCTCAGCTTCCCAGCTCAGGCACATTGAAACTCTAATCTTCGTTATCTTCTTGTGAGGTCCTTGCAAACAGCATTTGTTTCATTCTAGGAACCAGTTGCATCCTGTGCGCCAGTTAATTTATTTGGAGGAACACTGATTGATCAAGCTCAGGTTTCTTATCTTTCTTCTGCCCCGGTTTGAGAATTGTCTTCTGAAAGGTTTCTCATGGGGCTTCCCATCGCACAGCTATCTATCTCACCTGTTTGTGGAGTGTGCTGATGTCTCTCTAGAAATGCCATGAGCATGTGGTCACGTCTGGACCACAGACCCCCAAACGGGCTTTGTTAGAGCCTGTGGCTCCTGCTCCGATCTGTGCTGTGCTGGGATGCACTGCACACCCTCCACCCCCGCCTCTTGAGCCCACCAAGGGCTGACTCCACCACCCCTTCTCATCCTCTGCTTGCTGCTGGGGATAGAGCCCATGGCCATCATGGTGCAAAACACACTATTTCAAAGCTCGTTTTGAAAATACCCGCAATCCAGGTAAGCAGCGTGTTTTCCTTTGAATGTGTTTTTTTCTCAGAAGTCAAATGCAATGACCATCAACACAAATAAATCGCTGATGTTTTTCATTCAGACGGGACTCTAATCCCTTCTAAGGGCACCCAAGAGCCATTAACAGTAATTTTAAATGAAATACACCCGTGCTAAATCTAACTAATCAGCTCCTCAATTATACTGGCAGAAAGATGTATTCCAATTACCAAAGTACTTTCAAGTGAATTAAGACTCCTTTCTGTACCGGCTGTGGAGGTCACTCAATGTTCCCAAGAATCCCAGTGTGTTTACATTAAAAAGAGCACACCATGATCTTTGGCAAAGGCACTTGCTCTAGGCTAGTCCAGCTTTTGAGCTTGTTGCCATAAATACAATAGAAAAGCAGCCAACCGTTGCAAAAGAAGCCAAGAATATCTTACAATACTTTCTTTCTGTATCAGTGATTAATCCAAATTGCATAGGAAAAGCTTTATAAATGTGAAATAACATTTTAAAAGACAAAAGTGCAAATACCTTATTTACCATATTTAATAAGCACAGTGTTGGTGCTAGAAAGGCAGGTAGGCTTTGAAGGAAGGAATCATGCCCAGTTCATGAGAAAATGTTCCCAACTGGGACCAGAACTGACTTCGGTGCCTGCTCAGCCTGTGCCTACGCCCCTTCCTTGGATCACCGAAATTTCTCCTCCATAGGAGTGCAGGGGGCTATGGCTTTGTGAGGGGCATGGCCAGTGTGGCTGCAGACCCCAGCTCATGTCCTGCTTCCCCTTGGTCGAGCGCTGCAGGGGCTGCACAGGCCCCAGCTTGCTCTGGTCTCTGTTTTATACCGTAATAATTCCATAAGTCAAATGCTCCAGAGCCCACGCCGCTGGCTTTTCAAACAATCAAGCCTGCAGACCAGGAGAGCCACTTTTCCAGTGATAATACACTGAGTTGGTTTAACAGGAGTTTATGTCTTACATTTAGATGCTCACTGAAATATTGAAACAGCAAGCCAGAACATTTGTTTCCCAGAAATAGAAAAAAATCTTAATTATTACATGATGCCAAGTAAAATGGCCATAAAGACACTGGGAAAATGGGTGCTGAGATCTATTTTAGACCTTAGTCTAGACCCCAAACTACTCCTTGTTCACTCCTGCAGATTAGAGGATCTGAAAGCCAAGGAGCCTGCATCCCCATGGGAAAGGGCATAAAGCTCTAGTAGAAAAAACAACCATTTTATTTTACATTTTTAACATAAAACCTGTGATGAGCTATCATTTTTGGTGAACTATCAAAAGGCACATATTCTTCATTTCCCCTTACGCCAACTCACTCTGCAGAGCTGAGCATCCATGGCAGCTTTTCCCACACGTGCTTCCATGGTCCTCTGCAGGAGCAGGGGTGAAGCAAGCCTCAAGCGCCGGCCCCAGCCCCAGCATTCACGGTGCCACCGACACGGGACCGGGCACAGGCTGAGATCTGTGCCCAACCTGCTGGGCACAAGAGAGCAGTGGGGCAGGTCAGGCATCTTCTGGTGCTCCCACTCAGCTGCACTGCTGTCCTCGGGTTTACTTTCTTTCCAAAAGCCCCTGTTGGTGCTGGGGAGTGTGTCAGGGAATGAGTGGTGACAGGTGTTTCCTCTGGGTGATAGCTTATGGAATCACAGAATCACAGAATATTTGTGCTTGGAAGAGACCTTTGAGATCATCAAGTCCAACCACAAAAAAAACCCAAAAAACCCACCCACCACAACCACCTCACACCCACCCACAAACAGACACAAACCAACAATCCCGGGCACTAGAGCATTCCCTGAAGAGCCATGTCTACATGTTTCTTAAATACTTCCAGGGATGGTGACTCCACCAACTCCCTGGGCAGGCTGTTCCAGTGCCTGACCACTCTCAGTAAAGTAATTCTTCTTAATATCTAATCTAAACCTCCCCTGCTGCAACTTCAGACCATTTCCTCTGGTCCTGTCATTATTTGCTTGGGAGAAGAGGCCAACACCCACCTCTCTACAGCCTCCTTTCAGGTAGTTGTAGAGGGCAATGAGGTCCCCCCTCAGCCTCCTCTTCTCCAAACTAAACATTTCCAGTTCCCTCAGCCTCTCCTCATACGACTTGTTCTCTAGAAATGTCTCTAGACAAGTCCCTCACCAGCTTGGTGGCTCTCCTCTCGACACGCTCCAGCACTTCAATGTCCTTCCTGTAGTGAGGGGCCCAGAACTGAACACAGTACTCGAGGTGAGGCCTCACCAGTGCCAAGTACAGAGGCACGATGACTTTCCTGGCCACCTGGGCACACTGCTGGCTCATGTTAAGCCGGCTGTCCACAAACACCCCCGGGTCTTTTTCTGCTGGGCAGCTTTCCAGCCACTCTTCCCTGATCATAATTGTTCATAATTGTTACACCCCATCTTAGGTGTAGTTCAGTAAGCTTTAATAAAGGGCAGAAAGTTACAGCTCAGCTCTGAGCTTTTCCTCAGGCTTTTCCAGCAGAGCTGATACAGCCCAAAGTGGCTTCTCCAGCCCAACTGTGTCCCTTGGTCCCTGCAAGGGGAACATTTCCTTCTCCCTGGCCCTGTACAGCGTGGGATGCTGGGACCTCAGCCGGGCACAGGTCATCTTTGGTCACCACAGGCTTCAGGTGACTTTTTGATTCCTGGAAGCAGACTCCATCTCTCTAAAATCTTCAAGCGGGGAGAGCTGTGAAGTGAAAGTTTCACTTGGGAATAGTTGTTGGGAAGCAAGGCAAGGGAAGGACTATTTTCTCTGCCTGGTCCGTGCTGTTTCGTGTCTCCACCTAACTCATTTTTTACTTCTGGCCGCAGCACCTATGTTTTATTTTCAGTTATATTCAATGTTCCCCCTAGCAGTCGCAGGTGCAGCGCCCAGGCGGGAGGCGGGCATGCCCTGGGTGAGGCAGGCAGCCCTGCGAGGCTTGGCCAGGCTCGGGGCTTGCTGGCAGGAGAGGTGGCCAGCAGGAGCCAGGGCAGGCAGCAGGACCCACCCGCCCTGGGTCCGATGCAGGTTTTCTGCACTATCCAAGCCTCACCACAAAGCAAGCAGGGAGTTTATTAGCCAGCTGGTTTGATCTGCCTTGTTTTTAAAAAAAGTAGTTATTTTTAGCTAATATTGTAATAAAGCCTGATTGTTTCAGGGGTATAAAAGCCTCCTGGGTTTCTGGAGTCCCTTCAGGAGAAAGGTGAGGCAGGCCACCTCAGCTCCCCTTGCCTCCGGCACAGCTGGCAATGGAAATAACTCCCTCCTGAGGGCTAGAAAAGCTGCAGGTCCCTGAAGTGAAAAGCCCTGGAGAAATGCCAGGAAAGGGACACAAGGAAACTTTCAGAAACCACCCCCACTCATGCTACTTCTCTCACAGGCAGCGTTGCTGGAATCGGGTCACCAACTCCCACTCCTGCGAGCCGTCGACCTGCTCATTTCAGAGTCAAAGACCTCACCAACGATGTTTTGATATACCAGGGTTGTGCTTCTTATTACCTAACATGCAAAACTGTCATTTCTTTTTCCTCAAAAGCCACATCTTTGGAGACTTCCACATGACCAGGACAGCAGGTGACAAACTATTGTCTAGTATTCCTACACACGCCCATTGCTCAACGTTAGGAGCAACGTCCTCTCCGCAAAGCATCCTCACGGGTGAAACTTCACTGAAAAATGCAGGTATGGATGGAAGTAGCACAAAAGTGTTACTACTTGGAAAAAAGAAAAGGCAGAACTAGAGCACAAATTTAAAAAAAAATAAAGAAATGAGTTTGTGTAGAAAGGCTTTTTATTTTGAAAATTTTTTCCAAATTTTCGAAATACAGTGTAAAGTACAACATAGAATTATGTCTGCAAGTCAGCTTATGCATGTCATGCCAGTTATTTACATGTAGGTATATACAGAGTGCAGATAATTATTGAAACCACACTACAAAATAAACAGAGAGTTCAGTTAAGATAATTTAGTAGAACTTTATTAAATATATATAGTTATGGATTGTATATACTTTCCTATTAAAATACCATATAGTATCTAAAGTAACCCCTATAAACTCTAATACCTCCAGAATTGTCATAAATATGATTGAAAATTGAGACTACCCATGTGCCCTGTTCATGTGCTTTGCCCTTTGTTGCAACAGAAACTCTTGTAGTGCTGAAATCACGGAGCTATCTTTAGTGCCAGAACTTTAATGATGATTCCCAATAAAACACTTGCAAAAAGCTCAGATGCAGAACAGCTTTCAGCCGAGACATCCCAGGGTTGAAGCACCACTCCCTATACTTAAAATAAGAAGGACAGTCCAACGCCTTATTAAATACTGCCACATACAGGACAAGAAAAACAATGCTATGATCGTCAGTGACTGAATTACAACATTGAATTAGAAGCTGTTTGGATACCAAGCATCTTATTAAAACAAAAGAAAGCAAACTCCCAAAGCCCATGCAAAATCTTATCCAAAATAAAAGACCTCCCAACCTGTGCTGAAACAGCCTGATCAACAGCCTGTCTTTGCCATGAGCAGGACCTGTAAGGACCGTGGTGGCAGCGCCTGTCGGGCTCTGTGACCACAAGCAACAAGACTGAACTGTGCCAACAGCTTGATCTCTGGTAATTGAATGATTCATACAGGGCACACCGCGGAAAGAAAGGGTAATGCCAAGCCGTATCATATGTTAACCCATCAACAGAATATTCCCTTTACTTTCTGGGGGTTTCTGGCCAGCAAACCCTCACTGTAAACTGCCAAAGCTCTGTCTTTGACTTCGCTAGAGCTTTGTGAGTTTCCATCAGAGGAGAAGATCCACCCCAGTCTGGAGGATGTGCTCCCCTACTGGGATTCCTCTTCTTGCTGCTCAACCCAAAATTGCATAAATTGCTGCCTTAGGAAAAGAAGTATGAAGAACAATATGCTTTTTAGTTTAATTATTTATTCTGATGCAATCTTATTAAGTAGAAGATAGATCAGTGAAGAAATGTAACAAAAAAATCCAATTACTGCCATACAATGCTTTTTTTTTGTTGTTGTAATTATTGTTCTGAACTGCTGAATTTTGCAACTTTTCCTCTCCTAACATGTCTTTCCTAAAGGCACATTACAATTCAATCCAATTACAGGCAGAGAATAGAGATTAGCACCAGAAAACATATAAAAGGAAAATAACTTACTATTACTATCATAGAATAGCGCTGGTCAGCAAAACTGTGCATCATTTTTTTCCAGAAAAAAATCGAGCAGTGAACTTTATAGATTAGTTAGGGACATAAGTGATAGCTATGGTTTAATTTAAGAGTTTTGTTACATAGAACTCTAAATGCCAAAATATGGCAAGGACATTTTAACACTGAACTCATAGGAATTACATCAAAAATATTTTTTCATCTTTATCATCATTAATAAAAAGTGTGAATATAAAATATTAATATACTTTACATATTTATCATACATTATATCGGTCCTTCACACTATTAATTTGATTCACGTTGTGCTGCAACATGTATCAAAAGCTTTAACAAAGAAAAAAGGTGGCTAATTACATAAGTTGTGAGTAGAGACATCATTTCCACAATGTCATCTACCTGGAGTTCTACAGTGGTATTTGGAAGAAAACTGCTGCATCCTTTTAGGAAGGATAATAATAATAATAATTTAAAAATTGCGCAAACTTTGCTTGTAGAGTGAATCTGACTTTCATAAAAAACAGTAAATCAATACTATGAACTAATTTAGTTCAGCTCGCCTGATTTTCTGGTAAGGCACTATCAAGGTATTATATCTTCATTTAAACGTTACATGGATTTCTGATCCTTTCCAATTATCAGAAGAAATTCTTGGTCAAGCCTGAGAGTATCATCATTAGACAAGCTTTGGTGCTGTCCTCTTCCCCATTTCAGTCTTTGAACACCTACTTACTTAACTTTCCAGTCCATTGTGCAGCTTCTGGTAGAGATAAACTCCCCCTGCAAAGCCAGGGAAGAGCTGGGGCATCCACAACCCAGCAGTGAGATTACACACAAAGTGCTTGTTACGTACCGCAGAGGAGAAGAACAGAAAAAACATAAAATGCTTGAAAAAGTGAAAAACCCTACTCAGCTCACTGAGAGTGAGTGGTTAACTGTAATTAAGAATGGGCGTAACCTTTTCCAGACAGAAATGCCATTTTAAAGCTAAGCTACTTAAAAATACTTTCTGTGACCATCATGGCTGGTTCAGAAAAAGGGTCTGAAAAAGGGCAGAGTCCTGCCGAGGAAAACACTGATTTGTTCTGTGAGCAGCAGAATGAATGGGATCCAGTTTCTTACTAAGTTGTCTTTTGCAATTCAATTGTGTGTCTAATGTGAGATGAATGCCTGGGAACTGACAGAACACCTCTCCACCACAGGGATTACTCTGGGTCTTTCTCCAGCCTTTCCACTTACAGACTCCACTTACTTAATCTGTAACTGAACTTTGCATTTTTACAAATTTTTAAATGAACTTGGCATCTTTGAGTCCTCTAGCTTGCCCTAAGATCAGCTGGTTTCAAAACATAATATTGGAGAATACCCAGACATATATACAAGCTGTAGTATTACCTAAGGACAGTTTATTTCCCCCTTCTTTTTAAATGAGGTTAAAGCAAAGCAACTAAGAGCAAGCATTTTCTATTTCATTGGTTCTCAAGAATTTCACAACAATTACTTTCCTCCCAAGAGGTATAAGAGGTCATAAAAGGATGTTCAGCAAAGGTTCGTTTGCCACTGACCCCAGTGCAATAGATAGAAGTGTTTTCTTCCCCAAATCACTGCATTTCTCTTCTCTGCCTGGGTGAGACGTGTGCTGGGCTTCCAGCCTCCGCTCAACGCTCTGCCTCCCTTCCTGCTCCTTCCTGCCTGCAGCAGCACTCCTGGGAAAGTCACCGGAGGTAAGATTTTTGACATTCTGCAATTTTTGGATTGTGAAATACAACAAAACCACAACCAAAAACATGTTTTCTCAGGGCAATGGCAGTTTCAGGCATAGCTTACATAAGAAATCTTGGCTTGCCTTAAAAATAGAAAAGGCTCAATCTGATGAGAAAAGACCTTCGCTTCCTTTCCCATCTGCTCCGGGTAAATTAGATGAGCACACACGTGTCTGCCTCCACTGCCTGTGACAACGTCTGGAACAACTCTTCACCACAACACGCTGAACACAGTCTGGTCTCAAGGTGAAGTGAAACATGATTTTGGACTTAAACGAAACTGTTTAGAGTGAAGGAAGAACCCAGATAACTCAGTCGCTAATTTGAGGGGTCTGTCCTCAACTGCCTGCAGTCAGTCTTGCCCAGACTCCCCCTTCCTTCTCTGCTTCCCTGATCACTTGACACTTCAATTAGCAAGAAGGATCCTGAAGGTTTTTGCCACAAGCCTGAATTTGAGCACAGAATTGCTCTGCAGAAAGCATGCACTACATACAAGTAAAGAAGGTTCTGACGTGCTTCTTTATGTTGGCAATAAATCTTATTTTCTAATTTAAAAAAGAAAAAGGCTATGGAAAGAAAAAAGAAGCAACTAAAAGATTACTGATTTTTTAGTCCTAACAGAAGTTCTTTCTTAAACTTTCTAGAAAGAGTGTACAACTTAGAAATCAGAAGACACATACATTGATTTCTGTTCATGAAGAAAGAACTTATCCTTGACAGGTCTACAAAATGATGAATTCCTTCTGCAGCACTAATGCTGGTGAATTACTAATATGGAGCTTAAGTATTTTGGTTTTCAACCGGGCATGGTAAAAGCCAAGCAAGCAGGGCAAGTTTTCCCTCAAGATGTGCAAGAAAGATGCTCAGATTTAGAAAGCTGCTTATGGTTTTGGATTTTTTTTGAGTTTGGGTTGTTTTTTTTTAAGTCCCACCAGGAGCAATCGATGGGCCTTTACAAAACTTTTGAAAAGTAAGGCTTTTTTATTCTGTGGAAGGGGAGAAATCTTTATGAAATAGTTTAGCAGAAGTCAGGAGAAATAATACTAAATACTTTTATTGCTACATGGAGCTTTCAGCATTCATAGCTTGTAAAATTAGCTACTTCACAGGCTATTTGTCTTATTTGCAATGGAAAAAGCTGGAAAAGGACTTGATTACAATTTATCTCAGGTTTCAAAACATACTGCTGTTTTTCACTGCTCACTTCACATTACTACTAATCATTCCAAATTCAGCACCTCCCTGTTTTCTACAGATGCTGTTCCGAGATACACTGAGAATATTGTCCCAATGACAGGTATCATAAAAACAAAAGTTGTTAATAATATCTATAATGATATAGAAAGGAGGAAATAAATCTAAGAAGTATTTGAATGAAACATTCATTAAACATATCACATTTTGAATGAACACTTACTGCTCAGGCAGTGTATAAACTGATTTCATTATCAGTTGCATAAATTCTATAACATATTGTAATCTCAATGACTAACAGAAGTCAAAACTTCTGATTTATGGAAAACTCATTTCTTATTTGAAATGATTAGGACTAATTTTAGAATCAAGTTTTCTAAGGGAGAATTCAGATCACAATAGAAGCATTACTTACATTATGAAAAAAAATACAATTTTTCATATTAAAAACTATAGATTGCAAGCAATGTCATAGAGCGCATTGCCTCTAAATTTTACACTTCCTAGGACCTGAAGGTCTGCAGCTAAATGGCAACTTTTTTTGATTTTATTGCTCTAGTGTTCCTTGCCCATAAAAGAAGAACAGAACAACCTTCTGCAAACAATGGAAGTTATTTAAACAGAGTACCGTCTTCAGTACAGAAACTGTTAACTGTTTCATTACATTCTGTTCCGTTGATAGGGAGCTGTGTAACCTGCAGCTGCAGTATCTGAAGGAAATCTACCACTCAGCTAACGGGCTGATCCCATATCTGTGTCAGATAAAAATCATAGTGCTTATTATTTGTTACCATGGATACCATGAAGATATAGCTGTCCACTAAAGATTACTAGAGGAAGACAACATAATTCTCAGGAACGAGTCCTGTTTTGCCTTCGTAAGTTGCTTTTAACCAGCCTGGTTCCACTGATGGATACACTGCAAAAAAAACCAACAAACGAAATAAACATATAAATAAAACAAATTTGCAATAAATGAACACTGTTAAAAGATCCTATATATAGTTCATATATTTATTTAGACAGTATTTTTTCAAGAGCAATTGAAAAATCAGGGAGAAAGCTGAGAGATGAAAGTGGAATTACACTCTATTATCTTGTGGATATAACTCAGTTTTTATTTTTTTTTATGTAAAAAGAGAATGTAAAACATATCTTACCATTGGAAAATATTGCCCCTTGTGGGAAAGACAGCTCATGACTATGCTCAGCCTTACAGGAATACATGGCTTTTGCTTGTCTGGAAGGAAAGAAAGGCTTTCAGGCTCCTGAGCAATTTTTTTGTGTGCAATTATGAAAATGGACATTCTTACTTACAGTTCCCCCTGCAAACAAGGCTGTTTGTTATAAAGCATGGGATAACATCACCATCATCTATAATGGTTCTCTCTTAAGATGATGCTAATAATCTGAGAAGAGTGTCATCCATGTTGTTTAGTGCAAAAAAAATAACTTCAGAAAACGGTACCCACATTTCATAGAAGTTCCTTCTTTCCATGACTTTACTGGATAGAATCCAGATGAGAAAAAATGTATTCTCCCTTTCCCTACTTTTTATTAAATTTGTTTTGAGCCCATAACAGTAAACTTATGCTAGCAGTCAAAGGGTCAGTACTCATCAGATCATAAAATTTTTAATGAGGCCTTTTTAATAATGATAACGATAATAATAACAACAACAATAACAACTATTATTATTAATTATTATTGTTTAAGTTATAAATAAGCTTTAAAACTATGCTCCTGCACTAATGACTTTTCGGTCTAGCAAGACAAAGATAGAAACCAGAAGAGGAATGAATGAGGGAAAACACAGGAATCTGTGTTTTCAGATGACTCATCAGTTAGTATTATCCTACAGGAAGAAGAACAGTTTATAGACTCCTGCAGATGGCAGACTCACAGCCAAGCTTGACTGAGTAGAAAACACTCATATGGCCTGGGCAAGGCATTCCAGGTGTTTAAGGAAACACAAAATATAGCATGAAAATAAAAACATAAGAATGACTGGGAAAGGATACACATATATAAGACTTTAATAGGAGTATGGTAGGGAGGGGAGCACGGCTCTACAGGGCTTCATACTGTCAGGCTACTCCTATTAAAGTCCCAGCCCAGCACCTAGAGATCCTGCTGCCAAACCAAAGCTGCCTGATGTCACCAAACTCCTCCTTCCCATTTTTCTAAGCATTCTTTTCTCATGAAAACCCTTCTTCTTATGATGCAGTTTTCACTTTATGTGAGAAACTTACTGACTTTCTGTGTACCTCTAAATCAAAGGGATTATGGACTTGGTATATTTTTGTAGAGAAGCTGCAATAAAGACACCACAGGCCTTACTAAAACTGTTGGATAACCGCAAATTTTGTGAAAGTAGTAAGAAAACTCTTTTGCTTCTCTCAAGTGCATACTAGCTTAGCAACGGGAATTGGTCTCAGTGTAGACATCAGTTTAATACCACAGCCTAGGAGATGGATGATTAATAAACTTGAAGTTGAGAGACAAAGGAATGGGAAGACCGAGAATTCAAAGGAATTCTGGAATTGGAAAAAGAGAGCACAGGTTGCACAGGGCACAACATTTTGGTCTTCCCTGTAGAATCCTAGAGCATGTACTGTGGCCTCTCGTTCTCTTTCTGACTAAAAGAAATCTGTCCAAACTGGCAGTGCTGTGGTGTTATGAACTCATGTATACAAGGAGAGAAAACAGCCAGATCAAATAGTGTCCCAGCATTAAAAAAAAAAGGGACGGACACACACTTGTATTAGAGATATTGCATTATACAAAGTCAGAAAGCAGGGTTGCCAAGATTACTTGGAAGAAAGAATTAAGTAAGACTGGGCCACTGTGGTGGCAAAGCATTGAGTACAAATTATCTGCTGAAATACAGATGACAATGTGACACTGCAAACCATATCAGTACTTTTGATCCATCTGCTGTACAAATGACCATAACAGACAACAAGCTTCAAGGAGGAATGAAGCTACTTAGATACTACACTACATAGGTAAGCAGTAGCTTAAAATTTCAAAACTAGTTATTTTTAGCAGGGTAAATTACCCCTGCACAGAGTTCAACGCTATCTTGACTTGAGTATTTCTGGTATCAAACCAGACAGCTTCAAAATACTTTATCTGTCTTACACTCTGTCCTGCATATATTCATAAGATGGTGGAGTGGAACTCTGGTGGCTTTTCTACTGGATGGATCAAGATGTAATTACCACGATTTCCAGATGCTTCAGAGGAAAAAAAAGACCATCTTAAAGTTTCAAATCAGCCTTCATGTTCATAACATGCATGAGAGGTAAATAAAAGCTGGCTCTGAATTGCAAAATCTTACTTGGACTTGAGCAGCACTATAAGACCAGCTGAGCTACTTCTTATTTCTTCCTCATTTTGCCTGCTCTCTTCTCGTTTTCCACTCTCCTTGTTACTGCTGCTCTTCTCCTTTCTTAGGAAGGCTGAAGTAGAGTAGCTATTAAACCTTTCAGTGTTTTCGGCTTTGTTATCTGCTCTCCATATCCATTATCAAACTGCTACACTTTTTCCTTTGTCAGATTTTTTCTTCTTACATGCTTTTTATATACAGATACATGTGGCACAAGCTCCAAGGGAACAATGGGAGAGTTTACAAGAAGAGAGCAATACAAAGTAAGAGAAGGAACAGTCGGTGGAGGTGAAACGATGCAGGACTGGTGCAGCAGTCATCACTCTCAGCTTAGGGCACCGGCTTAAGAACATTCCAGTCTCTTCATTTTTACTTGTCTTCTTTAAATTAATACCCTGCTGTTTTCATCTCCTTTTCCCCCCTGCCACCCTCTTTTTTGGTCACCTTACAGTTCATGTACTACAGAAAACAAGAACAGCCTTGATTCATGTTAAGTTGCTTCTCCTGAACAAAATCAGTGGGCCTTTTGCGGGCCAGCTTTCTCCTTCTCGTCCCTGCTAGATCTGCCAGAGAGGACAACCATATTCCACTGCTGCATATCTCAGCACATGTTGGCATCTTCTTTGACAGCTGTGCTACTTTAGATTACTGCTTTTGGATTCATGGGTTAAGGGTTTTTTTTCCTATTGCTTGACAGTTCCAGTAAGCTTGACAATTCTTGGAAGCTCAGCAGTTCTTGGTATCAGTGAGTAAAGTGATGGACAAAAAGATATGTTCTGTCTCAGAGAACTTGAAATGCAGGGACAGTGAAAAGACAGACCTTTCCCAGCATCCATTTATTTGACTATATGCCTTAGCCTATTACATGTAGACTGGTTAGTAATGTATGGAAGATACTGCTTCCTAGAAGAGTGCTTATCAGAACATTCTAATTTAATATAAGAATGAATTAAATCCACTAAATAAATGCATCAAGAAAGGGGAACAGTTTCTCCAGAGAGATATTGAGACATGGAAGGTGTGATGGAAAAGATTACGTTAATCCTGCATGTTCTAAAGCAGCTATTATCCAGGACTTGCCTGCATAAGAAAATTAACATAAACTAGCAAGTTTGCTACTCTGCTGAAAGCATGTATACACAAATAGCTGTATGGAATAAGCACAGCACCTTCATCCTAATTAAAATCCTGTTAATTTACTCTTGTAGTTGTGTCCTTAAGCAGATGACTAAGCAAGCTGAGAATCTCTCACTGCAATTCCCTGAGGTGACAGAATAGCCAGATAGGCTGGTATTCTCTGTTACGTTTAGTTTTCTTCTGGAGCAAGGATGAGTTTAATAAACTATACAAAAATTTTGAATTTTTGCTGTCCAAAAGGCACAGAACAAAGCTCCAAAACTTCTATTTCAATCTTTGAAGGCAGCAAAACAGAAAGGATTTTAGAAATTGTTAAATACTATGAAGCACTTACCGTCCTGAAGAAACTTGTTTAAGTGAACCAGCACTTTCAAACAACTGGGCTCTTGCAGCCACTCTGAAAATAAAGCACCATCTTGCTTTATAAAAGGCCCATTAATAAACACACATTAATAAACTTCACTTTTAATCATCTAAAGATGTGGACACATTTTTAGAAATTGTTTTAATTATTTACTTAGAGAAAGAGAGGAAATTCAAAAGCTGAATTTAAGTCCCAGTATTTAATTCAGCAGAATTCGTAAGGACACAATCTAACTGGGGCCTCACTTCCAGATGCTCCAGTGCCTTGCTGAGTCACCAAGGGAAATCTCTAACACCCTATACTTAAAATTCTCTCCGTGGATGGCCAATAGATACACTGGAAATGCTTTCACTGCCAGCCTGTCACCATCATGCTGGAACTCTGAGCTGTGCGGGATTCTCTGTTTAAGATGCAACAATCTGAAATGACTACAGTGATCCCTTCCAGTTTTAGAAGTGGACAGGGTGGATGGAGTCCTGCAGTATTTGGAGAACTTCTTGGTGCTCTGCAGATCTGGAAATCACTTGTTCATGGGGACAGAGAAACTCTGAGTCAAAGTCAGGATTACAGCAAAGACCACAGAATCGTAGAATCATGGAATTGTCTAGATCTTTAAGATCATCTAGATCTAGATCTTCTGACTCTTAAGTTTGTGCAAAAAGCACTGAGAAACATTGCTAACCCAAATCTCAACGAGCTAAATTAACCTCTATTGCTTAGAATTATCCTCCTTCTAAAGTACCCATGCCCTCCAGAATACCCCCACATAACCAACTGTTAATAAAAAAGAAGACATCAACTGTTTAACAGGCAGCAATCAAAGAAATTTCAGAACAGAAGTTTGGGTTTGGGGTTTTTTTTTCCTTACTCTAATTTTGGACTTACACAAGTAAGATCTAACGGCATTCTTGACATAACAGCATGGACAGTAAGTAGCATTTATGCTCCTTGAAACATTATATTCCAGAAGAGCCAGAGGTAATAATACTAATCACTTTCCAAAGATACATTTCCTCATTATAGACCTTATCTGTAGTCTAATGAAGTCAATGGAAGTCTTTCAACTGACTTACCAGACTTTGTGCCATGTCTCCTTTGTTTACAATTTTAATGAAGCCAGATAAATAATTCACAAATACAGAATTTTTCAAATCAAGTATTCATGGATGCTTTTTCAACTACTTATGTAGCTCTCTGTGGTCACTTTATAGTAGACAATATTGTAACAACACGAATCTCCAAAAGGCCTTGATTACTTACACAGATCCTGGTCTTTGATAGCCATTACTTGATGCAGTATCTAATCTTAATCTTCTGCACATTTTGGGAGGCAAATCAGGGTTTGGGGGAGCCTTTGGTGTATCTTTGGTATCTGTTGAAGATAAGCTCTGTATAGATCCACTGCAGCTTTTGTTACCTAAAGAAAACAACCAAATTATAGGGAATATTAAAGCTGATTTCAAGTTATTTCACAACATGTGTAACATGTAGAGTTGTTGTTGTTGTTGTGTGGTTTTGATCGCTTTTGTTTTTTTAAAGAGGAAAAATAGGTGGAGAAAGTACTTACTAAGACAGAGAAGAAACAGCCTTTCAGACAGAAAGCCAGGAGAAAAGGACCAACAGCAAGAATGAAAAAATGACATTAAAATTTTGCAGGCTAAAAAAATAATTGCACTTAAATAGCTAGATAGTACATTCAATAAAACGTGACAACAAAACCAAGTAGTTTTCATAAAGTAGCACACTGCACAGAATTGTATAAAAAACCTCATGTTGGAAGGGATCTCAGGAAGTCAGCTAGCCCAAATTCCTGCTCAAAGCAGCATCCACTATGAAATCAGACCAAGTTAATTTGTAAGAATTAATATTTCAGTATCTACAGAAGCTTCATGCAGTTTAGAAAAATCCTTAGGAATTAATGGTTATGAGTTGACTAAAACAATTGCTACAGTAACTTGATAAAACAAAACTATAGCTGTACAGACTGTATTGCCCACAAAAACAGTCCTTTTAATGAATATAAGGCATGGCCACATGTGTCCTTTAAGCTGATCTATCTGTGGACTGCTGCCTTGTTTGCATATATATTCTGCAAGACAGTAACTTCATCTACTTCTGTGTTTCTTTATTACAAATAATTGTATCTTCTACCTTGAACTGTACAAGTAAAAAACAATGGGATTATGTCAGAAGCAGTTTGAAAACTGAAAGAATATACTACAAAAATTAAAAAACTAAAAAAAAAAAAAAAATTAATATCAGACGCAGCTCTTGTTTTCTATGTGTCACAGTAAACACTGATGTCCTTAAACAACCTTGGAAACTACCTTCAGCTGATGGAATTGATCTAAGGGAAGATGCTGAAGACCTTTTCAGCCCAGACAGACTGTAAGAACTCTTTTTGGTCAGGTCTGTTGGTGGAGAGGCATTCTCTGGTCCCGTAACAGAAGCTACACTTTGGCAGTCTGACTCCACATCTGTTTTGGTTGCATCCTCCTTTGATGAGGACTCTGGACTTGTAGTCCAGAGACCTGAACTCTTCTGGCCATTAGAAGAAGGGGGAGAGGCAATCCATGGAATCCCTCCTGATTTCTCCCTGGGCTGTGAGGGTGCGCATTTGGTGGTGCTGTTCTGCTCAGAGGAGTGAGAAGAGAGAGACTCGATGCTGCCCATGGGAGTGCTGTCTGGGCTACTGCTGTACGAGTCACCTAAGGAGGAGGGAGAGAGAGAGAAAAAAATTACATTTTCTAATCATGTGCCTTTCTCTCATGCTACCTTTAGCCCCCTGTACCTTACTTATCATCAAATTCATTAATATGTGGTTTCAGAGGCAATGAGCCTTAAGATAAAATATCTATTTAGTTATTCTAAGTTTCACACATATTGCTATCTTTAACCTGGAGCAGCTGCCTTTTGTGGCTATTTCTTTAGAGCTGATTAACATAACAGGCTACAGGCTAAACTATTTCACACAGAAGTCTGCATTTTAAAAGAGCTGCCTGCAGTACAAATAATCCTTAGAAAATTCAGCAGTTACGATGTTGCAATATCTTTGTGGTGAGTATCTTGCTGGATTTCCATGATAAGGCAAATGTTGTGGTGCTTGTCACACTTACGTTCTTAAATGCATGACTTTATTGCCAACAGGCATAAGAATTGATTTTTACTTTGGTTACCAAGGTGCTGAGGATATCTGCAGTCTCTGTAGCACTAGTCCATAAGTCTATCTATAGATATCCTACTTTCTGAGTCTTCATACCTTTCATGGAATACCTATCCTGCAGAAGGAAAACTCATTCCTTTATTTACAACCTGAATGTTGAACATTTGACAAATTTCTTTAATTAGATTGATATTAGAGAAATTTACCTATCTATACAAAAACCTTTGGATTTTGTTTCCAATAATCTTTTTCAACAAAAAGCAGGAATATCCTAAAGAAATTTGCTGATGATATAAAGGTCGGAACACTCGCCAGAACTGAGGAAGGACTATCCTATAATACAGGTAGGACTGAATTATTTTGAAGACTGGGTTCAGTCTAGTGAGTCATACCTTGGTTTCTAGTAGGATTTTTTCCCAAAAGCTAGGAGATATAATTCACAAATTTCACAAGAAGCAGAGCATGTATATTCTTCAACTACACCGTAGTTGTAAGATATCAGTATGATACTGCTGCTTTTGCCTCCAAATGTTTCAATATCCTTGACAACAACCCACCATAACCACACACAGTATTACAGATATGTCACCAACACCAGTGCCTTGCAGAGTCAGTGGATCTGACAATAGTTATGTGAAATATTCTGCCCACTTCTTGCCAAAATTCTAGTATTCCGGATTAGATTGTCCCCCATCTTGCCCCTTTACAGACCATTAGTCCCTTGAAAATTGAAAGACTGGCTGAAGCCTAAATTTGTCAGATGCATTTTCTATAATTTTCTATCATTGTCTACCATTTGAAACCTATATCTCATTTTCTCATGCCATACAGAATTCCTTAATTTCTTGCAATATAGTTAAGTGCCCATGCTTCATTTAAAGGATGACTTAAAGCCACCTAGTACTTCAGAAATTGCTACTGCCAGAAGCCAAGGCTCTCTCTTGTCTCCAGCCACATCTGGAGATATTTGGCAAGGAGAATCACTCTGATTCTGCCTCTGCTTTCCAGTTTCTTAACTGGAACTTGTGTAAGCAAGTGCTGAGCTTGAGGTAACAAGCAAAGCACAAGTGGAGAGCTCTTGGGTCACACCTAGTTCCAATCAAGCTGCCAGCACAAGATGTGTCTGAATGAAGAAGCGTGAGCTTGTGTATGTTCTTCAAAACACTCGCACAGAATTGCCCCTTTTTTATGCTGGCTTTTATTCACCGCAGCTACACAGTGAAAAATAGCTGAAACTTGCCCAGTTTGTCCCCTGGTGAATGTAACTGATGGTTTCTCTGTAACTTCTTATTTGGGCTCCCATGCCATTCACACTGACAATCGATGTGTAGGCACCTATTGCTCTCATTTAGTATTTAAACTCTCACTGGCTGGAATTGTGTAACCTAAACATATGGAAAAATGCAGCACCTATGCAAGAGTATATTGAGGATACATTCCCTAAAATTACAGACTTCAGAATTACAGATCCTTAAGAACAGAAGTACTTTAACGGTGGATTAATTTACTGTACCAGTTTCTTGTAAATCTCCTTGGGGAAGCAAGGGACACAGAAGTTCTTTTGGAAGTCTGTTGCAGTATTGGAACTGTCAACAACTTAATCTTTGCTAAAGTTCCAATACTTCTTACTAGTAGAGCCAGTAATTAAAAAAGTGACAGCCCACTAGATGAAAATGAATGAAATGAAACTTTATAATAGTCACATCTCCATGAAAATGAATAAGCATTCTAAGCAGCAATTAATTATAAACATAACTCGCTGCTGTTAAACAGTAAGCCATATGATAAATAACTGTTTCTGCCCAAAATATTAGAGTTTGTTTCTACTCCAGAAAAACTGACAAAGTTTCAGTGGTTTTGGGAACCTAGGCAGTGGCTGACTTTGAACCAATGACCACCGTTTCATGCATGTGAAAAAAGCCAAGTAATAGTTTTGATCTCCTGACCTTGACTGAGTTACATTTATTACAGGACGAGAGGAAAGATTCCATTTACAGTTTCCCAACCTTAACAATCATGCTAAAAGCAAATGAGATGATCTTCATATAATGAACCTTTGAGTTTCAAAGCAGACTACATTTAGATTAGAATATAAAGTCTACTCTAAATGATTTTTGAACGCTATATGCAATATAAGACTTGCCTAAAACCAAACATCTTTCCTCATCTGAGAGAAGCAAGGAATGACATCGTTCAGTAGTGTGGCTGTGACTCACAGAGGTTAAAAAGCTGACCAAACCCCAACTGTTATGCTTGCAATTATTGGAATACAAAACTTAATGGACATTATTCAGGAAAGTTAAAAGACAAGACATAGAAGGAAGATAATGAGTCAACAAGGACAAACTTACTGTCAGGATCTGCTAGACATGGTGTGTATCTTCCTTTGGGTTTACGTGAACCCGTGGAGAGACAAATTGCTCTTGTTCTTCTTGAACCTGATCGGGACTGAGGTTGGGGAAGAGGAATATTGGGGTCTGGTGCAGTGTGAAATATCTGCATGATTAAAAAAAAAAAAAGAAAAAGAAGGGAAAATAAATGACAAACAGCAGAGATTCTCTTAATACTTCCATTATTAATCCATTTGTTTTCTTTACCACTGCACCTGAAATCAATGCTGAAAGTCTCACATATTACAAAAGAGCAAGTTCACAGAATATAAGCTTTGCTCTGTTCTCATTTTACAGTCCAAGAACCACAATACTGAGCCGTACTGAGAATTTATACTAATTAGATGTAAATATTTTTTCTACAAAAATAGTTATATTTCCTAAGCACTTGTTAAGAAGTGCTTAATAGTTTAAATTGTGAAACATACAATACATGCGTATAACTAACTCCTGCCCAAGTAATACATTTTTTAAAATATTATGAAAAGATTTTTTTTCTCTGTGTTCCTGTAGAAGATTTTGTATGTCACAGAAATTTGTTATAGTTGTAACCCATGACAATTCCAGTATTTCAGAAAACCAATTTATTTTGCCAAATATGTCAAGTTTGATAAGGAACATCATTATGTTCAGAGCATCCCCTGATTTTTATCTTTTACATACCACTGCTACCACTGATCATTTTTGCACTTCATTACTGCAGAAAACCCCCAAATTTTGGGGGTATCTGACTACTATAATCTGACACAGGTACACATGAGGTTTTAAAGAACTCTTTGCTGATAAGCACGGCAAGTTTGCCGGCAAGGACAACACAAAAAGTCCAGTAATTTGTGTGACTTCCACCTGTATCACCTGTTCTGCAATATTCAAGACACAAATAGTAGAGATCTTGGAAGACCCTATAAAAACCCTCTTGGATACTTCTAATAAAAATGATAACTGCCTTGGAGGATGAGCAATGCAAAAAATATAACCAAAAGATTTGTGTGTGTTTCTCTCAGAAGTCCTTTCTCACCTATTCCTCCTAATATTTCTTATGGCATTCTGTGGAAGTGGAATCAGTTCTTTTCAGTTAAGCTACTGAAGGAATCAGAAGTGTCTAATCTCGATAGTGCAGAGAGGGCCAAGTGTTGTAGGTTAAGTACCATGCAACGCCAAAATACATCTCTGCAAGGATTTCTGAATACCCTATCAATAGGGCACTCCCAGGAGAGTATGAACAGTACAAAGATACCTCCATGCCACTCACAGAAGTGGAAGAAAGCAAATATACTTCTAAGGAAGAAAATACTGTAATGGATATCTTGAGGTGGTCCTGAAGTACATTAATACTGTCTTAGGCATTAGTGAGTAAGCACATTGATATAAAATTATTACTGTAGACGGAGAAATAGAACAAGGGTGATTTCGGTTGTGCAGCCATGGTCTTTGTATTTAATGAGCTTGTAATTTTCTGGAGGGGAAATTCAGTGTTGGACACATGCAATATTTATGTTTTGAAGTTAAAGGCAAGGATGCTATCAGTATCATACCAAGTTTGAGGAGTCCCTATGAAATATAACTGATGATACCAAGCAGTACCATCAGTACTTACTGACCAACAAGTGCAGGGGAACCTATTGTTGTCTGGGAACTGACCCTTAGCTGAGTAATGTGAAAGGGAATAAAACCAAAGTTTTTCACTCTGTTTTCCTAGTCATCACAGGAGGTCATACCTATCAACAATAAACCTCAAAAATAAAACTTCTTTTGATGACCAAGTAAAGGAGGTCTTGACTGTTCTGCTGAGTTCTGAAATCAAATAGTTTAAAAAACCCTAAAATTTGAGGACTTTTTTCAGTGGTTTCCAGTGATAGGATGAGGGGCAACAGGCACAAGCTGGAACATAGGAAGTTCCATTCAAATACAAGGAAAAATTTCTTTACGGTGAGGGTGACAGAGCACTGGAACAGGCTGCCCAGGGAGGTTGAGAAGTCCCCTTCTCTGGAGATCTTCAAGACCCACCTGGATGCAGTCCTGAGTAATGTGCTCTGGGCAATCCTGCTTTAGCAGGGGAGTTGGACTAGATGATCTCTAGAGGTCCCTTCCAACTCTGACAATTCCGTGATTCTGTGAGGAAGCTTTTCAGTGAAGCTGATACCTGCAATGGTAGTGACTGAAAGGAAGTGTTTAAGGTTTCATGTATTTTCCTTCTTAAGATCTGAAACAGGTCTTACTCAATGTTACAGGTTAAGATGGACCTTTGCTATCACTGCTCTCTTTGGGGAAAACCAGGCAGTCACAGACATGCCCTTCTTCAAAGCAAAAGAAATACCTAGAGAAGTTTGTATGTTCCAGAATATTTAAGAACTTTTAAATCACAAAGACATGATGGGCTGAAAACCTGTAACAAGGAATAAAACCTCATCTAAGTTACATTATTTTATCTTTTTGCTTTTTTACTTTTGATGTAGTACCTACACACATGAAAAATGACACAGTGCACGGAAATGGGGGATTGCGCTGTGGATCCACACTGAAGCTGCTCATGAAATGAGGAACTGAGGGATGGTTGGGGTTTTGTGACATCAGGTGGGACTAGATCTGTGCAGCTGGCATTTACACAAACGACAGCCATGGTCAGAAAGACTCTGATCTGAAGCACTCAGGAGAATCCATGCATTCACCCAGAGCAAACCTTCGTATACTGCATGAGAGTGATGGAGGAGCTGGGAGCAAAGTTATGACACAGCAATCTTCAGAAAGCAACCGCAGATTCAGAGCAACTCCTTCAAAACATATGAGATTATGCCTTGGATCTGTACCTTGCATAGCCACAAAAGACTTGCTAGAAATACAGATCCATAGCATGGGGTGTGAAGAAGGTATTCTTTCTATCAATGACCGTCTCCAAATGCTAGTTTTCTTACTCTTCAGAACTTAAGGGTGGTAATGAAAATGAGAGGAACAGTCAGATAATGTCTTTCTACCTTTTCATAATGCTCTATCAGAATTTCAACGACGATATTCTGAAACTTAATGTTCATCATAGCAGCCACGGTTTCTTCTTGGGCTCTCATCAGAGTTGGTCCAAAGATAACACCAAGGTTGGATACAGTCATTAGATTTTGCTGACTGTGTAATGATACCCTTTAAATGAACACAAACAATATGCAATTAAAAAAATAGTTGTGCTAAACTACAATGCCAACAGGCAAAAACCTGTTAAGACTACTTCTTTAACAAGATCCCAAGTCCATGCCTCCCCTTTAAAAAAGTTTTTTAACCTTTCGCTTTTACTAAATTGAAATGCAGTGTAGTACAACTACTGTATTTCCATTAAGGCTCCCATCCTGCAATAACTTAATGGATAATGAGCATGTCTTCCTAGAGTAAGTATTTAAGTTCCTGACATAATTGACAGGGAGAAGCAGCTACCTTTGAAGGTCTCCACAGAGAAATCTAGACCATCTAAAGTTTAAGAGTCCAAGGGCAGGTAACCATCTCTCTCCAGTGATTATACAGGACCTTAAATATTTGATATTGGATTGACTGAAAATTCTGTGCTGTAACAGAGGTCAGCCATATATCTCAGCTTTCACGCAAAGGAAATAAACTTAATTACTGAAAACACACTGCAATAGGATCTCCTTATTAATGCATGAAAACATGGGATCAATGGGTTGAGTGAAATCATTGTTTTTGTGGTATAGACAGCACTAGATGAACATAATTACACCTTCTAGCTTTAAAATAGATTAACCTTTTACTTCTGTATATTCTGTTACTGCTTACTGTACCTTTTCTGTCATTTTTCTTCTTAACGTAGAATTTAGAAACTTAGTTTTTCCAATAATTTATCAGAAAGTAAAATGAAACCCATCAATCAGTAATCCTCAATGCCCCTTCTGTCTCCTTACGAATAAAATTTGCCAAATAAAAACCGTATCATCATAAATTCAATAACTGCCAGTGATTCCCCAGTCACAGCAGTCCTATTGCCTCATGTCTAAGAAATATCACGCCAAGTAAAGATCTGATAATTGCCTTAATGCCTAATTTTACCAAATCTGTTACCAAATAGAATCAGTTATTGAGGCACTTGTTCAGTTTCCTCTTCCTTCTCACTGCTATCTGCTACCATTGTCAAGCTGAGAACTTTTAGCCATTTTCTAAATAACAAAAATAACCCTTGTACTTTTTAAAATTAAGAAACAGTAAAAACTATAAAATACTAGAAGACTAGCAGGTAGGAGCAAACTTTCTTGTTTTCTCTGACAGCCTTCATTAATCAAGTTTATGGAGACATCTGCTACGTTCTCCTTCCAACAATACTCTCAGACAGATCAATTTATTCTTAAAATATTATACATAGATTAGCAAAATGATCTATCTGTTGTCAGTTTGGTAGCAAATAACACAAACACTGACCCCTTACAAAGATTAAAAAAGGCATCCACAAACCGTGAGATATTCCCCAAGGCTACTGGGGGATTTTGTTAGGATCAGGATCAAACCTATGCCTGGAGTCACACATTACCCTTTTGCTCAGTCTCACTGCTAAGTAGGCACTAATGATACCCAGAATAGCAGGGTTATTTCGGTCTAAAGGTGAGGCAGACTGTACAATTACTTCTATAACAAATACTCCCCTCATGTTTGGAAAAGGAATGTTTCAGTACCCCATTTTCATCAAGAAGCGGGAGAAATACCAGAAAGGGGTTTATATGAGAGACACGATTATAAACTGCATGAAAATAGATGCCAGTCTTCTTACATGTTTCCTCTGTTGCTTCATAATTTTATGCCAAAAAAACTTTTTCAAAATTTTACTTCAGACAGACACAATGGCAGAGATCACTATTTGGAAGCTATATCATGAAAATGACTACTTTGTTAAAGCATGTTTTTAGCCAATTATCTTAATCTAATTTTCTCTGTAACAGATCTTATGTTCGGTTTAGGTGACTAAGGGGTGTTTGGGAAGTCCAGTAGCACTTTAATGAAAATGTAATTTTTAATTTCTCAGCTCTAGGTTTATTAGAAAAATCTTAAAAAAAATAACCCTTTGCAACAATACTCTGCTTTGTGCTGCACAGTAACTGTTAAGGTCTTTTATACAAACATTCTAATCTTATAGCATAAGACAGAAAGTAGTGTTTGCCCTGTGTTTGGGTTTCCTTGGTTACAAATTTGGTACCTTGCTTAATAAAAGGAATGGTGAATTTAATAACATTGTAATCAGAAAGGACTTTCTATAAAGCGTTTCAAAGGCTCAATTTCTTGCAAAAGAGAAAAAACCCAGGCCTGTAAATGGATCATTTTGATAACCAATTTCTCCGGAACTAGTCCTACTGTTGCTGGGCTACTGAATACAGGCCAAGGTAATCATGCATTTCAGGTACTGTAAGACATTCATTAAGGTGCAGTTGCTTTCTCCTCAAAATCTCTTTCTTTGATATAACACCAGTAAATTTTTGATGCTGCCAGACTGCAGACTCCTGGCTATCTACCTTAGAAAAGCATGCTGTTATTAAATCATACCAAAGAATGATTTATTCTGTAAAGTAGACAGGTAATTTGACTAGGAAGGTTTAAAAACAACAAGAAAAATTAGTTACCTATCAAAAAAACCCACCGAACTTCCCGTGTTTGCCTAGCTGTTGACTGAGTATATACCTATACAGAACCACTTCTCTGCATGGTGCTTTTCAGGATTTGCTGGTTTTGTTTGTTTATTTTTAGTGTGATCTACTTTCCACAACATCTGCATCACATTTAATTTTGCATAGTAACACAAAAGTCAAGATAGGCAGAGACATAAAGACCTTAAGACNCATAAAGGAACTAAACAGCTAAAAGAAATATAGGGAACGATGCATATCTTGAAATTGGATTTTAAACAAAAGAATGAAGAAACAGGAGGTTGAGTTTTTTTCATATTTTCCCATTTACATAAAATTAGACACTTAATTTGCCATTTGTTACTTGAAAAATCTCCACACAGTGGTGAGGAAAAGATGAGGAAGGAAAATAACCAATACACTCAAGAGACTAATTTTGAATTCAGTCTCATTAGAATTGCTTGAACAAACACCAGCTGGCAAATCATATGAGAAAATAGAATGGGTGAACTGAATGTTGGAAAGAAAAGAACTGAAAGTTTTCAGCGTAAACCCATAAAGGCCAAATTTATCAGAAATGAGAACTGCATCAAAGATGTGATAGGCAAGAGTTAAAGAGAACAATTAAAGAAGGGAATACTGCAGGCATGCTTTTCTTTGGAAATGTACCTGAGGTCATATTGAGAATAAAAAGGCCAGGAAAAGAGGTCAAGAAATAAATGTTTGCCAATAAGTAATTCTGCCTAGAATTAAGTCAGTTCCTATGTATATATATTTCTAATTCCGAGGCTTCCAGACAAGTAACTTTTACAAAATCATTAATCTCGTACAAAACATTTTAACTTTCTAGATGTTTAGAAAGCAGTAGATAATATAATTTTTGGCTAATAAAACAACTCTCCAAGTAAGGAAACATGAAACTTGCTTTCAGCTGGTTCTCTGTTTTACCCTGTGTCTAAGGTGATGCAAGGTCTGCCTAATCAGTTTTTGCAATGGAAGCATTAGCAGCAGCTCCCTATCACATTAGGGAGCTAACGACACAAAGGCCTAAAAATAATTTAGTATGGCTAAATAATTTCCTATCAAAGAAATTTTCAAATTTCTCATGTCTATAAGAGGAAGTAAAATTCTATTAGGCTCCAGTGTACACGAGCTTACTGTAGGCAGTGGCTCAAGCTGTGATCAAAAAAGCAAAATAGCTGGGACATAATGAACGAAATGAAAACAATATGGACTCCTCTCTCGTGTCTTCTAAATATCTAGAAAGTTAAAATGTTTTGTACNGGGCCTTATCTGAAAAACTGCTGTTTCATATTTACATTCCTAGATCATTGATAAATATACTAAAAAGCATACAGCATCCTAAATCAGAAAGAATAATACATATTTAAAAGTATTCAGCAAATACCAGTGAAAACCCACTTAGATGAATAATGTTTGATGGAAAAACAGGATAAATTATAATGTAACAATGGTACGTAATCATAGCTAGTGATACAGAGACAGATAAAAACTTGTCTTTTTTCTCTCACGGCACGAGCTAAGTGCAATTCAGTGAAGACAAAAGGTCATCAGTTCAAAGAAATGCAAAATCTTTCCTATCTGACCTTTAATTAATACTCAGAGAAGCTGATGAAACAAGGGATATTCAAATGTGGGTTTGGACATTTATATAGATATCAAAAATGTAAATACTACTACTACAAATTAGTGTTTTCAAATGATACTACACTTCAGATCTGTTAGAGAGAAAAATAAGATCAAACATGAAGGACAAGTATTATCACATTAGTCTACTGTCCATTTCTGCAACAGTGTGGGACCTTGAGTCAGATTCAAAACAGATTTTTCTATCAACCTTAGCATAGTTTTAGATGTTTCTTAAATTTAATTAGTGCCAATTCCTGCAGTAAGTAGGAATGTGAATGAAAACATTAAGTGGGTTGATTTTATAAACATAGATTGCCATCTTGGTGATTCTTTATGGTGTTATTTTTTGTTTTGCTTCTGTAGTGAGTATTTCCATAGTGTGTATTCTTCAGCTATATTGAGGACAGCATTTTAGAAACTTAATGCAATTTCAAACGGCATTGCTTCAACACAGAGAGTGGAATAAGCAACACTGACAAATTTAAAGAAGAAATAATCACATCTTACAATAATACCAGAGTGAAAAATAAAAAATAATTACTTGACCAAGTGCTTGATAAGGATGTCCAGCATCTCTCTGTTCTTCTCTGGCAACTTATGCACAAGTGCGTGCACTGCCTCAACTCTGTAATTCTGATCATCTGACTCTATTAAATAGAAAATAAATATTGTTGATAAATTAGAACACGTACTAAAATGTGACTACAAATGGCAATAATGCCTGTACGCTAATACACACGTGCGTTACAAGGAGCCAAACACAATTAGCCTTTAAAATGGTGAGGACAATTTGATTATGCTTATTAGAACATTCTGAAATCTGTATTTCAAGTAACTTGCCAAAAGCAGTTACCACTGATTCTGCAACCAATTAAATTTGTGGCAATTTTGACCCCATGTGCCACTTCAGTGAAATCCAAGATTTTACCTCTTGATATTTAAAGTCTTTAAATTCTTGAATGTCTTTTATTCTTACCAAGGCAAGAGGAAATAGGGAAATAACTTCAATTTCTAAACTGAAGTTGTCTGAAAAACAATCTTGCTATCTCTGTATCTAATTAGTATAAAAAATTACCAGCCCACATAAAACAAACAAACATAAAATCAAGGTTCAAAATTTCATGCAGAAGGCATGAAATGGAAGGACACAGAACCTCTAAAAAGAACAGAATCACTGAACAGCTTCATCTAGTGTGACTTCTCTGTTTTGAGGGCTTTCCTGTGGCACCGTGCTGTCATGTATAGTGACATGGAAGAACTCGGATCCATGGCTGGATCACTGAGTAATAGACCAAGGAAAAAAATAACGATAGTAACTGAGGAGATCAAGGGTTAGAAACAATATTACTTTCATGAAAGCGTATTTATTACTTTACTTACTAACAGCAACAATGAAATCTTTGTGCAGCTTGAAAGTCATCAGAGGTTCTGAAAGACAC
>VXAK01017783.1:0-11596 GCA_013399435.1 Arenaria interpres
CAACAGTTCTCTATCATAATTGTGAAATGTTTAGGACCACTTGACCAGCGAGGCCCGGGCATCGGGGCCGGCAGAGGCGGACGAGCGAGCTCCCTGGCGCCGCCGGAGACCTGCAGCGCCGGCGGCAGAGACGGGCCCGCTCCCGTCCCCCGGTCGTCGTCTGTCCGTCTCTCTCCCCCCCCTCCCCTCAACGGAGGGTCGGAGCGACCCGCCGTCGCGCCGGGCCCGGGGAGAGGGGGCGGCCCCGGGGGAGGTGGAGCCGGGCCCCGCAGCACCTGGGGGAGGGGCGGCGAGGGGGGGGAGNNNNGGAGGCGGAGGGCCCGGTGTGGCAAGGAGGAGGGTGCCGTGGCCACCGAGAGCCGCCGGTGGTTCCCGCCGCTGGCCGTGGCAGAAAAGAGTAATGTCAGCGCCAGTACTTTAAAGCGACCAAAAAAAGTTACGGCATGTGCTGTGGGAGCCGGAGGAGTTTAATGTCTGAAAGGGAAGAGGTAGGGGAAATCCTTCTGCGACGGCAGCAGGCTCTGTTAGGGGCAGGCTGGTACTTACTGCATAACCATTTCTTCTCTCCTCTCTGTTCCCCCCCATATTCAGACACACAGATTAAAAAAATCAGGTTGCCTTTGCTGCTCGCCAGGCTGCATTCTTCAGAGGCTTCTCACCTTTCCACTGGTAATATATGCAACGCTGTGTTCAGTGATAGCACATTTTTTTTTTCCCTTTGCCCAGCGTAGCCTTTATGCTGTGGTGCTTTATACTGCATTTTCCATTTACACACTTATTGGAGGCAGTTAAAGGATTTTCTGGACTTTTGGTCCTACCTTCATCAAAATCACTTGAGTGGGTGAATGGTTCTAAGGCTGCTGCATGGATGGCCTGGTTTAAAGGTCCGTGGACTTAATCAGGTTGGATGGACCTTAGATAAAACGCTGGATCTTTCAAAATGCAGCTGAAGAGTTTTGAATTTTTAAAGAAGAAGAAAAAAAACCTGCCAACTATTTATTTTTCTTGTAAAAGGGTAGCTTTGTAAATGAGAACTTCTTCCTACCTCGTGCTCATTCTTCTCGCCCTTACCCCAGGTATCAAATGGAACTAGGTATGTGTTAGATTTCTTTTTTTTTTTTTAAGCTGGCATTTAAATAAAAGAGGCAACAGACTTCTTCATAAAGTGGAATTTTACTGCTTTAAATTTGATCAAAGAAACTTAGCCTGCCTATGTGTATGTTTTAAACTGTAAAAAGTAACAAGGTGTGTGTATGTATTCTCACCATCACTTCTGTGGTATTGCGTTGGCTTCAAAAATACGCCGTCTGGCATGAACAGGAGGTGCACGAGTATAATTGCAGGTGATTCTGGCTTCACTGAAGTCAAGAAGAGTTCTGGTGTTGCCTGCAGTCGAGCTGTGATCTTCAGAAGAAGAACTTCCAGGAGATGCTGGAAATAGTTGAAGAGTAGGCAAAGCTTGATATGTAAAAATGCTTCTCAGGGACAGCCTAGAAAAAGCATGATTTTTACCTACTGCTGTAACTCAGAACGAGTTAGGCAAGGTTAATTACGGCATAATAGGGTTTAATTTAGCTGGGAATGAGGGTATGGTGGCTGCTAGCAGTGTTTCTCAAACTGCGAGGCTGGCCTCCTTAGGCAAGCTTACACAAGCCCAAGGCAAATGGAAAAACACACTTTGTCTGGGACTTGGCAAAGGTAGAACCCCCACATCTATTAATGATGATTCCTCATTTGCCAAGGCAAAAATTGAAATGCTCTCCCAAGGAAAAGATTAACGACCTGTCCCACTTTAGGGTCTGATGATTCAATACCATTCTGTCTGGGTTCTAATATATGGCACTCATTATCACAGTCTCTGAGCACCTCCCAAATATTTAAAAAGAAATAACACTAGTGTTCTGCACACACAGTTCTCATTAATTTCAGTGGGTGTTGTGAATGTTTAAACACAGCAGAGCAGAGCCCTGAAGAGTTGAAAATAGACTTGCAAAACACACTGTGGGTTAGATCCATAGCTGGCTTGAATTGGCACAACCCTGCTAACTTGATTGGAGTTACACTGATTTACACCAGCTGGGATTTGGCCCAGTGGTTGGTTTTCTTTTTTTCCCTCCTGCCCCATCTCCAGTTGATAAGTCTGATCCTCTCAGCCGGCTGCATCCGAGCTGTCCTCTGGCCTCGGTGGGACTATGAACTGTACAAAGTAGGGTTTCCTGCTTCCAGGGAATCCTCTCTGCTCTTCTTAGCACAGCTCGAGATGATGTAAGTGTTGGGTGTTTTTTCCTGTGTTTGAATGTGGCGTGCCCTGAAAAAGTTTGAAAGAAACCTGTCTGATAAGGGTAAGAAGAGAGTTTTGGCTTTTTAAGGATACTGGCAGTCGTTCTGGAAGAGCAAACCTGCGGGGGAGGTTCTGCTTGCACAAAGACAAGACCTTGATGCTCCTGTACTGGGTTGTCCATGTCGAGACAAACCTCTACTGATTACCTATAGAAACTGGTGTTTCATTATAATCTGCGGCTGAAATCGGGGAGTGTCACAACGTTACTAGAAGGTCCTCTTTAGGTGTGTTTTATTCTGTGACTTTTTAAAGGTATGGAATCAGGTTGACTTCTAACCATTGTTTTTCCTCTCTCAGACTGGGTGAACTCCTGATGACAGGCTCGTAGTTTTCATAAGCTGGCTGTAAGCCATGTGGATGAACAAACAAACAAACAAAAAATCCCCAACAAATACGCAGTGAAAACCTCTGGGCAAACAGCCCTTCCTTGTGATATTGTCTAAGCTGAGCAGGAGCCTGAGGGGATGAAGGGAGGAGACTCTTCTGCCAAACTTAGTAAAATGTTGCCCCGCAGTTGCGGAGCGTGTCTTTAGCTCTTACTATTAACATCTCAGACAACGTTCCAGTTTCTTATCGCTGGAATCTTGGCCTTCGGATAATAGCATTTAATTTTTTTTAACTCCCTTTTAAAATGAATAGCAAAGGCATTATGGCCAGACTGGAAGCATTAGGTGGATTAAACCTCCCGGTTCTGGACTAACCCCTGGACGGAGGAGGCGTTTCTCATTGTCTGCTCTGCCCAAGAACAGGAAGCAGAAGCACATTCATCCCTCCCCGCCCTTTTCTGTAGGCTGCTTAATGCTTTGGCAGCATCTCACAGTTTCAGTGTGCGTAGGAATACGTTGGGTAGGATGCTGATTGGTCAGAGATTCGGGTGGTAACACCGAGTAAAACATGCATTCGAATCAAATTTGCATTGGAATTAAGAAGGGTGTCTTTCAGGTTGCTCTTTCTTTGTCATCTACTGAATAATGCCCCTCTGTGTAGGAGCAATTTAGATACTGGTGCTTCTCAGCTATTGAATAATGCTGTAATCAGGGCATCCTAGACATCATACTTAGACACCATACCTAGGATCTTGAACAAGAGGTAGGTGCATCTCTAGAAGTCCTTAAAAATAACAGTAAAAAGCTGTTTTTTGAAAAGCTAATGCCAAACCCGCAGTATTTCTAGACCTCAGTAGGCAATGTTCACAGAGGGTTTATGCTTAGCTTCTGGGATGGTACTTGCAATGTTGTTCACACAGTAATTTCCGCGCTGAGGGACCAGACATCCACCACTTTGAGCGTCGGAAATTCTTAGGCCTGATCTGACCATTTGCTTTATTGACCTAGAGGGGAGAAGAGGCTCACCCGCTGCTGGCAGCTTCCAACCTGATAGACGTGAAGTAACGGCCATACTTTCAGCCCGCATACATCTCCATTTCTGCGTAGCTATACCAGCTGACCCCAACTTGGGTGCAGGTCTTGAAATTATTTCTCCCTGCAAGTAATTTTGTGCTGAAAGATGATGGAGAATGCAGGTAATGTTTGAAAAATGTATTTTTCCAAATACAGTTAATTGTCCATATCAGCGGTGACAGCATCCCCGTAAGATAAATGGGGTGACAGTCTGTGCTTCGTAACAATGAAGGCATGAATTTTTTGCCAGCTGGTTTGCTTCTGGTTCCCTTCGACAAACATTTCTGACAACCTGTGATTTTAGAGTTCGTGTGACTTTCATTTTAATGGTGTTCGTAGTATCCAGCAAATTGTACTAGTAGCTGATGAATGCTGGTGATCATCTCACTAGTTTTTTTCTGTCTCTGTCTTATACAGAGACCAGTGATTTACATCTCCCTGTATCTTACACGGCTTCGTGTCATGGTTTTGATGTTCTTAGACAGACCCAGCTCTCAGATAATGGTTTTTACTGGTATCTGGGAATGCCAGTCGAGGAAATGCTTTTTTGAAAACACTAATTTCTACAAGCACGTCCGGCAAGTTAGTAGTATCTACTGTTTGAACTTGTTTCTTTCCCTTCTTTTTTTGTGACAAATTTGGGCCACAGGGGGTGGGGATGTAGCAGTATTTGAAGCTGGAGTAGTGTTTTACCAGTTTACAGTAGCTAATTTACCAATTTTATTGGGCACTTGGATATGATTCACCTGAAAAACTGTAAATATCCAATTGCCTAAACTAACTTTATGGTTAGCGCAGACAAATGGCCATTCTCAGGTGTGATTCATTTCATCATCTTAAACTGGATGGTCGAAGTAGGTGAGACTAATTCTATCCTAAAAGTAACTGTTTCTCCTCGTTTGCTAGAAAATGGGGCAACATCACTAAATGAGCTACAAGGCTATGTGGACTACGGTGACTTGAAACCCCTCGTGAGTCTCCCTGGGGTCTTAGTCCAGTACAAACCCTCTAGCTGTACGTAGCTGCTCAGCTCCATTGGTTAGATCCATGTAGTTCCTGAGCTGTAAGGTTTATGTGAATCACCTTTTTTCTTGCTTCCTGGAGTGCAGCAATTTTTAAAACAACGGGCACTAAAATTAGAAATAATTCCGTGACACTTTTATAGTAGCTGCATGCAGGAGGACTTGTTCGGTAGTAGTTTAACCTTCATAGTATCATAAAACAGCTGTAGAGCTGTTTCTGGTGTCAAGATGAAATAAATTTATAATAATGTTTAGTTACCACATTTCATGAGTCTTACATAGAGCTATTTTTGCCTGTAGCTTTTTTTCTGACTCCATAAGAAATCAGGACTGGGAGAACTGGCCTCAAACCAAAAGCCCTAACTGGTTTTTTTTTTTTTTTTTTTTTTTTGGGTGTGGGTTTTTGTTTGGTTATTTTTTTTCCCAGGAACATTGTGCATAGTTGGTCTGGACTAGTACCCGAAGTGTGGTATATTGGCCCTTTTTTTCATTTTAGGCAGTTTTAATCTGCTCTAGCAAATGTCATCTTTTCTGGGTCTTGCAGCATAGCCAACCTTAGGAACCTGTTGGGTATCGATGGTTCATTAATTGCCCTGGTATTGTCATCCCGAGTCCCTTGTTAGCTGGTTTTTCTCCTTGTTAGATTTTTTTTGCCCCAAGGCTCCAGCTTCAGGATTCATGTGGTTTAAGGATAAATGAGAACCTTTAAGACAGTTCCTAGCTCTCGTTGTGGCAGAAGGGTTTGAAATAGTAATCTGACGACACAGAAATGCTCAGAAACTGGTAAACAAATGGAATCAAAGCCATTTTTACTCTCGTGATTTTTGTTGTAGGGTGGGGATGAATGATTCATTATGTCCTCTTTTTTCCTTCATTTTCTTAATGCTTGGAATTGGCAATATTGCATTGTAATAAGCCTCTAAAGATGGTCTCTATTAATATTATGACATCCAAACAGAAAGCCAAATCTTTTCTCTTTCACATGGGCTTAAAACCAGGAAAACACCACTTGTGTACACTGGTGGAACAGAATAAACAAACAGAAGATACTAAAACTCCTACAATGATCTGTGCATTTGTCATTTCAGGTAAAACCAGGGATTCAGAATCCCAAATGCTGTCCGGCCCAACCTATGTTTTGCTGATCTTACTACCAGGTCACAAGGCTTGTGAGGCTGTGTTGGCGTGGGGAAAAATTGCTTTTGGTGGGCTGTTGAGAAAGGCAGTTTAAATTCTGGCAGCAAGAGATCTGGAAAGAGGTTCCCTTGATGCCTCTATTGCCTGGGGGGCCAGAATTCATAAGCACCTGCCCTCAGGCAAGTATGGAGTATGAAGGGTCTCCCTACACCATGGCCTTTCTCTTTGCAGTGTCTTGAGCTTTCTCCTGAATTTTTCCTCCCAGAATACACAGTTTCCTGTGGAGCGCACTGATCTTTGTGGATCACGTTCCCGGTCACCTTAATCTCCCCTACGGATGAATTAAGAGGTGATTTAGAGTTAGGAGAAAGTCTGACAGGATTTTTATTCCAGCTTGATCCTTCCACTCTTGCTGCAGCCTGTGTATGAATTTGCCTCATCAGGCCACGCTCACCCTGCTGCCTTCACACAGCTTGGTGTGGACTCTGCAGAGCTGCGCAGGTTTCTTTGAGGACCACTCTTGGCCTCCTACCTCAGCAATGCATTGCCAGATACTAAAAGGTCAAAGTGGTGGCGTCCCCGGGCTCCCTCTAACCAGATTCAGATGTAAAAGGCAGTTTTGTGCTCGTGTCAAATTAAAGAATAGTGTTTTATTGTTTTCATAGATTCAAAGTTTGTAAGGCCAGAAGAGGATATTCACATGACAGCAATTTTAGATGGCATGTGTGAGAGGCTTATCTTCCCAGACATCTCCAAAGGGAGGACAGAGTGAGGCTCCTCGACAGGATCCCCTTTGCTGTAGAGGAAAGAAGACAGGCCTGCAGAAGACAGGCTTAAATCAAATGCATGTCAGGAGGGAGCGTGAATGCCTTCCATTGGGATAAGCTAGTTCCCTCTCTTGCATAACACTGCTAATAGGATGTCCCTGGAATATTTATGGTTTGGAGTGGAACACATCTTTTACAAAGACATGTGGTCCAATTGAAAAAAATAAGGCAATTTCCAGACTCTCTAAAATAAACAGGAGATTCATCACATATAATAATGTTGCTCATGTCTTCCCTCCCTATTTTTCTTTCCCTAGTAAATACAAACATATTTTTCCTGGCTCTTTTTATGCATTCCATTTTGTATTAAGGGTTTAAAGAAGAAACAGAGTGACCACACTACTTTAAAAACAGGCACTGGGTTTTTGTGTTTGTGCAGACTGTGTATTAAACATCTAATATCCCAGAAGAGGCCAGCGTCTTGCAAAGTCATGCCTTTCCAGCCCCAAAGCCTAAATTTAGCTCCAAAATCCAGATTTAAACTTAATTGTAAGTGGTCTGGAAAGTCAACATCTGCGTCTTTCAGGCTGCCGGTATCCAGGAACACGGCTGTTGCGAGTATTCACTTGCTGTCCAATACTCATCACATCTGGGCTGGCGTCAGGCTGAAACCCTACAGCTGTGACTTCAGGTGCTGTTTAGTAATACTAAAGCGACCAGTGGTTCTATCGCAGAAGTTCCAGCCTGTGGGTATGGCTGCAGGAAGCTATGAATTATTATTACGTGTTATTTAGTGGTCAATAAAACCAGATACAGAATGTGTTTGGATAAAACTGTGGTTTTTTGACGGAAAGAGAGAGAACTAACTTGGCTGGAGGTGCCTTCCTACTGAGAGCAAGTATCAATAGGCTTCCACGTATCGTGTATTCCGGAAAGAGCATAGATTAAGGTTATAGTTAGCTTTTTACATAATGTCTCTTGAGAAATTTTCTGAGTATAATACTCAAAAAAGTTGTTGCCCGTCTTCCTTAAGAGCTTCGGCAGGGCTAAGCATTGTACAAGAGAGATCCTTTACTGCTGGGCTAAGTTGGAAGGGACCTTAGAGATCATCGAGTTCCAGCAACTGCTCCGTCCTGGGACAGAAGATCATTCAGAGACACGAGGAGGCACCTTTGGGACCTGTGTTCCCGTAACTGTTTTGCCACATTCGGCTGTACCGGCGTAAGTATAACTGGGGCAGTTAAGAAATAATAGCACTATGAGCTGACATAATTCTAATGGCAAACCATCCGCTCCCGTGCCCCTCCTGCTCATGTAGGGGGGGGTTAGTTAGCAAGTTTGTTTGGTGGCAGCACGTGATGCGTCACCCTGTGTGGCCAAGCGGTAGAGAGTACAGCACAGTTGAAGTCCCCGGTGGCTTAGCTCTTTCATGTGGGTCCTCTCAATCACAACTTTTGGGTCGCTGGTGTTGACAAAGTGGGAACTATCATCTTTGCAAAGGTAAGTTGAAGTAGCGTAGGTGAAGACTTCACCGTCCTTACAGCTGTGGCTTTGACTTCCGAGTGCTTGGGAGTCTGGGGTGAGTACACGCAACCTTGTGTAAACTGGGGTTATTCCTGACTGTGTACTGGAAAATGAGCAAAAACTATTAAGGAGCAGAAAATAATAGGCTATTGTGGGGCCAGGAGAGCTGCCGTGTTGCCAGAGGAGCTGGGAGCTCTTGCTGTTCGTGAAGCAGGGAGATACCCCCGTCCACCACGTTGGCGGTGGGTGGTGGACGGGGTAAATCCCTGCAGGGTCAGCGTGGTGAGGCGCTGGCCTAGGACAGCAGCCAGCCAAGGTGTTCATTGTGCTGTGCTAAGATCATGCTTCTGGGTGGGTTTGGTAAAAAGAGGTGAGTTGAAATGAAGGCAAGAAGGGGATGGGTGCCCCGGTGGGGGGAGGAGAAGAATTAGGACGAAGGTGTTAGGAAGAGGATAGAAAAGAGTGTGTTTTAAGTAACCATCTAATTTGGGGTCTTTTTCAACGAAGTTTTGACTCCTTATCTCTCTCCCAGTGGGGTGTCTGCCTCAGTGTGGGAATGTTACTTTTTCTGGCCTTTTTTTGGCTTTCCCTTGCCCTCTCTGTTTCCCTCTCTTTCCCCTCTTACGTCCTTTCATCTTCATGCATCTTCTTCCTGACTGCATTTCCAAAATCCTGTTTCACTCTGACGTCTCCCTCCGGTCCCACCTGCCAGAAGGATCACCAGAGGAGAAAGTAACCTTTGTTGCTCCAATCTGGTGCTAGTTTTTCCAGGTAAGTCCCTGTTAAGGTTTGGTTAGCAGAATCTGTGAACCAGGGAGGTTGCCTCTCCCAGTTATTGTTTTAGTCTTCTGAAGAAGATATTTCTGAATTCTTTCCTCCCCCACTGGAAACAAACTTTTCCTTTGTTTGAATGATCAATTTGCATCTGGTATGTGATGGACTGTTTTGGCTTGATGTGTTCTGCAGAGCTGGCTGAAGGCTTCTCAGCTATGCAGGCAAAGCAGCCCAAATTTGATACGTTGCCCTATAAATAAGGGCACGGGCCAGGTGTCTTCTGAGATTAGGAGGGAAAATATTGGGGGAGAGACTCTGGCTCGGTGTCGCTGCCGTTGGCCGGGGGGGGATGTGCCTGGATGAGAGAGCCAGAGAGACCTTCCCTTTATCCACAGCAGGGTCTGTAGCTTCCAGCCTGATGTTCTGGAGCTCTGGCAGAGGGACTAGAGGCACTGGTTCTCGTGGTCATTTTGCTGTGTCTGGTTGCCCGCTGCTCTGAACAACTGCTTCCTTTCCCAGTAGCTGGAACTGGTCCTGCTCTTTGTTTCCTCCATGTTTCTTACCTACTGCTTCAGGATGGCCCAGAGATAGAAATGCAAGAATATTGGTAAGCCCGTAGGAGCCTTGTGTACCAGTAAAGTACTTGTAGCTTGAAAATGTCTGGGCATGAGTGGGTACAGAGGGAGTGCTTTTCCAGTTTAGCGAACCATTTGTAGTTTTAAGTGTCATGTTATGCAAGAACCTGTCATCACTTTTTGTGTCATGGGCTCTCCAGCAATGTTTTCCATGTGCAAGACTGACGCTCTCACACTCCTTTTCCGCCTTGTTTCACAGAAAACTGCATTAATTCTCCTTTGCCTTCTCAGGCTGTCAACGCCCCGACACTGGCTCAGGTCTTCATCCTTTCTACCCTAGGACAGAGAATAAACAGTTTGCAGCCAAACTTCAGCACAAAAGTTGAATAACTCTAAAAATACAGTTTTCTGAAGAGGCCCAATAGATTAATTGGTTGCTCTAGCCACTTGATTTTAAAACTTCCTTTATAAAGCACCCTCCCATGGCGGCGGAAGAAAGAAGGAGAACCACCGATGGTCATGATTCACACGTTTATTGTCGACTGTGTTTTGCTGGGGCTTTTTTCCAAATGTGGAAAAGGCATGGCTAAATTCCAGCAGGTATTCCCCCGGCCCCCTCCGCCTCCGACCTTCTCGTCAGCTGCCTCTTCTCTTTGGTGCCTCTCTGAACCTCTTGAGTTCGGGTTTCGGCCGGGGTTCCCGCAGCAGCAGAGCGGGGCAGGGTGCGGGTGTGCGGGGCGGTTCCTTGGGGGAGCAGTGCCATCTGCTGAGAGCGGGGAGCACAGCCCCGGAGATGATGCTGATGCTGATGCTGTGGCGGGGCTCCAGGCGGCTCTGGAAGTGCTGTTGCTCGGAGGCTGATAAACACTCTTTGTTTTGTGTTTACTTGAGGTTTGGGATTCGAGCCGCTCCGGTGTAGCTCTCGGGAGTAGCAGTATTTTTCAATCGAAACGTTCCTGCCTGTTGCTGCGGGTGAAATGGGCTCTGAGGAGCCACGAGGCGGTCGAGAAACGATCACCTGCTCTGTTCCTTGTCTCTCACCAACAGAGCAGCCCCATTTTAGTTGAGGTAGGCAGTTTTCTCTTTCCAAACAAATATATTTAAAAATCGAATTTAAAAAAATGGAGCCTTGCCACTTGGTTAAAGGATTAATAAAGCGCTCGGCTTGGGCTGGGGCAGTAAAAAAACGCCCTCGAGATCCAATGTGGTGAAGGAAATAAAAATCCAACTTAGAATCGTAGAATGGTTAGAGTTGGAAGGGACCTTAGAGATCATCGAGTTCCAACCCCCCTGCCATGGGCAGGGACACCTCCCACCAGACCAGATTGCTCAAAGCCCCATCCAGCCTGAACACCTCCAGGAGCGGGGCACTCCAGTAAGACCAGGTCATTGGAAGAACTGAGCGGAGATACAAGAGGAGGCAACACCAAGCTCTCTGGCGCCCATTTGCTGACTTTGTTCCTTCCAATATAATCTTCATTCCGTAGGGAGGGACGAGGGAAGGGGCAGAGGCTGTATTTCCAGGGCTGTGCTTGCTGCCTTCTCGAGTCACAAGAGCTGTGGATGCTTCTGCTGTGTGTGGCCGGCAGGGCCAGTTCTTTCTGCTGCAGCCTCTTGGATGTGTTCATGTCTGGTACGATGCTATTTTACCTTTGATGAAAATATGGTTGTGTAGAGCTTGATGTTTGCTTTTTTAAATGAGTCGTCTGTCATGAAGCAGGGTGTCCCTGGGAACGCCTTCGTGTACTGGGGAGTCAGGGAATGGTTTGAGGAAGGCTAGAAGCCAGGGCTGGTTTGTTCCCTCTCTCTCTTTACCTTCTCCCACGCACAAAGTTTCCCCTAGGTCCCTTTTGCTGCCCGGGGTGCTTGAAGCCGCACCAGGGGGTTGAAGCCACCGTCTAGAGTCACTCCGCTAACATGAGGAAGAGGAGGAAACTCATTAATCCCAGTTTGGGGCCTTTCAGCGGAGTGAAGATTTGCCTGCGGTGCCCCGCAGACCGCAGCAGCACGGGCGCTGCTCCCTTGCTTAAGGCACAGGTGATTTCTGTCTCACTTC
>VXAK01017786.1:3439-15918 GCA_013399435.1 Arenaria interpres
AAAAAAAAAAAGTAAAACAGTTTGATGGTTAAAGAGTAACTTACAGTTCTTATTGCTTGTTGTACTGAAATTTTGCAACTTTGTGAAGTCCATGTCAGAAACCCCTATTGATGTTACTCTTAATTTTGGACTAATGCATCCAAGTAGCTGGCATTTGAACTGAAGATAACCACTGAAGGTAACCCACGGTTTGCAGAAAGCTTCCCTAAATTCTCCGTCAGAGGATTCGAGTAATAACCTCTACCCAAGAGGTCCATTTTTACCTCAAGTTCTGAAATACTTAACATTAAGTTAGCTTGTGTGTCAGTTCCCGTGTGAGTGGTACCATAAACTCTCAACAGCCCCGACCACAACTTGTAACTGTTACTTCAAAAATGGTATGCTATAGTGTTGTCTTCAAAAATGTAGGTGTTTTCGAACATCAACCATCCTGTGGCACCTAAGCTTATCACAGTTATCACCAACACTTCATTACTTAATTGATATCCGTTTTGTTGCTTTGCAAACGACTTTCTAATAGTTTCTGCACTGCATTGCTCTCGGTAAGTATAAACCTTGATAGAGATTAATTTTAAAGAGACTCGCCAGTACTGATTTTGTTCATACGCTCTGATCTGGTCCTCGTGCTGTGTACCAGCTGTAATCTACCCTTATTCTCTATAATCTGGTGCGATGTAGTAGGAATGTAATAGTAGAGTACAGTAGTAGAGCGTAGTAACATACCTCAGGCACCGTCTGAATTGTAAATATCTCCTTTTAAACTTGCTGGGCCTGACTTTCCTCCCCTGCTCACTGGTGTATCACTGCAGAGGTTGGTAGGCCTTCATGTTCACACTCCTGGTACAGGGATCAGTGTCAGGTGTTCAGACGGGCTGAGAGACATGCTAACATTTAGTATTTATGCCAGGGTTACCTTTTAGGTATTTATTTAGAATACAAATACACCGCCATCCCTTTGGAGATCAGCTTTCCTGTGAGACCATGTGCATTTGTGTATGCTGGGATTAGGACAGGCTGTAAGAAGGCTTCCTTTCAGTGGACCACAGGCTAGCTCCTCTCTCTGGGCTGTTATAAAGCATCGATGGAAACTTGTCTCCACCTCTGTAGGTTCACAAGAGTTATCTCTTGCCACCTCGTGCTTTTCTGCTGTGAACTGCAGGTTAGATAGGCAGAGGAGTCTGCTCGCCTGCAGATGGACCTCAGTCACCCCCGCTGCACCTGGGTGCAGAACATCAGGATGGGCCACGTCTATCAGCTGTGTTGGCCTTGCATAACTCCCAGCAACTATCTGCTCTATCTCTTTCCCTTGGCACCTTATATGACATGATATGACCTGAGGAGATGAGGGAGGTGCTTTAAACCTCGAGTGCATCTCATCTTCCCAGGATCCTGCTCTGACAGGATTTATTTGGCCAGCAGCAATCATTTGTGTGTCGTTCCACTTGCTGCTTGCTAGAAGAAATGGTGATGCACTCGGATCGTATGTACCTGAAGGATTGTCTCATAATCTTTTCTGGTGTCTGGAGTCATGGTTCTGGTTTCAGCCATGACAAAAATGTGTGGTCTTGGGTAAATAACTGCTCGTGCCATGTTTGCAATCCTTAATGCCATAAGCCTGATGTTGGAAATGCTCGGCACTCACAACTTCATATGAAAGAGAAGGAAGCTGCGGTACACAACCCCTCTATAAATGCGGCCTTAATATGCCCCTGGTTAATTTACCCAGCTATAAAATTAGTAGTATATATGTTTCATAGAACACTGAAGGATTAATTAATTCTTTGTATTTGTAAATCAGTCTCAGGGTGGAAAACATTGTACAGCACAAGTGCAAAGAATTGCTGCTCTGAACTCAAACCCACATGCAAAAGTACAACAAAGGTGTTTCCTTTTCAGTAACTGCACTTAGAATACATGTCTGTCTGTAACAGCCAGGTAATTAAAAACATTTGCAATGAACAACATAAAAATTCTAAATATCATACACGCCCCATATCCCCAATTCTAATACATTCAATAAAAGACGGAAAAAGAGGAGGGGGGAGAGAGAGTGAAAGAGTGTGCATACACGCAAACTCACAGAAGGACCAAAGGCAAAAAAAGAAGTGGAGAGAAAACGTGGAGTGAGTTTTAAAATGTTTATAATCATAAACATAAAAATATAAAGATTAAATTAATATTTTTGTGGATAGCCATATTAGAAAGATTTTTTAATCATTAACGCTTTTCATCCTAGGTGGGCTTCCTTGATAAATGTAAGAAGTCTCAAGAATAATTAAAGGCATCTTAAAACTTAAAAAAATGACGGTTTTAGCTTCTAAGGATTCATTGTAATATAATAATGCTGTATGCTTCTTAGTGTTACTTCTGCACTAGACATTTAATTACAGTCTTTTGAGACATGTTATCTGTATAGTAACCAGTGCATAAAAAGAATGATATATACTTTTAAATACAAGCTCTTGCTTGCCAGCTTTCTTTTTAAGGTTATAGATTAAGATCTCCAATCCAGAATGTTCATGTCTTCAATGAAAACAACTTAATTTTACACCATTTTCAGGAGGAATGGGGCATTTATTGTAATAGTATTTCTTCTGTAGTTAAACTTCTTTTTGCAATAATACTTGAAGTGTCGTTTAGCAGGGTTTGGTTTTTTCTGTGCAAGGGCCCAAACTCAGCGTTTCTTTGCTTGTTCAAAGGGTAGGTTTTAGAACACCAAATGAAAATGTTTAAGTTGAATATTGAGAAGTAAGATTTAAAAAAAAAAAAATCTAAAAGTGGTTTGGTAGGTTTTTCACATGTACAGCTTAATGTTTACAGGACATTTGGAGCTTGTCTTTCCCATGTCAGATATTGAATATTGTCGGAAACGTGTTCTGGATAATGTAAATTTATGGGACTCCTAACTTGGTCCTCACTTTGCTGTGGAAAAGCGAGTACATTTGCAAGGAAAATCAGGTGCTTAAAATGAGAGTTTTTCTTCTGATACATCTGCAGATCCCTGTAATTGTGCAGCTTGTGAAAAGTGTTCCTCCACATACTGAACTTCCCCCAGTTCCCCGTGTTTTGCACTGCGGTCACTGCAGGACAAGGCACAAAGGGAACCGCATCCAAGCATTTTAGAGCAGAGCTTTTCAATCGATCATATGTGTGTCCTCTTTCAGGTTTTGTTTTTCGCTTCTTAACTAGCAGTATTGTGCAGGAACAGTACAATATTGCTGTTGAGCCCCTAGTTTCAGTATGCTTTGTAAGAAAATCTCACAGTAAAATCAATCAATCAAAATCAATCTCTGTCCCATTGACTGTATTTTATTGACTTTCTTTTTCTTTCTTTTTTTTTCTTCACTTGACTCGCTGAATACTGTAAGCCTTTTGGTCATTCCTAAAGAATTTTGTTATAATCTTTTTAAGATAAAGAATGCAATAATTTTACAATAACATTTTTATATTTGAAACTTGTGATTCCGCTACCACCTTCTTCACGTCCTACATGAAACTGCCTTCTGCATTGCCACTTAAAATGACAGTTAGGATGCTCTTAGGTGTACTTATTATTTTCTAGGCATTCCAGAGGAATTTTATAGATACCATGCAGCAAAATTGAATCAATAGAATTTTTTTATGTGTGTGGCATGATGACAGATATGCCTTAAGAAGCATTATACTGTCTGATAAATTGCATTTTCAAGCAGTATTTCATATAGGTTCTGTCTCTTTAAAAATGCAGTCTCCTCTATTTGCCCTATTAATTGTTGATATGTTGCCATCCACGAGACAAAAATTAGAGCTGTAATTAAATAATCATGTGATGCTCCTTAGTGCCAGTGAGAGCAAACTCATTTTTCCAGGCCCTGATGGTCACTGATTATTGTATTACTACTGGCTTGCTTTATTTTTTTTTAATGGCTCTATATTGCTGGGTTACCTAACCACTGCCCTTCTTTTCAAAATTAAAGGAATTGAAGAACATTAAGTCACTTAATTGGCCAGTGGTCTGCGGGGACACAAAGTAGTCGTACCTTCTCTGCTTTTTGGTCACTCAATTGGTTCTACCGGGAGAACTACATCAGTGGTGTGGTTGCGTGCCATTTAATTTACACTGGTGTTTTGGCTAGGATGGATGCATATACGGAATGCCAGGAGAATTACAAAAGGAGCAGGGTATTAAAATTCAGAAATGATTAAAATTGAAATAAAAGGATGCTGCTTCTTTGCCAGTACTCTGGCAGTCATAATGACACATAGAGATTAGTTTCCACCTTCATCTTTTCCTTCTTTCTCATTTCCTCTTGTTTATTGTTGACACATTTTCCTTATGTCTCTGCTTCTCAGTGCTTTTTTTCACTGTTACATGTTCCTACTTTTTCTCTTTCCTTAAGCATGGAGAAGCTTACTTAACCTTATTATAACAATAACAGAATAGGTTATTAATATTTAATATGCACATGATTAAAATTTCTCTCTTAAACATAGGTCAGCTCTATTATTAACTGACATGTTATTTTTCATTAAAAAATTTTTATTCTGCCCTTACGGTTTCTCAAACACCCTTTACTTTGGTGGTGATTTAACACATAATGTTTAGAAAACTGTGTTAGGCTAGTGAAAAAAAAGAACTTACCAGTCATGGATAATCAATTATGCATGAATTCAGATATAACAGATGGAAACTGGTGAGTTAAAGTTTCTCTTTAGCTTCGTGATTTTTTTGTTTTGTTTTTGTGACACCTGTCTCTTATGTATAGATAAACATCTAACATAGCATACTGCTTTTCATGCATCTTTGTGTTTTTCGCTTTTTGGGTTTGGGCTTTTTTTTGTTTCTTTTTGGTTTTGTCAGTGTGGCATAAACTCATTTTTCCCTGTTTCTAACTTACGATTTTTAATTTGTTAGCCTGCTGGCATTTCTATACTGCCTTCCCTTTGTAGGGTTAAATTGTCCTGCAATGCAGCCAGCATTTAATCTTCTAATAAATTACACAATGTCATTTAACCTTAAAATTGTGTCAGCACAATATTTTAAATTGTATGAGTTCACTTTGCCTTCAGTTGCTCATGGCCTGTGGTGCATTGACATTAAAGCAACAGGGTAGACTGTGGCTGTGCATATGTATTCATGTATGCATATATGCACATTCTTGTGATTGTGATACTTATATAGGCGTTCCCTCCAAAGGCATTAATTAAATTTCTTTCAATCATTTGACAATGAAGCAGATTGCTTTACTGCTTTTTATTAAAAAGTTCAGTATGGACTGGGCATAGTATTTCTTTTGGTCATGGAAAGATTTTCACAGACCTAAATCAAGAAAAAAAGATGATAAACCTTTGTGATATGCCCACAGCAGCAACAAATTGGTATGAAGTAAAAGAAGAGTTAATATGTTTTCTTCTCCTTTTTACACAAAAAAAAAATCCCCAAAAGTGAAAGAGATTTAAGCATGGACTTGGATGACAAGGTTTTGTGTAGTTCATTCATGGAAAAGTATTGAGGGATTCTTGTATTTCAAGGTGTCCTGTGTTTCAGAAACACCGGGGTAAGTCGATTACTGTTCTATGGCTGCAATAATTTGGAGCATTTCTTCACCTGGCCCCACCCACCTTTGAAGTGGCACGTTTTTAGATGCGATGCAGAGAGATTTTCCATCTGTATACCTAGAAAAGAAAAATGAATTGAGAGAATGCACCCATCTTTTTCATGAGCAGAATATTTCAAAATTTCTCGTGAGCATCTTACCGACATTTCTGAAGAAAAAACTCTAATACAGGAAGGGGTTTGTAGTATAACCTGCCAGAAATAAATTATATAGAAGAGATCCTAAGGAAATGAACACGGACACTGTGAAAAATAATTAGTTTCAAATGTTATTTCTTCTATCACAGCGGGAGCTCTGCTAGGAAACTTCATGTGTGTGCCTCAGTTTCTTCCTACTCAGCTATTCTTATGTCAATATGAAATACACACTTTTCCCTCAAATTTTTGTATTTAATGCAGGAACTCATTTTTACACACTTACTCAGGCATTTCCTTCTAGGGCTTGTGTGAGTATAAATGAGCTATCATAAATATTAACCTCATTTTGCCCTAAAAATACTGTATACTAGTGGGCTACCAACTGCTGCTGTCAATCTCAGTTTGTTTCCATTGCAGGAAATCTAGAAATGCAGTTGTTTTATAAATACATACATAAAATACTTGAATACATTTTTGTTAATTTCTTTTTTTTTTTTTTTTCCCTGTTTTTCTATATCAGGACATGTATTTTGAACATTTACAGGATACTTGGAGTACCGTTTTGAAGTTATTTCTTTTTGCCTTATGTTGTTTGCATTTAAACTAAGCAGACTCTGACACATGTATAAATGACCTTTACCTTTCTTATGTTAGTGCTTGAATATTAACAGGTACCTTATTCCTTAAAAGAGCTGCGAATATTAACAGCTAATTGTTCCTGAAAAGAACTGTGAAAAACTCATTCATTTAGCCTTTGTTACTGTGGAATCATCCCGAGTTTGAGATTGGAGCGCCCTAGAAGAAAAAGTGAATTCGGCCAAAACCACCAACTTTCAATTTGTTTTACACCAAAACCACACATTTTGCATGTATTTTATGTACAATGAATATTGACTCCCGTCAAGTTTGGCCGTAATTAGATGCACAGTTTTACTTAAAAGGTTTTGAACCTTAGAAAAAGTGTAGCAGAACCTGGGCACAGCTCTGAGTTAACAATGAAACTGGAAACAGGACATTTCATGTGGTTTTGGGTTTCATAATGAAAGTTTGACATAGTTCAAGTCATCAATCAGTTCTAACCATTTCCTTAGACTTAAACTCTTCCATGTTTTCAATTTTTATCAGTAGATTTTATTCATACTACCAGGTAAAAGAAAAAGATGATTTCTTGTCCCGTTGATGAAGTATTCCTGTATAACAAGTCACTGCGGTTTGAGCTCAACAGCACGAGCATCTAAGCTCTAGCTATTAGTGCCAGAATAATCCTTCCGTGCTGCTAACCGCAAGGGTTCAGACTGCTCTCTACCATTATGTGCAGCTTTGCTTGGGCTGTGTGAAATTCATCCTCACCCAGAATTGTTGGATTAAACGTCTGTATTCCTAAAAGCATCCTTTTTTAATTTTTTTTTTCTTTTTTTTTGACTGGGAGAGGAATGCGGTGGTTGGAAGGAGTCAAGAAAGGGAAGTCAGCAACATCGCAAAACATTTTGGAGACAACTTGCCGTTGCTTTGCTTTTAACAAGTAGAAGTAACTGGAGCTCTACTGATTTATATGTCTGGGGGTCATGGTTTACATACTGTTAAATGAATAGAGCTTCTATTCAGACACATCCCTAAAATTACTGCTTATCAACCAACTGTTCTTTCAGGGAACAGTTATATGCCTGTCTCATGCCTAGGAGTTATCTAGCGCTGTGATGATCAGGTTTTTAACAGGAACCGCTCTTTTTTCATCTTCCCATGTCCCACATTTAACATCTTCATGTGAGAGGTCTTAAAATTATACCTCTGGGGAGAAAACTGTGAAATTAGCGACTTGCTGAACTTACACTTATGACATAGGTAACTTGGCTGATCCTAAGATGCCAGCTTTCCTCCTTTCTTCCAGCTGCCTAATTGCATTAAATATTATTATATAAAGTTCTATTACATTTTTTTGTTTGTTCTTTTTTGTGGAAGCAGTTGGCTGTAGCTGCCACATGGAAATTATGAGCATGACTCATCAAGGACCTGGAAGAGGATATGGTCCACAAAATGCTTTTTTTTTAAGTTGAAGCTTCTTATTTGAAGTCGTTCTGAAATCCATAGTCACAAAAGTACTGGCTTATATTAAATAACATGTAGATAGTGTTTGTGGAAGTTGCAATGCTGATACACTTAGGAAGTAAACTCAGCTTGTCCACATAGCAGGTAGAGACTGCGCAACTACAGAGTAAGATTTATGTGATTAATCCATTAATATTCATTGCCATGATCTTTTATGGGAAGGTGGACACCTGTCTATTACCACTGCAACCAGCTAGGATTCCTCGTGGCAGCCAGAGGTGAAAGACTGTTCTCATTAGCCGTCACATTCACCCTTCACTTCATCATGCCAAATGGTTTTGTTAGGTTTTACTCCATAATTTTCCTCCAGCATTTTACCTCTGTGTGAACTCATCTGGTACCACGGGGCGAGCCGAAGTGACCGTCAGGGCCACATCAGCGATTGTGTGTGTGCAGGTACTTCAGCTGTACAAGCATCTTAGCCAAAACAGAGGTACAGCTGTGAAAGGGACATAGGCGTAACGATGCGGTAGTTTGACGAAAAGTAGCTTGTTTTATCCAAAACCACATTTTGCATATTCTTATTCAACTCTATTTTTCAAAGAAGATTCCGTGATTGAAATACACTGCAGAAGATGTTTGCAGGAGTAAACGAGCCTCGTCACAGAGGCAATCAATAGGGAGATGTCTGTTTGTATATGATTTTACATATCTGCAAGCTAGCTGAGACATCCAAATACAAAATGCTGCACCATGGGACACTGTGTAGATATCTGATACTTTCCAAGGGATTTGGGGTCCGTAAACTAATGAATGCACTACATGTAGCCATATATGTAGGTTTTTCACCTCTGATGAATATGGTAAGGATAATTTACTGCACTTAATAAGCAATTAAGTGCAGTTCAATACAGCTGACTATTGTAAGTTAAATATTCATTTTACGTAACTGTTTCAGGACATCGTGTGTGAGAGAACACAAACGAGCAGAAATTGCTCATGCAAAATGTGAGAGGGGACGACAGCTTGTGTGCGATGCCTTTCAGTGCTATGAATTTCATTTCATAGCACTTTTGCTTTTTGACAGGCATCCTATCCAGGCTGGGGCAGGTTGCAGTCAAAAAAAAAAAAAAAAAAAAAAAAAAATTAGAGGGGGTNTGGTATGTAACTTTGGAGCTCAGCGTGGGGGATGTCGCAGAACGCTGTGATTCACATCGGTGCGCATCGGCTTCTTGGGTCGTATGTAAATGGCGATTGCCGCAGTCAGGTTGGTTCAAGGGTTTTGAGGGGTGTCAGGCAAGTGTCGTCGTTCGGTGCAAAAAGGAGGGGAAGTCGGTCTGAGGAGACCGAAAAACAGCTTCGGTCAGAGGTGCCAAACTTGAAGGGCCGCGGAAGTGTTTCCGCACCACAGCGGTGGCAGTGCCGAGGCTGGCACAGACAGACATGGGACAGGACAGCAGGGCGCATCCTTCCCCTTAAGCCATGCTTCTGGCTAACCCACGGGGCAATTAGGCACAAGCCCACCAGGGAGCCATCCACCTTTTGGCCATAGATGTTTACCTTCAGAAAGCCAGGGATTGGTGTTTTCATTGCCTTGCTGGCCAGCAGTAGATGGGTGTGCATCACCCCTTGCGGTGGGGAAAAGGCGTTCAAATCCCCATGGAAGCGAGTTTCCCAGCAGCTCTGCTGCCGCTGCACAGCTCTGCATCACCTCCAGCACGGGCTGGTGCTTTCCAGTTACCCAAATGGCCGCAGAGTTGAGAAGTACATATGTATAAAACCCAATCAGCCTCATCTCCCCAAAGAAATCTGATAAAAGCGCATACACAGCCATGCTGGTTTTGCTCTGCTGCCAGGTCACTTCTGTTTGCGTTGCACAAGAGCCAAGCCTCAAGACATGGGCCCATATTTCCTAATTTATTTTGAACAAGAAAAGATTGGAATAGAGACCTTAGGAGGCACCGAGGCAGTGTGCCACGCTGGAGAATTCGTTTTGTTTTGCAGCTACTGAGACTGCTGCTTGAGAGTTAATTCACTGAGGGGTTGAGAAAACACAGTCCAACTTTGAAAGTATCTGTCTTATTTCAACACATCCTCGTGCAAAATGTATTTATATATCATAAACACAGAGCAACAACTTTATTAAGGATTAATAAGCTTTATTAAGCATATATTTGTCTGCTGTATGTTGACTAGAAGCTATGAAAAATGTGATGTTACTATTGCCGCATGTTTAAGTGATTGCCTGCATATGTATCCATGACAATATCTATTCATCTTCTGTTCTTTATATATGTTTTTATTATAAATATCTTTATTCTAGTGGAACATTTTAATATCAAAGTTGACACAGTGAAGTGCAAATTGGAATAGGTCAAATGAAAATCAGATATCTTTAATCTTGAATTTATTCCAAGTAGTTTGGTATTGATAAGAGAAATCTGATTGTTGTCTATATGTCAAGATGCAGCAGCCTTCAGTAATTCGTGCTTTCTAGTCAAAGCAAACGGGTTCCACGCTCAGCCTTCCGAGTCTGTAGTAAATACTTTATCAGGCATGAGTGATGCACGGGAATTAGATTAATCCATGTTGTAGGGAGTTTATAAGGTTTAGTACATATATGCAGTTTCAAGAAGAGAGTTATTTTCCATAATCATCTATCTCAAGCATAGGAAGCATATGCATGATTATATAATTAACAGAATATTTGTTTGTCAGTGTTTGGTTAGTGTGCATAATAATATCATTATTAGGCCTTCTGTGCTCCTGTATTATCAGATTGTTATCTCCCTGCTCCTTTAATTCACTGTCTCTGCTTTTTAGATTAATCACTTTGTTTTAATCTGAACATTTTAAGGGGTTTTTGACCATGAAGGGAATGGTTTGTAAACACCAAAGCAAAAGTTATTTTAGAACAGATTTTAGCCTTTTTTGGTGGTGGTGTTATCGTCGTATCTGGTAATCATTTTTTTAAGGTGGTGTTTTAGTCCCAAATCTTGTTCCAAATCACATTTTTAAATATCTGTTGTATTCTAATCAACTCTGAATCTCTCAAATTATCCTCGCAGTCCCTTTTCCTCCATCATACTGCAGGCAGCGTCCTGCCAGCTGAAACTCTCTCATCTGTCATGTTTTTCTTCTTTAGCATCAGTCTTGCTGGCTGCTAAAGTTTACTCTACTAGGCTTTCCTGAAAAGGATGAAAACTGATACAATGTTGATAATTTCCATTATGCCTGCAAAGTTTGAATTCAACTAGTTAACACCGTTTTTTCCTCCAAGCATTCAAACATATTGGGAAATAATAATTCTTTTTTTAATCTTCTTTTTTTTTTTTTTTTGCGGGAGTAAATAATACTTAATCTATCTTGTTGGAAAAAAATTGGTTTCTAAATAAACAACCCACTAAACAGTTATCCCTTGATCATATGGTACAGAAGATGTCATCTACTTTTCCCCTTGTTTTTCTTTGCGAAACGTGCTGTTTGGGGTTGTTTTTTTTCCTTTTCAGCACTCTCGGTAACAATCTTAGTAACCTTTTTCAGGACATGCAACATATGTACAACTTTCCATGTTTCCTATGTGTTCCACCTCCACTCGCGCCGCCTTGAATAACAGCCTTATGGAACAGCGCGCTCATTTTCCAGCATTGCATTGCTTTGCTTCTGAGATCATAATCTATTTTGTGCATTGCTGAATATGATAAATATTTCATGTATTTCACACTATTACCATTTTCTTTTTCCTGCATGCCCTGTGTGCTGTTTGTGCTCATTTCGGTAAACGTCTGCCTGTTTCTTTACCTAGTTTGGATGCATCCCTCACATTTTATAGGAATATATGAGGAGTGATAATTCTGCTTTTCATAGGTTTATCGATTTGCCTTTTCTTTGTTCAGAGGCTGTGCTATTTTGTGTATTACGGAATAGGTATTAGCTTTGCTACTTGCCTACTTGTATTGCTGCTTCAAGGGTGCATGTGCAGCTCAGTATGTTTGGTTTTTTTTTTAAGTTACTACCCTAAACATTTTGGCTATGTATCTGCCCCTGCGATAATTCATGGTTGGTGATGCAACTTTCCTTTTAGACAGGGTATATTCAAACACTATGCATTTTATCAATAAAGAAGTTTAATTTTTTTCCCTTATCTCGCAGCTTGTACAAACTTGTTGCTTTCAAGTTTGTCTAGTTGGGTTACTTTTTTCCCCCTCCCGGGTGCATTGTGGGAAAAAAAGTTCTGCCTGTCTGGCAGTTAGTTATTTTGTCAATACGTTACCACCTTTCAGCTTTTCCACCTCGGCCGGGTGGCCTTCGGGTCCCCGCTCTGCAGAGGTGAGGCGGGGGCCAGTTCTGTGACCTCCTGCGTGTTGGTGGGGTTAGGAGCAACGTAGCCGTGGGTGTATCGCTGTTACCTCAGGGCACCCCGCAGGATGACCTGGCCACCCTCACCCTTCTCGCGTGGATGATGCCCCCCACTGAAGTGGGGTGTGTGTGTGTGTGACACACTGCCTCTCCTCTCGCCAAAGCTTTACCGCCTTTTAAAAACGTGCCTGGTGCTTTTCGCCCATCGCTGGCGGTATTAAGGGGGGGGAAGGTGGTGGTGGGGAAACTTTCTTCTCCCCACGCTGCCTGCTGCCTCCCCGGGGGCTGCCCCCACCCCGCACACACACACACACCCGCGCGCACACACACACCCGCACCC
>VXAK01017794.1:0-24395 GCA_013399435.1 Arenaria interpres
GGGCGCGGCTGTACCACTTGGGCGGCGGGGGGCGCATGCGCGGCCCTACCCCTCGGGCGCGCGGAGCCACCTCAGGCAGGGCTGGAGGCGCCGGGGCCGGCCGGCGTGTGGGGAGTGTTTTTCTTCACCGAACGGCAGGCCCGTCCCCACCACTGAAAAATTAGTTATATTTAACAGATGCCTGTTCAACAATATAAAAAAAAAAAGAAAAAGAAGAAGCAGCAGCGATACCTAGCCAGCACCTTTACCCGTAATTACGCAGTTTCATTAAAAGACAGCAAATCATTAAGTGGGTGTCACGGGACCTCTGCTACATGATTTTCTCCATACTTGTGAAAATCGGTGGTGTCATCCCGGTGACTCAGCCCGGCTGAATCCTGCGGGCATCACCGGGGCAGGTCCGCCGAAACCGCCGCGCAGCCCCGCGCCCCCGGACTGCCTCACAGAAAGGTTTCCTCACCAAAAGGGTCATCAAACGCTGACCCGGGCTGCCCAGGGAGGCGGTGGAATCGCCACCCCTGGAAGTATTTAAAAGACAGGTAGATGTGCTGAGGGACATGGTTTCGTGGCAGTTTTGGCGGAGTTAGGGTGATGGTTGGACTCTATGATCTTAAAGGCCCCTTCCAACCTGGACGATTCTACGTCTGTGTGATTTAGTGTGGCTCCGGCACGCCTGACTGGCAGGAACTGCAAGTTTCAGCAGGGAAAAGATCAGTCCCACAACAGACCAGGCGATTCCACCAAAGAGCGACTAAAATAAAATCAAGCCACAACTTCTCTTACACTGGCCTAGAATAGCCCAAATCCTAAGCTGGGTCTACTTGTGGTGAGAGACCCGAGCTGGGAGATCAGTCCTGGAAGCGTGAGGGTTTCCAGCTGGGGAGAGGGAAGTGTCACCATTCTCAGTGGATGGCCGGGTCCTGCCACAGCAGCAGGATAGCTGGGCGGGAGGGGGTTTGTACGCTTGCTTTTAATTGCTAATGCGATAAACCTGTCCCTGATGGACGCCCTGAGCTCTGTGAAAAGCAAGATCTGTTGATACGCCACCTCAGTGGTTTAGATACAGGCTGCCAGCCCCATATCCCTTTTCAATAAGCCAGCTGCTTATGGAAAAACCTCTGGGAACAAAGTGTGTCTCCTTTTAACGTGCTGGGCGTGAGGCATTACACCTTCCCTCCGAGGTCCTCTACAGACAGCCCCAAGGGACACCAGGGTTTGGCTGGTGCCATGGCCACACGCCCAGACACTGCCTGTCTGCCACCGGGGTGAGTCACCTGCCACTTCCCACCAGCAACCCCATCTCTGCCCAGGAGGCCCAGCTCGGCAGCAAATGCAGGGCAAGAAACCTCAGCCAAAATGCTTATTTCATGTAGGGAAGAACACTCATGATCAAGTGACAGAGATCCCGAAGACACAGGCTGGCAAGTTGGTCTTGTCGACAGAAGGATTCATCTTTGCAGAAAAGTATGAGTAAACTTGTTACAAGGCTTTGGGATACGGTCAGAGCCGTTTGATAACCCTGAAGGGGAGAAGGGGCTGTAGGGCCTGAGAGATGTTAAGTAGGAGATTTGGAGGAACTGTCACTTGAGAAGTCCTTCCTAGCTGGTGGTGGATATTCATTTAATAACCTCCGTTCTCTAACAGATGCTGGACCTCTCCTGGGTAACATGAAAAGGATGAGAACGCTGAACAAGCAAAAACTGGGCAAGCTGTTGTTGGGAGGAGTTGCTGTCCCAAGTAACATGACGGGACTGATGCACTAAGGGCATGTGTTCTAGCTTCCCCTAGTTTTATTTTTCCCATAGCTGTCTTCAAAGAATTCCTTTGAATTTTAACACCTTGAGGCAGGAGATTTTTTTACTTACATGTAAGGAACTGTGATCATACTGTAAAAAACAAAATCACAGACAGGCTGCTGTCTTTCTTGGGGATTTTCCTTGTCTTTGCTACCTGCCTTGCCATCTCAGTCGTAATCTCATTTTTTAATTACTACCAGCTGTACCCATGATGTAATAGTTTAGTGTTACTTTCTGAAACTACTGATACTACAACCGTACTTAGTGACAACTTTTTAATAGGTGCCTCATTACGGCAATTATGATCACTTCAGGTATTTCAAAATAGTTCTTCCTGCAGTGAGGCTCATCTTCCATACTATGTCACGTTCAGTTCTCCTTTTTACAGCCATTCTGGCTGGGTGCTCCAGCATGCCCTGTCCAAAGCTAAATTTCCTGACTGTCGGCACCGTCTCAATTTTGGAAGACTTTCTCGGCATCTTCAGAATGCCACGGCTGGAAGAGCAAAGAGCACCTCCAGGCAGAGAGCCCTGCCTGCAGTCTGGATGATCCACCCCTTAAAGCTAAAAGGCCATTTATACTGGTTTGGTGATGCTTGCCTGCAGTCAAGAATAGAACAGGATTTTTTGCTCTTTACAATAGCTGTGTTTTGCTGCCTCAATGGCTACATCTATACAGCCCCTCATGGGGGGGCTGCCTTTTACTTTGAAAAGGGGTGGCTACATCCCAGCTGCCCTTTGAATATTTTTTTGGCGCACACTTATCTCCCAAAACATCCATAGAAATGTTGGCTACAGAAGGTCGCTTTGACCAGACTCCTGATTCAAACGGGACCAATGCCCACTATCGAGGAACCATCTAGAAAGTCCTAGTTGGCACAAGTCAAACTTTTTTCAGGTAGCCTACTAATCATTAAATACTGCATGCAGTAATCAATCAGTGTCTCCTCTGTTGTATTCACAAGGATACAGATAGCTGATGATAGTTAAAAACGTCTTTAGTTCTATAATTTTTTTTTTCTTCATTCCCCAAGTCGGAGTGCTGTGATCCCAAGTCCTTCTCCTGCTCCCTGTGCTTTCAGAGGCAGACTAGTACCCTCTTGGTGGTGTGAGAGCACCTTCAAGGCAGGGGCTTAGGAGATGTGCACGGAGGACACAAGGCCAACCAGTGAGACCTTCAGTGAGAGGGGCGCCTGCAGTTTGTGCAGGGGCTGCAGGGTGACTGTCATAGGACACATATGAGAGCTTGTGTCTATGTGTGGTGAATAGAATATAAGCAACTGGTGCTTCTATTGCCATTGGCAGTGAGTTGAGAAATGTGTTTTAGGGGTGGGTTGAGAAAGGAGTTTCAATCCCATTATCAAATTAAGCCATCCATTGCAGACAGCTGTTTGTCCCGTAAAGATTTGCCTTGGACCTGTGGGGGCAGAAGAAGCCAGAATAAGCCACCCTGAGTTCTGCCTTTTTCTATGGCAAAAGAGGGGAGTTTTCTGTCTGCAGGAGAGATGGTGAAGTGGCCAGAAATTATCTGTGGCAGCAGCAAAGGGATGGAGATTGGAAGGAATTCTGCCTGATGAGGCTGTTGTCTGATCGTTTTATAGGTCTCTCTCATCCTCTGAATGAACAAAAGTTACTGCCTTATGTTATTTTCATACATTTATTTTGATTCCAAAATATCAAAAACTTGTAGTCAGTGATACTTTATGTTGAACTAAGTTCTACGAGTATAAATAAAACCTGAGCTGGTCATCTTCCCAATAGAGGATGAAAGGTTTACTGCTACTTTAAAAGCCAAGACCTCGTTGATTTCTCAAAAGGTTTTAGCCTTCTCTCCCCAAAGTTTTAGAAAAGCTTGCATATTTACAGACACAGATCCATGCATATACGCACAGCTTGTGCTGACCCATCACATAATCATATATTTTCAGTGGCATGCTCCTTGAATTTTTTTTTTTAAAACTGAAATTTGCTCCTTTACCACCTACTAATCTGCAGTCTGCATTCAAATCTGTGGGAGCCTTACTACTAATTGTGGGAGCTTTGCTTCAGGTCTGTGGGAGGTTTACTACATGTCCGCCTCAAGGAACTCCGAGGCAATACCAAATGTGTAATCTTGCTTTGTTAATGTTTTACACACACTCTCAAAAGTTTTCCTGATTCTTGTCCAACAGGTACTTATGCAGTATCCCTACATGCAAACTACAGTTATTCCAAGGAGCACTTTGAACATGCTTGTTTAAGGCATTTTCCTCTCAGCTAATAGGAAGCATACTTGACTTCTTTCAGAAAACCTGTATTACAAGGCTTCCATGTGTGCCAAGGATTCAGAAAGTCTTTAGATTGCATAACATATTCATCTCCCCAGGCTGGTGTGCTTTCCTCAGTACTTGGAGATCACCACTAGTTTCTACAAACTCAATTTCTATTTCACTTATGGTCAGTTTTAAATGAGTTAATCAACCTCTTATGCTCCAGAATAGAACAGCGATAATAGAACACTTGATGTTCTCAAAATTTTAAAAGAATTCAGATTTGCTGAGCATCCAGACGTTAAGCAACCAGTTGTGAGAAATAGTGTCATATACCCCAGTCTCGCTAAATAAGCTCTACTGGGTGTAGACACAGTTCAGGATGTTTGTCATACCCATGCTGACCCTGTGACGTCTGGCCGTTCCCTGTACACTGCTTAATTGGACCTCACCAAGTACAGCCTTTGGGCAATTATTCCTTCAGTATTTCCTCCCTTCTCATTCTTTTACTACTATTGAAGGGAAGATATCCTACCCCTTTTTCTTCTAATCCTAATTTATTTCTATTTTGATACAAGACACTCTCAAGGTCCCTCCTGCTTGGTCCAGCCGTTTCTCAAATCTCATCTTCTCTTTCCCACCAGCCCTGCAGTTAATCTGTAATGCGTAAGATGTTGCTGCTTCACCTCTTCTTTATCTCCTTAAGTTCACACCTCACTGTAAAGCCTTCTTACTCTCTTTCCATTTCACAAGCTTCTCTTTATCTTCCATAATACATACTGCCTAAATATATATAATCACATAATTTTTTTCTCTCTCTTCTCCATAACTCTATTAATAGAGCCCTGGCCAGCCAATGCCTCTTTATGCTCCTCTCTGAGATTTTCACCTCCTAGTGCCCAGCATCACTGGTGATACTATAATCACTTTTTTTTCACCCCATAGGAATAATAAATAAGAATAATACTGACTGTATCCGGTCCTGGATGTGAGTTCCTCAGTTGCTCCTGGTTGGCTTCAGGTGAATAGCATGAGGTGACGATACAAGCTTGGGTTCGCAGCTGAACCTTTTTATTCCTCCCTCACTGATCTGCATGTCTTAACAATGTTCGCTGGAACAAGTTACTCTGCCTTAGTAGTTAGGCTCTTGCTTCACAGCTGTAGTCATGAACTTTAGTCTAACTGGTGTTTCAGGTTTACCCAGAATCTCTAGTCCTTCTTTCTCATTTCTCACACAGGTGCCTCCAGTGCCTCTTCAGGAATCAAAGGAAAATCCTGTGTCTGTCTCATGGAATATACACTTATCATTCTGGAGTTTTTTTTAGCTCCAGGTAGTCTCACCTGAATAGAAATGAGGGACTTTACCAGCAGGAAAACGATGTTGTCAAGTTAGAGCAGCCAGTGACTGGCTTACCAGTGGGTCTCTAGTAAGGGTTTGATCCCAGATTACCACCTCAGACCATCTTTAAGTTGTATCTGTAGACAGCTTCAAACAGTTCCTGTGGAAACTGAGATGAAGTCAAGGACCTTACAATTCCTGCTTGGCAATGGTGGGCAGCAACCAGGAACATTTCTGTGGCCTCAGTCAGTAATCTAATAAGTGTACTTCTGGGAATTTCAGTAAAATGACAGCAAATCCATCATATTGGCAAAGCTCTCAACAGCTTAAATGACTTCTTGGAATAAGCAGTCCATAAGCAGTAAAGGGGATGGGAGGTGACAAGCTATTTTCCGGTTTTCAGCTTCGTCCAAGTGGAAACATGCTGGTATTTCACAAGTTGCTGTACTGTGCAATAATGACAACAGCACAAAGCAACAACAAATATTAGAAATACAGAAAAAATGGAGAAAAACCCTGTTTTGTTAAAGCATTTTCTGGAGATAGTTGGGAGAACTGTAAGATATGTTTGAAACAGTAGCTGAGAATGAGCTTTCGTGGCAGGATATTATAGACTTAAAAAAGATGGAAATCCTTTTGTATGTAGTCTATTTAAATTTATTTAGAATAAGAAAATTTTAACCATTTACTTCAGATATTCTTAAAAATAAATTCTACAAACCCATATTAACGTAACTAAACTGCAGTTACCCAGTCTGTTTAAATATTTAATACAGCTTTTAATTTCACTAAGCCTCTGGTGCTGAAAAACCTTCCTAATACCTCCTTTCTCTCCAAAGTTAGCGTCAAGAGTCAAGCATTTGGTAAGCCACGAATCTGTCAGAGTGTTAAATGAGCCTAGGGTTTTCATCACAGTCTGCTATTTGCTGCATTATAGCAACTCTGCGGTGCGCTCAAACAGACGGCATCACCCCGCACATGACCACTCAATTGATTTATACCAATACATGGTCAGGCCCTGCGGGGGCTTTTTCCATTTCTTTGTATTCCATCCTTCCTGAATTTTCACTTTCAGTAAAATGTAAACTGGCCTTTACACTATTTCACTAGACTCTTGCATACTACAGTAGCTTTGTCAGACAGTTTAATTTGAAAGGTAAAACTCAGGGCCTACCATTCACAAGAGTCATACCCACAGAGAGGAAGGAATATATTTCAAAATGGAAAGGAAAGAGAAATGTGGCAGAGAATTCTCTGCCAAGTTATTTTCTCCTATTTCTTGCAAGCTTAATCAAAACCCTACTGAAATAAATCTTAACAGGTTAAGGATATAACCCATTATAGTAGCCTTTAGAATATTTTAAGGAGATTTTAAGGAAAACACACAACCAACAAATGATAAAATTGAAAAGAAATAAGGTTTTATATAATCTTACCCTTTGCACAACAGCCCACAGGAGATTTTCATAGTACCTTTTAAACCAGTTGGCCGGTTTCATCCGAAGTAAACATGTTCTAAAAAGTTTCACAAAATTCAGTAGCAAGGAGCTCCCAGTTAGCAGCCCGTGCAAAGAAAAACTGCACCACAAAAAAAACCACAACAGTTCTCTATCTTGTTTGGCTACAGGCCCATCAGTTATCACAGGTAGTCCAAAACCAACAGCACCTCCCCAGATGCAGCCACAGGGGCAGCTCACTCTGCACGTCGCCAGGGACCATGCGAGGCAGCCAGGAGTAATGTGTTAAGGAAGTATGAGAGAAATTTATGGCAGAAAAATCACAGGAACCAAGTTTCCCTTGCCTTGCTCTTTCAAAACAATTTGATGTTGCGGTTAGTAATGGCTACTCAGAAGCACGAACAGGCTTTTCAAGCCTAGGTTCTCAGAAAAGTTCACACCCAACTTTGTAAAGATTTCAGTGGGATTTCTCCCTGTGAAAAATATAAGTGAGTCTTTGTGGACTGTGGCTGTAATCTCTTAAATCCGTAAGTAAATATTTCCTCACATTTAAAGGGTTAGGATGCAGCACAGCCCCACTGGTAACCAGTAAGCTATGGAAGCAGCCAGTTTTTAGTGGTCTGAAGGCTAAGCTGTGCTACAGTTGCATACCCACTCTCCCTTCTTTGAGAATGATGGTGCTTTATCTGTTTACTAGGTGCACGCAGTATGTCAGAGATGGGTTTCGGTTACTGTTTGTTGCATCCTTTTATTTCAGGAGACTCAGGCATTTGAAAATGCAGCACAAAGAAAAATCAGAATATATTCTGAATAGTTCTGCATTTTTACACTGATAGAGAGTCCTAAACAACGCAGGCGTTGGTGTAATGATTAGCTTGTTACTAGACACTGTCTCCTCACTTGTATAGAACTTGACAACTTCCCTAAGAGTGAAGTCAGCGTGGTTTTCTTGTTCTTAAAAAAGGATCCCCATTTTATAAATATTTGTTTTAACTGATTCTTAGTCTTCCTATACCTCCTAATACATTACTTTGCAATCAATTTTATTAAGGGAAAAGCCTCCCTGACAGTTACAGTAGGGGTCTTTGCTGTAACCAGAGTACATTTTTTTCTACAAAGGTGATAGTCTGGACTGAACTTCATCCTGAAGTTGCTATTTTTGTCAATCAGCAGAAAACTAATTCCTGCTTACACAAACTACAGAAATCAATGGCCCTAATTCTTTACCAGTTATTCGAAAAAGAAAACCACCGCCACCAGCAGCCTTTCCCCCTTCCCAGCCAGGCATATCTTGTGTATAAGGAATCGAAATGAAATAAATGTCTGAAAAAAAGAGAACAAACTGAAAGCAGAAGCAGCCAATTAATTAGTCGTCAACTCTGTTATAAGGAGACAGTTTTGACAGTGGCAAGGTTCAGGATCTCTGCTGTTCCAGCATCTCCAATGGATAGGCCATTATCAGAAACTAGGTTTTAGCAGCCAAGTAATTCTAATTCTGATTTGGTCTTGAGGCAATTCCAGGTTTCCTAAGAGACAAATAAAAGATCCCCCGGGAAATGTTTTTCCAGCTCAGGAACAGAAAGGGGTGAAAAGGCTGTGCAGAATGAAACCTCCCTTAAGGTCTTTCAGCATGAGTGACCTCACTTTTGCCTATAAAATGAAACCTGAATTTACCTGCGCTACCAGAAATCAAACAGACTACCAAGGAGACAGCAGGTGTGCTCATGAAATCGTTTTATGAGAGCTTGCTGAACATCCCACCCTTCAGCACATATAAAGGGACTCTGCACTGACAAGGCAATAGATTTCTATTTGCAAAGGTTATAGTTTCATTCTGGTGAAGTCACTGGATTTAAAACTGCATGCCAAGAGAATCAGATTAATCATTACCACTGCAGAAGAGGGTAAACTCAAAGACAAAAAAAATACTGTGACTACTTCGGAATGACAGATTTCTGGGGCAATCTGATCATCAACAACATGTTGCAACAGCAATAAGTAATAAAATACCAACTTTGCCTGAAGCCCAAACATAAGGATTCAGATACACACTTCTTTTACCCCATTTAAGTAGTTATACATTCCTCATTCTCCGTGTTGTTTTCAATACAGATCTGGCATTGGCAGTTGGAAGCAGCATGAAAGAAGTGAATACGTTGGCCATAGCAACACATCGCCTAAGTGCAATCTCTTAAATTAAGTTCCTGTGACTTAGTTATTATGACTTGAAAACTCACTGTCTGTCACAGAAGGTGATTTTTTAATGAACGGACCTGAAGAATGGAAATGAGAAAATACCTCCAGCTTCTTCCAAAGTAACAGTCAGGAATGAGTTCAAGTACTAATTAGAGTGGTACTGCTGCATAATAAGAAGTCACAATATGATCAAGGCCAGTGTCTTTAGAAGTGAGTGGGAAGTGAGTAAGAACAAAGAAGGGAGCTTTTAGAGTGCTCGATGGGTAAATTAAAATTCAGCATTAATGGGGAGTTATGCAGATTAGACTGGGATAGGTAGAAGCTGCCAGAGGAAAAATCCTACTTCCTATTGTGCTCCTTATTTTAGAGAGATGAGAAATCAAGCAAAACTAAGGCTGGAGCACATCTTCACTCCAAGATCTGGCTGTGCTAGCAGAAGCTGTTGTCTTCAGCTGAACACTTCTCTCCCCCACCATCCAGGGTGCAGCTTACTGCCCCTTCTAGTCTGCTCCTGAGCTGTTTCTATGCCTGTCCAAGCGAGCTGGGCTACTTTTCTGACCTGTCGCATTTAGCTCCGTGTAGATAAGGAACAATTCCATAAGCAGCTCAGCTAACAGCTGGGAGGGAACTACAGCATCTGGCAGGAGAGCCATAATGGCCTTCTTGCTGACATAGCCTGGAGCTGGAGAAGGAGCTGTGTCCATTATCTGGCTCTCCACAATTAGTGGTGACTTCCATTTCATATGCTAAAGATTCATAAAGCATCAGGCCTTAATGGCAGCAAAAACAACATAAGAGCTTTGGAAAAGAGAAATCCTGGAGGAAACCTGTACACCATAGACCTTAAGCGAGGTCAGAGTGTGATGTGGCTATAATTGGCAAGAGAAAAAAACCCCAGCATTGCACCAAATGCAAAATAGTGTGTTGTTTGGCTAAAACTAGCAGCAAATTGTCTTCTCCCTGAAAATACAATTCCTGTTACCTGTATATGCCAAATGTGAGGCCAGTAGCTGCTAGCAAATAACTAATGAAAGAGAAATAGCAAACTGTAATAGAAGTGTTGGGTGAAATCCTGTTGCTGAGAGTAGTCCGTATAAACATTCCAGTATGGTGCAATGCTGTTGTCCACTTCCCAGAGCTCCAGTGTGTCGTTTGGTGTATAAGAACGGGATATACCTTCACTGCTAAGAAACGTCCCTTCTGCAGACTAAAGCTGAGTTGTCTTGGCTGACACACGGTCATCAGCTGTATAGGTGAAAGACAGGTCACTGTGCTGATCTCTCGGAAATGCTGAGATGTAGCTTCGAGTTACAGCACACTACTTCACGCTACCTAATGCTCCCAAAAAACTGATTATTATTGTCATTTGACACACCGTCACAGAGAGGTTAAGTGAATCACCCCCAGCCAAAAATAAGGCGAAGTGATGACGCGGTTTTGGAAATGCCCGACTGTGAGCTTAACAGGAGGCACCCTTAGACGTATATTACCATGATGAATGAGCACATTGTTCCCAGGCTGTGCTGCAGTGCATTTTAAAAGATGCAACAGTAATAAATCTGTCATGGGACACCTCTGGGTAGGATTTAGTTACAGCCCCAAATAATGTCACCTTCTTTCTCATCCTTTTGGATGACAGTGCCAATGAAAATGTCCCTATCTGATGGTAGTGTGACCTCCATGAGGGCTTGTTGACAAAGGTGGCAATAGGATTTAGAGGACAGGATGTGTTCCAATGATCAATTTTAGGGTTGTTGCTAGCTGCGAAAGGAAGGACATATCCTCTGCAAAGGATATCTCGATACTGTGATTAGGCTAAACAAATCAAGACACAAGCCTTGCAACACATAACCAAACTATGAGGTTGTTATTTGCCGTGGATAAATTAAAGAACTCAGTGATTAAAAGAGGCTTTATAATTATTTACTCCAGTCTTTTGAGTAACACAGGTCACTGGACATCCATTAATTAATTTTCTTCAAGCCCAATAGATGTTGCTGAATTAAAACATGTCTATCAAATAAAAATCCAATGTTGATGTAATTCTTTTTAGTGATGGGCAATCTTTGATAGATTATTTCGACAGTTAGTATCCACACAGATAACTAATGAGAGCATTATTTATGGTCTGAATTAGCTTAGCTTCATCTCCCAGCCACTGAATCTCATTATACCTTCAACAGCTAGATTTGGCATTTATAAATTGTGATCAAGGGGCCTTTGATCTTTGATCATTTAAATAGATCATGCTTTTAGGATTATTAATCAATCTACAACAAGTTTTGTAGTTTACATCTATAATTTTTTTTTTTTTTTTTTTTTGCATCTTTATGTCTTTGGAAATGGTATTCAACTCATTGTTTTGCCAGCAATGTATAGGAAAATACTATGAAAATGTCATTTCTATTTTTAGCCCCCTGTTTGTGCATAAAGATTACCAGAATGATCTCCAAATTTCTTTCTACATTTCTGTTTCCTGAACACTATCGTGGAGGTATGTCCTATATTCCTTGTGCTTGGATTCATAGTCTTACTTCTGACAAGGGTTAGGTGTGCGGACATTTGCTGGGTAGTCAAGCTGCGGGTCTCCCACTAATTCCCCGCATGCCTGCTCGTGTGCCCTGTTGGCATTCCTGTTGGACACATAAGTAGGTGTTAAGCCTCTTCACCTGAGCACAGTTTTTACCTGAGATGCTGTAGCTGAGAGTGGCAGATTTTTGAACTCTTCTTCAGCCATAATTGGCTTTGTGAGTTCTGCTAGTCTATTCCTGAAGGAAAAGACAGGGAGCTTGGAATATTATTGAAAAACCTTAGGTCTGACTCAGTATGGAGGGTCTTACTTATCTACATGCAAATAGGCAGTAGAAGGTATGCATTTTTAGACAAAAGTGTCTTTATATATGCACACATTTTTAAATAAAGTCATTAAATTACACTTGTAAGTACTGTTAACATTTTTGGACAGGAAAAACTATTCTCTCATAAAGACATCATGTTTAAAAAAGATTGCTTTTGTAGCATATTATTAACTGAAAACTCTGTTTTCAGGAAAGCAGCTCATAAACAGACATTAGACTAATGAAGCTGAAGGAACCACAGAAACAAGTGTGATATGATGTGCCAGATCTGTATCAAAACAGCTGGGCTGTGATGATACAGGAACAGCTGAGGAAGGCAGGAAAAAAAACTGGAGGCAGACTGCTGGTCCAAGTTTGGTATGAGTCTTACCCAGAAGACTCCAGGCGCAGGAGTGCGGGGACATTTAGATAGAAAACACAACTAAATGTAGAGTAAGACAATTTAAATAACGAGGTGGGCCATGAGGGTATTCAGCTGACCAACAGCAGGCTACCAGCACTAAGCTCTCCGGGACAGTTAGCCATCTGCAATGCAGCAGCCGCTCAACAGAAAACATCCATCCTGGAACGAACCGGTTTTAACTGTTGCTGAAGGGTGACCACTCAACACAAGGGACAGTTAACCTGCTGCTTCTGCAAGCATATCTTCATGCGCACCGCCGCGCCATCGCTAGCTGCATGCCCAGCAAGAAGGCGTTGGGAGTGTGCTTGTGCGTGCACGGGGAGGGCATTGACAACGATCAGTGTCATCAGGCTTGTCTAATAAATGCTCCTGCCACGTCTACTCCCTTCTTCCATTTTGCAATACCCTCAGGCCCAATTCTCAAATCCCTCTCACCTGACTTCACTCTCCACCTCCCCTCCCTCCTGCTACTGCAAAGTAACGCATCCTCGACGTCTTTTCTCTTCCCTACCAAAACGATCCTCCAGCCTGTACCTCTTCTCATCCCCAAACCTCTGCTGCCAAACTACCAGCCTTTTCTCTTACAAGGCCCTTTATCCAAAGCCATGCAAGTGCTTCTGGGTGTCCTTCTCCCAGCACCTTCACGCCATAGTCTTTTAATCCTTCCCCCTGGTATTTCTTCCCTATGTTTTGGCCCGCTTACACTTGACAGCTCAGGTTGCATAAGACTGCTTTAAAAGATGGAGAGAGAGTGGTTTAAAGATTGACCTCCCAGAGCAGGCTGTGACAGCTCAGTTAGTAGTGTGTTTGCTTTCCTGCTGACAGAATAACAGCTTGAGGCGGTCTGAAGGGAATCTTTTTCAACTAAATCTTAGATCTTCTAAAATTAATGCTTAAAAGAGCTCCTTCTTCACATGAAGAACAAAATTTAAGCTAGGCAACAAGTGAGGCCTTACTTGTATTTCTTACTTAGCATTTCTCAACAGCTGAGTGATGTTTCTCCAGGGGCTGACAACCCTGAAGGAACAAATATCTTGACGCCCTATCTGCTTTTAGCCCAGACCTCTTGCCAGATGTGCAATAGGGTGGCAAAAGAAATCAGAAGCTAATTCAGCAGAAATGTACTTAAATTTGGGAAGAAATATGGCATGGACCCCATACAAGTCCATAGCTATAAAAAACATTTATGTGCATAGTTTTATGAGCTGCTGTGCAATGGTATCATTAAGCACCATCTGAGGACTGCAGAAGCTGTGCCGCAGATGATTTACATCACGGTTCTCACAACTGCCTGAAGTAGAGGACAGAAAATATGCCCTGTAAAATCCAAGGACATTTTGGATTGGAGAGTATTTAAAATACGAATATTTCCATGTATGAAGAGCAGTGTCAATATTTGAGGAGACGATAGCTGAGAGGACAGAGGTAGTGAGCAGATCCCAGATAATGTGGTAGAGTCATCAGACTGTCAGGCAAATGTTTAATGTGTAGTGTTCAGTACATTACAAGCCTCTGCAGAGGAAAAGGGGGGAAAAGAGAGAAGACAAAATTGATTCTGTAGAAAAAAAACAAAACTAAAATGTCTTTTGGGCACAGTAAATCAAATATCAATTTTAAATATGTGAACAACATTCATTGTGGACTGCCTCATTGCAGGGATTTGTAGTATTTAATGTTTCTGTTTCTTGTGGGGAAGACGCACTCTAGAAAAGCATCGGAGAAACAAAAGGAAGAGTAGAAATTTCATTTTTGAGTTTGGGAAGAGTTTCTATATATGAAACTTGTTTATCCATATTAAACCTGGCAGCTGATAGAAAAAAAATGCAAAATTACTTTTAAACAGAGATTTCACACCCTTGTCAGTGTTGCATTTTGATGCCTTATTACTGATTCTTGCTTTCAAATTATAGTTAAAAATTGAGATTATGTTCATTGATATGTCTTCACAGAGCCCTTGCTTTTCAGTTTCTTTCTTGTGACTTAGTAAAGTGCAAAATAAGATAGTATTACAAAATATTTATTTCTGAAGGCTGAAAATCTACTTAAGACTTTGTGAAAGGATTCCTTGCCAGCCACTTGATTTTCCTACCATAGGTTAACCTAATACCCCTCAGCTGTTTTGTTTACTCTATGTATTAGTTCATTTCAATAAGCATAGTCTAAATTTTGACAGTCAGTGAGTGGCAGAGAAAAGGGATGTGATCCTAGAGGGCTTCAGAAAGGAATTGGCTCTTGGGAATAAGAGATGGTAGAAAAGTCATGCACGGTGTCTGACTCAGTCTGATGAATGTTAGCCCCCCAGTTTCCCTCTCTAGTCAGCGGAGAGAAAGTGTTTTCTCTAGGGAATGCTTCTCAGCAGCCAAGCTCTGTGTGATCTGCGACCCAAGAGACATCAGGGCCTTGGTCGCCATCTTCTAGGACCATATCTCTCATGACAGCTTGGCTGTTGGAAACATGGACTCGGCAGCACAAAGATACTGTTGCAGTGAGCATGGGTCAGCTTCACACAAGGCGGCAAGCAATGCTGGCTGAAGGTCAAGTCTATGTGCATCCCTGTGAAGGACATGCATGCTTTTGGGAGCAATTTGGCCCCTTGGCAACTGCACAGTGGGCTGCACAAGACCTGAGATGAGGCAGTAGCAGTGGGCTTTGAAGGCAAGGCCAGGGATCCATGTGTCCCTGTGAAAGCCAGTCCTCTGCCCAGGTGTCTCTCACTGGTAAGGCAGCTGAGGATCCTGGGTTACTTCTTTCTGGGTTATAAGCCCTGTATTTCCCCATGTCTCTCGGAAGCAGCCCAAGGAGGAATGCTGACACCATGTTAACGTGATATTGGCAAGAAGGTACAACACAGGTCACAAAATAGCAGGCCCATCAGTTTGCGTAGGAAACATGCAGGCTAGTACTTTGGGTGAGTTCTGGCAGCCAGGCCATCACCTGAGTACAATAGTATTATTTGCAGAGAGAAGAACCCTCTATGAACACCCCCACCTCCCTATAGTGCTGCTTACTCAGAGAAGAGAAATCATGGCAGGTGTGATCTTCTCCTTTTCCCCCATGTGTTTTCACTAGCCCTGAGAGCCACGCCAGACAAGGATTCACTCTGTCAGCCATTATGCCCTGTCAGCCCTTCTTTGTGAATTACCATCCTTGGGTCTACAGGTGCATTCCTGACCCTCAGGTGCAGAATATTCCGCAATTTTTTGCTCATCTCCCCACAAACGATCTGGCATCACATTAGGGGAAGAGTATTGTAGGGTACAGAGCGGCCTCTGTGACAAGATGGAAGCCGCTGGGGTAGGTCATGACAGCACAGGGGCAAGGAGTCAGGACAAGGTTGAGGAGGAGAGAGAGAGAGGCATCCCTCTCACCACCCTCTCTCAGGACTTTGGGATTTTAACCCTTTTGTGGAATGATTGATTGACCACCTGCTACATTGGGATCATTTGAGAGACAGAATGAAGACAAATGTCTCTTGCATCAAGTGCTCCAGACAGCTGAGGACCTGTGGAGGCAGCCCATGGAGACTGAGCATCTCCAGTAGCCCACCATGCTTGTCTCGACTGGGAGCATACCAGGACATACCAGCTGCAAAGCAAATGGAGTTGGCACTTCATCAACTGCCTTGAATTCTCCATCTACTTGCCAGAGATAGCTTGAAGCAGCAGGAGGTTCTTAATCTAGTCAGATCAGACAATTAGAACAAGGAAGAAACACAGCATTGTATCTCGGATATAGGAGGTACAAATCAGCTCATTCTCTCTCACTTTCTCTATCCATGCTTCTGCAGACCACTGCAGAGCTGTACAGGTTACTAGTGCTGATCCTGGAGCCCCACCAGCTGCCCCAGGCTCATGGGATCCATAACACATGGATTATACAAGTAGCTCACTTGTATGCTCTTAAGTAATTACTTTTTTCAGTTAATTAAATATTTGTGTTTTGTTGAAGTGCTGTGCTTTTCTTGTCTCCTCTGGGATTTCTGAGGCCTTTGCTATCTCATCCTTGCCCCTGCCTGGCCTGGAGCAGTGTAGAAGGTAGGCATCTCCCCTGTGAATGAAGGCAGAGGGTCCAGGATCCAGCACACAGCTGGTACCAAAGAAGTATCTCTATGGAGAAAGGGGCAATGGAAACAGATATCCACCATGGCTCCATCAGCCTGTTGGCCGTCAGGGGACCCCAACCCACCAAGCAGGGGCTTAGCTAGGTGGGAGATGCAGACAGGGCCACAGCGCACACGGATGTTCTCACAGTGCCAATATTAGTGCCCCACAGTGAAAGAGGGTCCAGCGATGGCAATGTGTGCCTAACTGGCCAGTCAGCAGGACTTCTGATCAGCCAGCTTCATAACGTCAGGAGGCTTCATCTTTCCCTACTGCCTATTCCTACGCCCCAAGGCACCCTAGGGAAGCAGGCTCACGGCTGAAGCTTTGGAATTCAGGCTCCACTGGGAAGGCAGGCACTCCAGTTAACATTTGTTTTTGCATATTTCTATTTACTTTCTCTAATTAGAAGAGGAGATTACACACAAAAACCACTGCAAAATAAAGCAAATTAGATTCTTTCAGAAATTAAGGTCTGCAAAAAGTCAACAGTCTAATTTGTCTTACGTTCACAGCCCAAACTGACCCCTGGATGCATCTTGTGACTGTTCCAGAAACAAAGTGGAGGCGGGTAGCACCCAGCTGCTGGAGGCAGCGGTTCTGGGGGATGTCGGGGACTGTGGTTCCCAGGGGAGGTACCACCAGGCTGGGTCACAGGGTGCAGGTTTGTTTACACAGTTCTTCCTCCACCCTGTGGCTGCATTTGGCTTTACAGGCTCTTCCCAAGCAGCTGCAGGGTATTCAGGTGCCATTGCCAGAAGCTGTGGGGATAAAGCCCTTTTAACATTGGCCATCTGGGGCAGAAGGAGAGGTCAGGGAATACTAGTGGGGTCTCTTCCTCAAGTTTAATGTCTGGGTCCACGTCTGGTTTGAGGCAGGTGTGAGGGATGCAGCTTTGCCTGGGGGTTGGTTGTGAGGCACACCATACAGTACATGTGCCGGGGTCTGTGGGGCCTGGATGGCCATGGGGACAAGCGGCCTTATGTCACTCAAAAGTGTAACGCAGCATTTCCTGTGAGAGGATGATTAAATTCTTGTGCGAGCCCTTTACAATTTCTTTCATTAGTTCCTGAGTAGTCAATAGTACAACTTTATGTAGACTGAAAACAGCCTATAAGAAATACAGTCAGCAAAATTTAATAGTTGCCCTACTATTCTTATTAACTAACGGGTTAAATGCATGATTTATAATTATGACCAATAAGGTCAAGCACAGAGCAGGATTGAGCTTTATGATAAAAGCTTCATAATAAAATAATGTTCAAGAGCTTCATAGCAGAGGTGTTGTGACTACCCTATGGATGCAAATGTTTTAAGACTGAAAGTCTCCTGAGTTTCATGCTCAGAAGTTCATTGCTCAGAAAGGGTTTGGGTGCTGTTTCCAACAAGGAAATTGACTACAAAAAGACATTTCTTGCTACATCTCATTCGCTAAAGATTAAGACATCATTTTCAGAGTGGCATTATAATACACCAGAGCAATAGAAGTTAGAGGGTAATTAAATGTAATGAGATGTCTTCTGGATGCAAACTCAGCCGTGGTATTCTGGTTACACAGATCTCACCCTTTTTGTACAACTCTTTGTGGCATTTGTCACTTTTTGGCAAATTCTCCTTGCCTGGCATTCTCGTGTGGCCATGACTTCAGAGCTGCTTTTTCCCAGCTGAGAGGACCTGGGAAGAGGCTTGTGATGCACCTGCCAGCGGATTCCCACCAGCCCTGACACCCGAAAGCCGTGGCTGCTGTTTTCACTAGTTTCCTTTCTTTTTGTTCCCGCCCCCCCCCCGTGAAACTACGCAAACAAATATGAAAAATAATCATCTCCTGGGGAAAAGAAAAAAAAAACCACAGCAAACCGAACGAAACCAACAACAACAACAAAAAAACCCCAAACAAATAAACCCGGCAACTTTTCCCTGCCTGTCGTTGCTCTTTTGCTGCCACCTGGCGCAGGAGGCGGGCGGTGCGGGGACAGCTCTGCCCCGGGCGGTGCGGGGAAGGGGACAGGCTCTGCCCCGGGGGTCTCTAGGGGGGGTATGGAGATGACACTCATGCTCCGCGTGTTTGAACATTAACCCTGGCTTGTTGCAATAAAAGAGAACGGGACGCTGCCCTCCCTTCTCCCCGGAGCAGGAAAGTGGTTTGTTACCCGTTTCAAAATGACAACGCCCCCCAAAAGTGAATCACAGAATCTTCTAGGTTGGAAGGGGACCTTAAAGATCATCTTGGTGGTGAGGGGTCTGGAGCACAAGTCTTATGAGGAGAGGCTGAGGGAGCTGGGGTTATTCAGCCTGGAGAAAAGGAGGCTGAGGGGAGATCTTATTGCTCTCTACAACTCCCTGAAAGGAGGCTGTAGAGAGGTGGGGGTCAGTCTCTTCTCCCAAGTCACAGGCAACAGGACTAGAGGAAATGGCCTCAAGTTACGCCAGGGGAGGTTCAGGCTGGATATTAGGAAAAATTTTTTCAGCAAAAGGGTGATCAGACATTGGAATGGGCTGCCCAGGGAGATGTGAAGTGGGGACATATTTCTTAGTGGTGCACAGGCGCCTAACGTGGTCTGCGATAGACCTTGTGATGCCCGAGTCAAAGCTCCAGAGTGTGACATTTTGGGTTGCTGTCCCTCTGCTGGGGTAACCCATCTCCTCCCCAGTGCTTCAGTCCCCAAGCCCACCTGGGGACNAATTAAAAAAATAAGCTTTTTAAGCAAAGTTACTTAAACATCTTTAGTGTTCATTTATTGGTAGAACTGAAATGAGCTCTGAAGCTCCCAAGGAGTCCCTAAAATCTTGTCATTTATCCCATATGCCTGAGGCTACAGCATGCACAATGGGTGTCTGTCATTTCTGTGGGCTTTGCTGTGATAAATATAATGGCCCCAGCTCTCGTTTGTATTAATGCCATATTAGTGTCAAGGGGTCATAAAGAGAATTCTGTTTCTTATCAAGGCTTAGGAACGTAGAAAATAGCAAAGCAATCACAGACAGGCACATGGTAATTGTCTCCCTGTTTTCTGAAGAAAATCATAAAATGGAGAAGTAGAAAAAGGTGGATTTGCTGAATTCTGATCATTAAGCTGGGAAAAAAGTACAATGCTGTATTTACTCAGAGCATTTAAGGATAGATGATATCACTAGAGCATGTAATCTAATCTGCACATCACAAACCGTTAACGTTCACACAGTTGCTCCTTTATCAGGCTTCATCACTTGAGTTTGACTAATGCTTATTTTTAGAAAGGCAGTTATTGTGCTTTTGAAGGCCGAAAGAAATGAAGAATTTGCTGCTCTTATTAGCAGCTTGTTCCAGTGACTAATCTCAGTCTTAAAATGCATGCCTTTTCTGCAGTTTGAAGCAGTCTTTTGCGTTGCCTGTTACACTTTTCCTTGCTAGATTAGGAAGCCTATTAATTCCCAGTATTTCCTCTCTGGGAAAATACTGATATACTGTAATCGGATCACATGCCAGTTATTTTGAATTTTGGGGAGGATGGGCTGGGTGGGTTTGTTGGGTTTTTTTTATATAAACTAAACAGATTATTTTTATGCTCATTCTGTGAGGCATTTTCTGAAGTTTAATGTAATTTGCATGACTGAATTTGCTAGTGTCTTTTAAAGACTGCACGTGGACAATAAATAGTTTATCAAAATTATCAGTGAAGGGTTTTTTTAAGCTTAAATATAGCTGAACTTATTTTCCTAGCTGTTTTACACGTAAATAGCTGTTTAAAGTTGTTCTTTCTTCTCATCATTCTTATCATTCCATCAGAATAATCTGATTCATTGATGCTGGGATGATTTGCAAAACTGGGCTATATTAGGAAAAAATTAGTAGTGGGTTGGTCAATTCATTGTGGAATAGCTTTTTTATTTTTGGTTTCTCAATGGTTTAGGTTTTTTTTGCTGTACGGACAGCATTTGTCCAAAAAAAAAAAAAAGCACTTAATCCAACATAGCGCAAGACAAACCTACTTCTAGAAGGAAGCTGCTGTCAAGATTTAATGAGATGTAAAGTCTGTGGATGTTGAAGAATATCCTTCATCGTCTCTCTTCTCACCTAGGAGGTCCACTACTACCCCAGCTACTCTTTGACTCCAGTTGTGCTCTGCCAGTTAGCATCAGGGTCTAGTAAATGACCCTTAATTTGTACTTGAAAATCCATTTGTAGTCCATTAAAGTAAATCTGGAAGTGCCCTGTGTCTTTTCCGTAGGTAGATAAACACAACAGATACTTAATTAACATTTCAAGAACAGGGACAGTAGATTTTTCCAACCCCAAATATACTAAATGATGTTACTTTTCTCATTAGAGAAAAGTTACTCAGTGTAGAGTGAAACCAGCCAGGAACAAAGTTGCCTTCAGTGGTTTTTCTGCTTAACCTTGGCACACATTGGTGGGCTGGAGCAGGGAAGAGGGGCAATTGCAGTTCTTGGGGAAGAAGACGTTTCCTCCTGTCAGTTTTCATGTTGTGACAGTACACCCTGATTTTTACCACGCATTTTCATGCTCAAATTGTATTTTTTTCTTCCCATATGAAACTAATAGGGTCTGTCCCCCTTGTCTGTGCCCCCACAGTATTCAGAAAAATGTCCAGAATGCTTGTGCCACAAATCCTCATGCATTCCTTGCAAATAAATGGAAATTTATTCTCTAGACCAAAGCCTGAGTGACCATGTAAGATCTGGTATACCTCAGACTTATGTCTTGACTTATGTTCAACAAATATACGGCTGACCCTCCCTGGTATACTGTGACTGATTATGCATTACTGAAATTAAATTATATCTGCCATATTTTGTAGTGGGTTTGATCTGTTGATTTTTATTTTTTTTTTTAAAGCATTAACAAGATCTGTATATTTCCTACAACTCTGAGTGGGGTATTTTTTGTAATTTGAATGAAAAACAACAAATAAAATGAGAAAAATTATTATATGATTCAGCATTCCTGATGCTTTTATTTATTCATTTATGCCTCTTTGCTTGTCTCATACCTTGTAAGTGTCTCCTGGCCATTAATTAAAATTATTGGAGCTCTTCTGTGTTTCAGACAGGAACCTTGTTTAATTTCATTATGCATTTTCCCCCTTGCTGTATTATAAGTCCCTGTGGTTACTTGTAGCTTCTCACACTTGCATATTATGTGGCAGCACTGGCAGTGGGAAAATGGAGGGAGAGGGTGCTGAGGAACCCTCAGTGCCCCAGGTGGGACCCTGCTCATCCCACTTTCCACCAGCTGCTTTGGCCTAAGGAGAAGCTGTATTAAATCTGTTCGAGGGGCAGATTTTTTTTTGTCCTCCTTATAAGCACTCTGCAACTATTTAAAATATCTCATCTTCTCTACCCTCAGCTAAAATCCAGTTTGGTATTTAAAAGGACTAGATTCTTCCAACATTTTTTGTTGGAAGTCTCCACATGAACTGGTCTCTTAAGAGGGTAGAGACATAGCCAAGTGCTAATTTATTGGTTTTTCAGAGGCATTGACTGGGAGCAGCTGAACATTTGCATTGAGTAGCCCTAGTCAGTTTGGGCTGGGGAGGAGAAGGTCCTGCTCTGTCCTAGCAGGCGGCCTTGGCCACCTGCAGCACCTCTTTCACAGGTGTTTCTGCCCCTTTCCTGGACCATACACTTCCTACCCCCTGGCTCTTCTCATCTTCCTCTCCTCCGGGCTTCCCCAGTACGAGCCGGATTTCTGCCTGGGCACTAGACGGGAAAGCACAAAGATGCCCAATGAAACTCCCTGGCTTCCAGACAGCAAAAGCTCCTCAATTTCTTCCCAGGCTCTTCAAAGCTGGGAGAAACAAGTAGAAGGAAAATCCTGGTCTCCTATCCTGCCCCGTGCTGGGCCCTACAGAGTTGCTGTGCCCTGGAGCTCCCCAAATCCAGCCAGTTTGAGCTGCCCATGTGCAAATGGCTTCTGTTTCATTTTCCACACGTGGCTGGTGCAGAGCCAAGCTTTACTCCAGACATACCACAGAGTTTCTTAGCCCTACAGCACTGCTGAAATAATTCTCACATTTTTTTTTAAATATGAAAAAATGTGCTTCCTTCCTAGTCCCACTCAGGGAAATGAATTCTTCTTGCCTAAAAATATCCTGCCAGGTAGTTTCACCACATGCTCACAATTGGCTTGGAAAATTTGAGATTGAATTGGATTAACAATAAGCACTTGTGTAAAAGGAATTTATCATCTACAGACACATGTGTGTGTGTTTGTGTCTGCGCACATGAATGCAAGCCTGATGTGCATAGCTGTTATAGCAGATGGAGTGGGAGGGAGGAAATTAAATTAAAACTACAGCAAAGTTCTTTGAATGGCACAAGTATGGTGCAAGGAAACACTTGCAAAACTATATGACAACCTGAAATCCTCAAAACTGTCTGAAAGAGAGTGAAATCAACACCATTGAAGAAAATCCTTGAATTTGCTGCTTTGTATTGCACTGACTGCTGCCTTTTTTGGCACACCCTGTCTACAGGAAAACAGATTTTTTTTTTTTATTACAGCAACATACACTGATGGCCCAGATGTACCAGCACAGTCCCAAATGTAGTTTTCTTCTCACCTCATTTTATAGGAGTTGTAGCTCCCACTGCAGCCACAGTTGCTTCCAGTCATGTGGGGTAATGTATCTTGTTGTCAGGCAACGGATGCTCAGCCTCAGAGGTTACGAAGACCTGAATTTTCTCCTCTGCACCACACTGACAACATCTGGAACAAAGGGACAAAGCTGGGGCCAAAGCATTCATGGCTGAGAAAGCAGCAGGCACTGAAAAGAGATGCAATGACTCCACAGCCTGATCACACGTTTCCTTTGAAAAAGCATTTCCACCCTAACCTACGCAGACACACTTCCCAGCCCGCTATTCCCAAATATATCTGTTTGCTGTGAGGGAGAGCTGTGACTCCAGAAAGGGAAATGTGCTATCGAGAACAAAATCTGCTCAGGAGTTTGCTATCACTTCCAGGGAAAATATGCTCAGATGCAGCAATGGGTGGCAGTATAAACTTCTGAAACGGCCTTTTTTGGGAGCGCCGGCTGAGCCTGTCGGACGCAGCAGCTGGGCTCTGCCAGGTGCCGAGCGGCCCCGCAGCCCAGCTGTGCGGCTGGGCACAAGGCAGAGGCACAGCCATGCCCCCGCACCCCACCACCCAGGAGGGAAAGCCAGGAAGGAGATGTGGTGTATTCCTGTCATTCCACACGCTTTCCACGTTAGCAAAAGGGGACTGCTGGATGATTCTCCCCTCCAAAGGAAAGGAGAGCCAAAAAAGAACTGAAGAATTTAGTGCCTCCCCAGACTATCCCTCAAAGGCATCCTTCAATCCGTCTGTGTTTCCTTCTTAACCAAGAATAGTGGGAGAACCACATTTATACTGGTTTATTATACTGGTTCATTCAGGTCAAGGGAGGTGATTCCCCCTCTCTACTCTGCTCTGGTGAGACCCCACCTGAAGTACTGCATCCAGCTCTGGAGTCATAGAATGGTCTGGGCTGGAAGATACTTCCAAAGATCATCTAGTCTGACCTCCCCACAGTCAGCAGGGACACCCCCAACTAGACCAGGTTGCCCAGGGCCTCGTCAAGCCTCACCCTCAATATCTCCAGGGATGGGGCCTCAACAACCTCTCTGGGCAACCTGTTCCAGTGCTCCACCACCCTCACAGTAAAGAACCTTCTCCTAATCTCCAATCTAAACCTGCTCCCCTCCAGCTTAAAGCCATTGCCCCTCATCCTGTCACTACTGGCCTTTGTAAACAGACTCTCCCCAGCCTTCCTGTAGGCCCCCTTCAGGTACTGGAAGGCCGCTATTAGGTCTCCCCAGAGCCTCCTCTTTTCCAGGCTGAACAACCCCAGCTCCCTCAGCCTGTCCTTGTAGCAGAGGTGCTGCAACCCCCTGACAATCTTCATGGCCCTCCTCTGGAGCTGTTCCATCAGGTCCATGTCCTTCCTATACTGAAGGCTCCAGACCGGCACATAGCACTCCAGGTGAGGGCTCACC
>VXAK01017807.1:287-37006 GCA_013399435.1 Arenaria interpres
ATGATCATTTGGGGGTAATTTTTCTTTGCTCTTGGATAATATTAAAAGCATCAAAACAACATTTAAAATTATTCAATCAACGTGTATAAATGCATCCGGAATTGTTTTAGTCTTGTTTTTTTCCCCCTACGAAGTCAGATACTATAATAATATTAACTGCAAACCAGATCCAGGCTTCATTAAACTAATACAGCAGAATGATAATCAGAAAATTGCCAAGTAATGAACAAAACCCAGAAGTTTTAAAACTTATTAAGTGATTGTGGCTGATGAGCAGGTTTTATAGCCAAGGCTTTCATGTCTGAAAAATGACCCTGATAGTTTGCCAGCTGCCATTATTGGTTAATTTGTGTTAAACTAAGTTTTCATAGAAGAAAGAACACAAAGTAGAATAATATCTCAGTGGAGCAGGAGGGAGCACTTAAAACCCATGTAGTAAAAATCTATTCTTATGTATAAAATCCTTGGCAAAAAGCATTAAACCCTTTGGAGAAATAAATGAGTAAAATACTCTCTGTAAAATATAAACAGTAAAATATACGTAGGCAGTGAATGCTAGAAGGACATGAATGATTTTCTAGGTATTCAAAGACTCTTATGCCCCGATAAAAAATAAAGTGTATACCAGATAAAATATTTCCATTCCTTAAGAACAGACAGAATAATTTTTAAAAATTGAATATGCAAGTAATAAAGTTTGAGCATTTAAAGGTTGTCAGCATTTTCCTCTTTTAGAGATCTGTCATGTGTCCAAACTCTGGATTTCTTTTCTTATTCTTATGTTCAGAGTTTTTTCAGTTGGGACTGAAGGCAGTAAGAAAAAATACAAAACAGAGTTTCACAAATAATTGAGCAAACTTCAATTTTTATAGTGGTTTCAAGTATGACTTTTCTAGCATGAAGTATAATCACAGGAATCTTTCAATTGCTGCACAGTTATTACTGAAAGAGGCATCTGGAAAATGTCTTCCATTAGCTGTGGTTTTTGGCAGAGGCTATAAGCAAGCATGGTCAGTGTAATTAAACTGACAAGTGCTTGAGATACTGTATTTGTTTGCCGTATGTACTTCCCCTCAATAAATATTAGTATTTCTTCTAAATCTCCTACTCTAGCTAGTGACCCTGACAACATTTAAACATCAGTATAGTCTGATGTAACATGGCAGCATTGGGGCAGCAGCATTTATACAAAATATTAGAAGCTTTCTTAGCAAATACCTGTTTGAGAGACCATTTGCAATAGAGGAGCAGCAATAGGTTTCTTCAGGAAAAATTTGATCGGACAGAGAAGGCAAAATCCTGACTCCAGCAGATTTCCCTTCATGATCTGTAAAACCCTTTACTGGAGAAAATCAGCCTGGAGCTCTAAACAACCAATGCTTTCAAAACTTTGTAGTCTTTTAGTGTGAGTTCTTACTCTCTTTCTGATCCATGTCAGAACACCACCTGTGAACTTGTAAATTTAGTCCCTCAGGGGATCAATGGGCTTGAGCCAACCATACTGCAGATCTTGGGTGAATACTGAACAATGAATGATCTCTTGATCAGGTGATCTCTAACGAGTTAAGTCTGAGCAGTAGCTTTCTAGCTCACTTTATTTGTTTTCAAGTTTTCATTACTTTTTATAGCTTCATCTACCTTTTGATTTAGACACCTCTTTATGTTGTAAACCATGGTGAGACTGGACCAATCCGATGCAACCGGTGCAAGGCTTATATGTGTCCCTTCATGCAGTTTATTGAAGGTGGAAGAAGATACCAGTGTGGATTTTGCAATTGTATAAATGATGGTAAGTGTTGTTTTTCTGATCTGTTATTCATACAGGTTCCATAAAACTAAAAAGAAATTGTATCCCTAAAATGATTTTCTTGACTTGCTGACTTGATGAGAAAATAATTTAGTGAGATGCAGTAACTAGGCCTAGTTCACAAATAAAAAAAAATACTACCCAACAAAAATAGGTAGCAACCTTTGTTCAGTACAATTTAAAAAAAGAAATGTATGAAAAATAATGCTGACTCATGAAGTTCAGTCTGATACGATCAAAACTTAATTTAAAAATACTATGTCAGCATAGGATACAAAGCTGCTTTTATTGCTAACTGAAAGCAACTATTGTGTGGAAAAGATTAATTTCTTTAAGAAATCTAAATGTCCAGCAAGAACCAAACATTTAGAACCATGTTAGCCTAGTCCTGTCCATGACTGTAGATGCAATGGTTAAATAACCTATTAATCTTACTGTGACAAGTGTTGGTTTTCACAGAAGATACCATGCCATATTTGTTCAAGTGTGCTGCATGTGACTCATAACTGTTCTTGTGCTCTTGGCTAAATCCCAAATCTTTGCCTGAACTAGCCTTTCTAGACATTTGTATCAAGTTGGATTTCCTCAGCTGGAACACAGCAGTATAGTACTTTCCCTAATACAGTAATCTTTTCAACTGTGAAATGTGAACCTTGACAGAATCGTTCCAACTTTCTTTTCTGCCTGACGCTCAAACGTTTGTGCAAGCATAGCAGATAACAAATTTCATAGTTTGTTAGCAATTTAAACTCTCATAAAGAGAAACTTGAATGCATTGCGAATATTTTAAGACAGACATTTAAGTTGCAGTGTAATTTTAAATCATGTTTTGTATTACTACAGTGTCTTTTATCCAATTCAGAAAGCACTTAAAAAAAAAAACTTTAATGAGAACTAAAAATGGCCAACAGATTAGGTAGCTATTCCCCCCACTCACACACACATACACTTTTTGTAGGCAAAAATGTGAAAAATAAGCATTCTAAATATATATTGATTGAGGAAAGAGGAGCTTAAATCCGGAGGTGACTCTTCCCCAGTGTGACTCCAACCATTAGATTAGCTGTATTTAAGTTGGTGGTGGCAAGCCCACCCCACTTGATTTCTTAATGGGGTGGAGTTCTGCACCTTTTATCTGTAGCTGCAGGAGGTTCCCAGTGCAATGAACACAGTGCACTTTGCTGTACAGTAGGCCAGGTTTGGAACCTTGTAGAGCTGTTTCCAGTGAGGTGGTATTTTTGGATAAAGCAGTGCAGGATTGAGGAAAAGTGCTGTCCCTCTGCAGAATTCTGACTGGTGGTTTGAATTAAGCCTTGAGTAGACTGTATCTACTAACAAAACAGTCACTGTTAAGTCTGTGTCCTGAGGGTAACAGGCTCTTGCCTGTAGAAATGACCTGGATCAGTCTTACCTACTGAAGCCTGGCAGTGTAGAAGTGAGAGAATATGCTCCAAACAAAAATGGAGCTGGCATTATTAGAATGTTGCGGGTTTTTGTTTGGTTGGGGTTTTTTTAAGCCAATGTGGGGCAAAAAAAACCCCACCATTGCAACCTGGATAAGTTTTTAAACTCTTCCCTTGATCAGTAACAGAGGAGCCTACATTAGTACACTGTATCTGTTGAAAGCAGTTGTTGAGTTGGTTTCTTCCTCCAGAAATATAAACCTTTTTGCCTGTTCTTGTGTTGGCTTTTAGTTCCTCCATTCTTCTTTCAACATCTGGACCACATTGGCCGACGGGTAGACCACTATGAAAGGCCTGAGCTATCTCTGGGATCTTATGAATATGTTGCTACTTTGGATTATTGCCGAGTGAGTATTTCCAGTGTGCAAACTAATTTACTATTTTCTGTCAAAACGAACAGCATCCTTTAAATACCTACAGTAGAGTAAATGTGCTTGTAAGCCGAATATCAGAGTCCAAGAACATTCTAGAAAATGTAGATAGATGTGGAGAACTTAGGCTTACAACATTTTGTACTGTTGTGCTGCCAGGTATGGCTAGCAAGTAAAAATAACAAATTGCACAGCAAAGTCACGGATTGTCAGTTTTTAACTGGGGTGTTCATTTGATCCTGTCGAGCATGCTGCACTGTTTAGAGGATATAGTTGAAATTCCGATGCAGTGTTGCACTTTAGATGCATTTCTTCTATTGATTTTGAAGACAGACACACACCTAAGTTGCTTTCCCAATATTGAAAACCTTAGCAAGTGAATTTGACCTTGTAATCTTTCCTGGAAAGAGTGGGTTTAGTATTCTGACCACTAAGTAATTTGCAGTGGAATGGATTCTCTCTCCTAATATTGACTCACTGAAGAGCTCAATCCAAAGCCCACTCAAGCCACTGTAAGTAATTGTAGTTGTTTTTATTACAGAACTGTATCTGATACTTCTGAAAGCTTAACTTCTTTAAACTTTTCAAACTGTAGTACATTTTACAAAACTACAAGTGTGACTCCATATGTCCACAGCATGGACATATTCTTCTGTTCTTGCTAAAATCAGGCAGAATTTTCTTCCTGTGAGTGGAACTGAGGTCGTGATAAGGTTAGGAAAGGCAACTGGATCCTACAAAGGCTTGAAGCAGGTACCAGTAATTTCCTCAGACCATCAAATTATTGCTGATATGAAGAAAACGAACAGGTTTAAGTCTCTTTTCTCACAAGGGTACTGCTCCAAAATCCAGTGAAATCTGAGATGACCTATATTGATTTTATTGAATCTAGGTTAAACCCTAGAGCAGGAGAAAATTGTAGTGAGGCATTACAGAAATACAGTGTGGGATCCTCAGTGTACATCCAGTGTAGCTTCATCAAATTCGGTTAAGCTTTGCTGATTTCTGGCAGCTAAACTTTGAAAACTCGTGTGTACTGAGTGGCTCTGTGCCATTTTCACAGTTCTTTTTCTCTGCCCCCACATGTAACCCTGTGTGATGCAGCCATCATCACAACGCATCTTTCACTGCAGGGGCTTTTGCCATATAGCTTAAACCAGGGAGTTTCCTTGATAAGTCTTCCAGTATGGTTTGTCTTCTTGTTGCAAAGATCCATCCATAAACTCTACTAGAACGTTACAAAAAAAGAAATCTCTTACAAAATTAACACTTATGTTGGAAATGCCAAGTCATTAAATTTTACAGAAGTTAACATTATTTTGTAATTCATTTTTCGTTTTGCTCCAAGTTGCAAAGGATTAATTCTCTTATCAATCCAGTTTAAGACCAGAACTGAAAAGTCATTTCCTTTTGCGCTTATCAAGTGACAAGGATGAACAGCTACAAAAAATGTTAACAAATAACAGCTGTTTTGCATTATTGCACTCCTGCTAAGCGGATGTGGCAAGAGCACAAGTCCTCATTTCTACCATATATTTGTCAAAAATTACACAGGGATTCTTTATAAATGGTGATGTGATACAAGAGTTTAGAAGTAGAGCTTGATGCAGTTTTTGAAACTAGAATCCAAGTACAGTAACAAAACAGGTTTTAAAAATACTGTCTGGTTTTAGTTCACAGGAATTAATCCTGCTTTACATGATTACAATGAAGTGAGATCAAGGGTATAATGTTTAGTTTAAAGTGTGCCAGGGACTATGGATAAGTTGTATTTCAAGAGTTAGATCATTTTTGTCTTAAATGGATTTTTCTGAGGCTTAGTTTAGCAAGTATAATTTGTTAAATTAAGTGGTTAAGTGGTCAGAACTCTGTGTATGAAGACAGTGAAACAGTGTAACAGAAAAGTTGTTCTACCAAGTAAAGACCACTACTCATCTTAAGGGGAATTAAGAAAATTGATCTTAGGGAGTATGATGATTACTGTTGCTATGTTCACTCTATATAATTTTTTTCTTGGGTACATCTCTAAGCACTACATTCTTTTATTTGGAAACACAAATCTTTCATCTTTTTCTTCTTACAGAAACTCGTGTCAGTAGTGTATGTCATGATGTGTATGCCAGTTACATTATGAATAAGAGGAATTCCCAAAGGAATCCATACCAGCCCAAGTCGCTGCTGTGTATGCAGCAATTACATGCATTGAGTGTTCCACACTCATGCTTTGATTATCTTACAGACAGTTGGCTTATTCCTGAAAGTACAGTTCAGCTGACCAGAATGCATTGGAACATGAGCCAGCAAGACAGACAGACAGGATGCAGATGTTCAGCACTTAGTACTGCTAAGAACTGAGTTTCTTTAATTCTGGTTTAGTGCCTAAGTTTTGTTTTCTGTTTCTAGATTGGTTAAAAATCACTTAACAGTTGCTAGAGGCAAACACTAACAAAAACTGAATTTAAGCATTCACATTAAGAGAATGGTATTGCATATTGATACAGGGAATGCAAAACCAGTATGCGTACAGAAAAAAGCCAAAAGGCAATTTTGTTTAAACACTTGAATTCCAGCAGAAAATGTGTGTGTTTCATCTTATCTAATAAACTGTCACTCTTTATATATTTTATTCCATTAGGATGCTATTTTCCAGTAATAATGTTGTATTCTGAGGGTGGACTTTACCCAATACGTGTCAGTTTTCTGCAGTAGTTACTATTCATGATCCATAGCGTTTTTCAAACAACCGAACACTGTATTTAGATTGCCTTATGGTACCAGGTGTAAATTATTTTGACATAACAGGACATTGTCTAATTTTCCCTGTGAATGGTCATTTTTTCTGTAGAACAACAAGCCTCCAAAGCCGCCAGCTTACATCTTCATGATTGACGTATCCTACAGAAACATAAACAGTGGCCTAGTTAAACTCATATGTGATGAACTGAAGACTCTGCTAGATAAACTTCCAAGGTAAAGAAAAGTGTGCTTTGCTTAGCTGACTACACTGCAGTTTTCATGCAGTTTTGCATGTTGCGAGGTAAAAACAAGCTACAGAAAATGTCAAAATTTACAGTAGAAGCATTTTGGGGGTGATAGTGACCAAATTTTAATTTTAACACTGCTGGCAGTTCTTAAGCTTTGATGTCTGGGCTTACTATATGAATGGAAAAAATCTGTTATACTAACTGCAGATGTAGCTTGCATTCTTTTCCTTTCTTGTAGTGAACTCTAGTGGTATTATCAGCGAAGTCCCAGCTTGTAGTTTTGACTTTACTTGCTGTAGTTCTGTTTACTGCAATGCTGCTTTTCTTATTAAATTAAACAGGGAAATATCAAACCCAGAATACTCAAGAATGGTAAGTCTCTCTAAAGCCATAGTGTTGGTGACTTGTTTCTTCAGCTTTTATTGTTAATTATCAGAACTTTTAAAGCTTCTTGCTGTGCTGTGAGACTTTTCTGTCCCAGTATGTATCTGAGAGGAGAACAAATCTTGTAGGCAGCAAACCTTTTATGAAATATAGTACATTTCCTTTGTGAACATTAAGCACACAGTAGTAGTATTACTACTGATCAGTATGAATGATGGTATCATTTAGTATAGTTTTTAGTATAGTTTTCATCAGTGTTTAAATAATGTAGACACACATAGTTAAATGAGAGCAGTGAAAGACTGAGCGATTAAGTAGAAACAACATTTCTCAGCCAAGGTATGTAAAAGCATTGAAGAACATACAGAAAGAAAATGCATTCCAAGTAACAGTAATTGCAGAGGGAGAACAGACTTAAGAAATGGAGAGAGCGAAGTGAGGAACAGTGGGAGATGAGATCCTTGAGATAATCTGGGAAATGTTAAAAATCTTTTATCATATGTCCTTCTGGGATCTCTGTGCACGAAGTAAATTCCAGTCCAGGGTGAGGAGTTAGTTTGTCAGATGCCCATGTAAGGCCATCTCTTAAGTACTTTGTCATTGAAGATTGTACTAGAGACACAAGTGTTTGATATTATCCTGAACATATCTCAGAGCTTTCCATCAGGATTGGTCATGACTCTGAAGATAATAAAAGGAATGAGTGTAGTAACAAAAAGCAGTTGGCAGTTTAGAAACACCTAGGCTTGAATAGGGAAAGTTGAGGAAAAAAGAAAGCAAGTATATCTACACCACAAAAAAGACACTTAATTCTTCTCCTCACCAGCACTCTGCAGAGATCTGCTGCTAAAAAATTTCTTTGCAGGGCCAAAGTATTCATGTCCACTGAAAAAAGCAATAAAAAATACAAAGAAAGGGTAAGCCCTTCAGTTTCTTCAGACTTGTCTGTTGTCTTTCAACAGTATTAATTAAAAAAAAAAAAAGTAAGGCATTCCACACAAATTTGTGGTGAATCTTTTCTTTTGCTGCTGAGACACAAAGGTCAATGTGCGTTCATTTTCTGTTGCTGGACAAAGGCACCTGCAAAAATATTCTGTTGTTGCCGCACGAGGTGAAATCCCTGTGCTGGGAATTCACCCTCTGCTCAGATCTTTAAGAGGAAAGGCTTGGGGTAGCAGAGCAATGTCTGGCACAGAAAGGCCATTGGTATAAAGGCGTGTGCCACTTCACTGTGGAGTGAGAAGTTCGAGTTAGCAAAGAAAGGATTTCAAGGTAGGTGGCTCAAGACCTGGTGTTAAGAACTTTGTGTTTTTGCAGACTTGCAGCACAGCAGAAACACAGTATTTGCTTGCTTGAAATTTTAGAGCAGGCGTTTTCAAATTTTGCTATTTAGAGAAATACAGAGAAATGTGTTGTAGAAATTGTGCTTGTGAGCACGGAAAATCAGGTTAACTAGTTATGCAAATATGATTTTTAGGTGCATAATTAAAAACCTCACATTTGAATGCATTTCTTTACATCTGATTCAGACATCTCATTCTGAGACTTTAAAAAGACACTATTGTGTATGAGCTACATAGGCAATCAGCTGCTTCATTCACAGCTAGTTTTTAAAACCATGATAGAAGAAATTGGATGAAGTCTGGCAGTACAGGCTGCCACAGGTAAGAGCAATACCTGGAAAAATTGTCCCAAATACCCTCTGTGCAACAACTTTGGGACTACTAGGATGATGTGGATCCTTTTCTTTAAAGTAGGAAAGTGCTGTATGTGCAGAAAGTTAATAATACCGTGTCCTCGTCAAGCTCCTGAATGTTCCCCATTAATCATGTTACTAAGAAAATAGTGTCTGAGTGCTGGGAGTGGTTAGAAATTTACATTCAGAAATGAGGTATTTGTTTGAGTTTGCGTATATTGCTGGAATTATTTAAAATGGTTCTTTATGGAGTGTGTTCAATATAGAATATTGATTGGCTTAGATCAAAGTAGCCCCTTTTCCATCCAGCTGTGTTCTCATAAAACATGAATGGTAGATTAACATTCTAAACTGACATGAGAGGTAAAGATTGTAGACATGAAAAATTATTTCTCTCCCAAGCTTCAGTCTTTAGATGGAGCTTGTGAAACTGCCGATGACAATTTTTTTTTTAATTTTTTGCTCTGAAGGCAAACAGATTTGATAGCCAGGAAGAAAGCTGACAGTGTTTTTGCTATTTGCTGTAAAAAAAAAAAAAGCAAGAATTGCAGTAAAAGGATATTTCTGTTTTCTCCTCTGTATTTGGCTTTTGATTCCACAAGCATTTGTGAAGTCATGAAATGCACTCTGTTGGTTGCAGTGGAGTGGGACGGAGGCCTTGCCATTGATTTTGGTGGGTCCAAGGCTTTACACTCCTTAAGAGGATAAATATTTTCAAATTCTGGCTGCTTTACTGTGGTGAGGGCTCAAGGTGACTGTTAATACTCCTTTGTTTCTTCAGAGGTTAGAGTAAATGGTAAGTAGTAGATTTTTTTGCCCTAAGGGGGTAGTAATTGGAAATACTATGGTAGGGCTCTGTTATTAAATTCTTTTGGTGTGATAGTAATATCTGTAGGAGTCTGTGTACATTATGGTATCCTGTCTGTTGATCAGCATATTTCTTTGTGTTATGTTTTTTACAATCGTAACCTCCCATGAGTGACTTATTTTGTAAACTAAAGAAAATAAAGTCAGCTCAGTTATTTCTGTGGTTCCTATTGCTGCAGCCTCAAAGACCTTTGTGGTACATAGTTCTACGTCTGGTGAGATTAAACAGTAATTCTTGCTGTTCTCCTTTTACAAATGGAAACTGAGGCATAGAGAAATTAAATAATTTCCTCTCAGGTTATAAATTAAATCAGTGGCGTAGCTGGGATTTCCAAGTTTCAGTACTTTGAATATGAAAGTCTTTCAAACAAGCAAAAGCTGGTTTTGTGATACCTCACCATAAGTAGGCTGCTGTACAGAGCGTGTGGGCTGACAGTAATTGGAAGTACCACAGGCTTCCTCCCCAGCATTTTTTTATGCTAGAGGCTTGGTTTGCCATTTACGAGAGACAGACCCTGCTACAAGAAGGTGCTATTTTGTTAGTAATTGAGTCAAATTTTTTTAATAGGATTGCCTTTTAGGGAAAAACTCGCTAAATTTAGGACTGCAAACCTAGTAAGGGTCTAACTAGTACTAGTACGTTGCTACTAATGGCAGAGTGGGCTACTGCTTAGAGGAGTTACCTCCACAAAGCAGAGCCTGAGCCTGCTGCTGGCGGTGTTCCTGCAGGCGTAGCTCACAGCAGCAGTGTGCTGTCTTTGGTTGCCCTGGGAACTTAATAGCAATAATGAGCAATTTCTACAACATGTTTTCTGTGTGATACACAACTGCGGAGGATCTACCAGCTTTTGCTGCTTAAAAGCAGTCCTGCTCAAGCAGGAGATTGACCCACCAAAGTCACCAGACATTATTTAAGCCTAGATACTATTCTTACTAGGCATCCATCATTAGTGTCACTGAATTACAAAGTATTCTAAATAAAGCTGATTTTCTGATTGTATCTTGTAACTAATTGTCCTGTTCTCTTTTTTCCATGTTTTGAGGACAACATGGTTTATTCTTTATCTCAGGGACTTTTGACTGCTTGGATAGGATGCATGTAAATATATATTTTTGAAAAAAGTAAATACTACAGCAGTTAACTTTATGAGGGTGTTTTAATTTGACCTAAGGCAACGATTACATCTGCTTGGTTTTGTTTGCTTTGTTGCTCTCAGTACAGATAGTGATCTGAAAGGAGTCTTGCATTTCAAAGGAATGCTTTTATTGCAAAGTCAGAATTTCAGATTTATAACCAGTTGTTTTTGTTTTTCTTACAGAGAAGAGCAAGAAGAATCCTCAGCAATTCGAGTTGGTTTTGTCACTTACAACAAAGTCCTTCACTTCTTTAATGTCAAAAGCAGCTTAGCTCAGCCTCAGATGATGGTGGTCTCAGATGTTGGAGAAGTTTTTGTTCCTTTGCTGGATGGTTTCCTTGTAAATTTTCAGGAATCACGATCTGTTGTTATCAAGTAAAGTATAATTATTCCTTACGTGAATAAGATCTGAATGCTTATGATAAGCATTACACCTTTTAGTCAATTGTGTTATTGGGTTTGGGGAGTACATGTATTTATTGAAATACTTCAGAAGCCAGCAGATGCTTCAAGCCATGTATTTCCACCATTAAGTGAAAGACAAAGTGGTTCAACACCTCCCCACAGTGCTGAATTTGAAAGCATATTTAGGCCGGGTGTAAACCATGCTGTGCTTCTTCAAAAATGGGAGGGGGGTTGCAGCTGTGTGCCATGGTGTGGTTTTTTTCCTCTTGCGATGTATATGATGCACACCTGGGTATGATCTGAGGACTCTTAAGTCCTTACAGCACAGTAGAACTCCTTTAATTTTTTAGCTATTTCTTATTTATTGTTACCGGCTTTGAATTAATGCATCTCATAGAATTTGAAAATTCATATTTTGTTTTATTTTGGCTAGAATCCTAAGAAATTGAGCAATCAAAATTCATTTTTTTAATATAAATTTGCATGGAAAGCTTCTTCCTGTGTGAAGACTTGGTGTGTTACAAGGTATGTTTAGGGATTATCCAAAATATGCTACCTGGTTGAAATGCTATCATTTTGTCTTTCATAGCTTGTTAGACCAGATTCCAGAGATGTTTGCAGACACTAACGAGAGTGAGACTGTCTTCGCTCCTGTTATCCAGGCTGGCATGGAGGCGCTAAAGGTTAGAATGTTCTTCTCTGTAAGAGAAGCAGCTCTTTAATGAGAATAAGACTTGATAAGCTACAGAAATTCCATTTGCTAAAAGCCAGTCCCAAGTCCTCTTACAAATCAAAATTGGAAATTAGAGAAAAAAGCTACTGATTGTTTCCAGCACTAATGTTCCGTTATTCTAACTGTATGTTTGAACTGCCTTAGTCAAAATGAGAACACTGACAAGCATAACATCTGTTTCCAGATTTTGCTTATTGAGGGAAACCAGTCCCTAGAGTCTATTCCACGTAGGATGGATGTTTAGGAAAAGATGAGGAGCAGGAGTTGGATTCTCGTTAAGCATTCGAGAGAAATAGAAAAGAGTTTAGTTACTGCAACAGAACAGATAGATACTCTGGATGTTTGTACAGGCACATGCAGTCCTTGCACATGCAAATGGCAGGAAAAAAGTCAATGTAAGATCTGATTTTCCCCTGCCTATTCTCCCGCTTCTGCTCAGTTTTTGTGCAAAACAAGATTTTTATGACTATTTATGACTGAATTGAGTAGGGGTTGGAGGTTTTCTGCTTAACTGACAGATTCTCACAGCTTGAATACAGCTGAAAATGAATCCACAGGTCAAGATGCACCCCGAGTTGCTTTCTGTATGTCATCCCCTAAAGTGCTGACATTTCCATGGAGCGCTGCCAATTAAAAGAATGCCATCACAGTTCACCACGAGATTTGTAGGGGCAGAAAACAGCCAGTGGTGTTTTAGAATAGTTGATTTATCTGCAGCTGTGTGTGTAAGTAAAGCATAATCTTGAGTAGGTGAACCAAAAATGCACATTTCTCAAATATTTAATTAATACCTATTTTCTTGTTATTTATTCATACTGCCAGAAGATATATGTGCAAAACATATGTTTGGTTACAGCTTCCACCTAATACTTGACTAATGCAGTTCTTCCGTAATACTGGACTTCTTCAAAATAAATTTGGGGGCCATACCTGTAAATTTCCTTTGATGTTGGCTGTAAAAGAAAGCAGCTCTTAATTAAGCTTTTTATTTAGCTCAATATTTTAAAGTTATAGTTTGTAAGGATTTTCACTGTGAGTTATATATACGCATATATGTATGTACTCAACATGTGTTCCTATTTGAGATTAATTTTAATACACTTTTAGAAATAATATATATACATTATAGAAAATTTGCCTATCGTGACAAACAGGTATTTGGTAAATCTTTCAGTTTTCAGCAGAATGCTTTTTAAAAGGAATTGAGGAAATTGGCATTTGTGATTAAAGATAACTACGCTTGGAATATTAGGGGTGAAATTTCAGCTGTGTTAAGAGTAAGATACAGTCTTCAATTGCATTTCTGCCATAGCAAAGAGTTTTTTTAGTTTTCCTAGAAGAATGCCGTAGCTTATTTAGAAATGTGGAATATCTTTATCGTGTGAACATCTCAAGATCTGGAGGAGAAAGAGTACCAAAGCTGGTTTGTGTCTGTAGTCTTGGGTATTGCAGTTTTAACCTGAATGTGTGCTTAAGTCTGGAGCAGGAAAAGGACAAATCCCTCTTTCCTCCTTTCATCCCTTCACCCAACTTCTTAAATACCTGGAGACCTCAGAATTGCTCATCAGTTCTCATTTCACTTCACTTTAACTTTTGGTCAGCCCTGAAATGGTCAGGCAGCTGGATCAGATGATTGTTGTAGATCCCTTCCAACTAAAATACTCTGTTCTATTCTGTTCTTTCCCATTAGCTGTCTCACTAGTAAGAATAAGTGATAAACTGGATTTACTAAATTTTGGTGGAAAAGCTTGTTAATAGTACAAAGATGCCTGGAGTACTGCTACTGTTGTTACTCTCTTTGGAATTCAGGGTTTTCTGTCTTAGAGTTCTGACAATTAATTTCTTAGTGACAGGAGGAAATGTTCATCACACGTTTTGATACTCCTGGATTTTAGTGTAGATTTGAATGTGGAATCTAGTACAGGAGTGTAATCGTCACTCCTCTATAAAAATGTATTGAACACTAGTGTGCCTGAACTGAAAGGAATTATTTTTATTAAATTACATTTCCTTTTAATTTTCTCCAGGTTAGTATTTGTACTTTTGATACTTGTTGCATAATGCTTGTATCCAACTGGAAAGCCTCCAAGAAAGGCACTCCTAGTTCTGCCCATCAAGATTTTAGATTTATATGTAGAAATTACTGTAACAATGCATCAGCCAACATACTTGTGTGCTAGACTAAGGGATTTACTGACCTAAAATTTTCTCTTTGTTTCAGGACTTATTTCCATCAAGTTTTGAGTGTCTAAATGAATTAGTTAACTCTGAGGAGCTTGCAGAAAGTTTACACTGTTCTCTGAGATACCACAATGTATGAAAATTAGGCTTTTTTATCTTAGCAGTAATAAATATGCCAATATGGTGTCTTTGAAACAGGCTGCAGAATGTGCTGGAAAATTGTTTATCTTCCATTCTTCGTTGCCAACTGCAGAAGCACCAGGGAAGCTAAGAAACAGAGATGACAAAAAACTACTCAATACAGATAAAGAAAAGGTATTTCCCACTCGAGTTAACACGGGAGTGCTATTACGCTGAATTTCCCTAATAGAGCCTTGATCTTTTTTCATTTATTTGCTTTTGCAAAGATGTGCTGTTTAATTGTATAACACTCCCATTCTCACGGTGCCCTGGTTGTGTAGGTGTATTGGTACTGGCCCTACAGGAGCACCACGGTGCGCTAGAGCAGCCATTGCCATCAGTAAAGCAAACGCCCAGCAGCAAATTGTGCCACCCATCGAGAGCCTTTGCTACCGGCCTGTGCAGCAATTGAGTTCTCTAAGAATGTACTGGTTTGGTTCCCTGCACGCAAGTATACGGGCAGGGACAACGTGTTTTTAATTGAATCCAGGCCTGACTTAAAACTTCCACTTCATCTTTTTTCTTCAAGTGGGCATTTGGGTTGTGGCTGGCTACCAACAGTATCTAATGCTATGGCACTTGTATTTTTAATTCTGTGCAGACGCTCTTCCAGCCCCAGGTAAATTCTTATGAGGCCTTATCCAGGGACTGTGTGGCCAATGGCTGCTGCGTGAATTTGTTCCTCTTCCCAAATCAGTACGTGGACGTAGCCTCCATGGGTCTCATCACAATGTACACTGGAGGAACATTGTACAAGTACAACAATTTCCAGGTAAGTGATGCAGGTTTCCTGCCTTTCAGATAGTACCAACTGGGGATTTGTTGTTCTTCTTTTCATTTCAACGTGTGCTTTGACGTTTCACATATTAGCAGATGACTGCAGAAAGCTTACATATAAACTCCAGAGGGTAAAATTTAAACTTAGAAATGACAGATCAGGCTAAAATACATATCTTGGAACAGTAATCTGGTTGGTATTTTAAAATTAAATCCACTTACTTAAATATACTGGCATCTGAGCAGGGAAGTCAATTACTCCTGTATGTAACAGATAAAAATACTTTTGATAAAGACCCCAAAAAAGCCATAACAAACACTTGTTTGTTTAAAACTTCACGAGCATCTCTCTGGGGAGTAAGGGATTCTCTGTCAGGAGCTAAACTGCAAAAGCATTTTTTGGGAAGGCAGCCAGGCTACTCTGTAATTCCTTAAGCTGTGCCATAAAATCCTACCGGGGCTGCGAGGCTGAGTGCAAAAACGGGTGTTACTGGAGATAATTTGATTGAATAGAAATTCCTGATGTCCAAGGCCCGTGATGAATTGGTGGACACGTGCAAATATATGTTTCTGTTCACTAAACAGCCATCAACGTGGTTTATCTCTTTTTAAAGGAAACGAGAGAGGTTAAACATGAAAAGAACAGCTTTGATAGCAGGGGAGGGCGGGGGTGTCAGAGGGAGGGAGGGTTGTGTTTCTGCTCTGCTGCTGACACCCAGTGGTGAAGTGCAACTTGTGCTTTTGCTTTGCCTTTCTAGCTGGATGCTGACAGCACACAGTTCTTAAGTGACCTCAGGAAGGACATAGAAAAAAAGACCGGATTTGATGCAATAATGAGGGTTCGGACAAGTACAGGTAATGGTACCCACTGGGAATGAAAATAAACACGAATGCATATGACAATATAGAATTTTATATAATATGGTGTTGTACAGATCATTTGTAAGATCAGGCTAACTGGTTTACCTTCATTAGTGTCTCTTGAAAACTAATTGGATAGAGTGATAAAATGCATGAATATGTCTTCCTGTATATGCCTCCATAATAATAATTTTCAAATATGAGTAAGGCTTCTGCTCATTATGCACACATCTTGGATTGCAAGTAAGTGGTATAAAAAAGTGCTGCTGCTGGACGCTTACATGTTCCTTCATTTCCGTACTGCAAATGACATTACCGTGTCTACTGTCCAAGCATTCTCTCTTGCCTCAAATGCAAGTACTTGAGAAACATACACACACAAAGTGGCCAGGTTCAACAGCGCAGGAGGTTCTGGGTGGTCTCAGTGTCACAGTGTGGCTTCATGGCCCATCAGCGCTCCCTCTCACCCAACTGTCAAAAAATGCCGTCGGCAAGGACAGTTGGTGGGCCCCCTGGGGCTACAAATCCCTGAGGGAAAATGGTTCCTGTTTCAGTAAGCAAAATTGACTGACCATAAAAAGAAAGTCACAGAATAATGTCAAATTTTTTTTCCTCTTTTTAAATAAAAGAATATGTTTGTTTTGTTTTAATCTGGCGGTAGGCTTCAGGGCTACGGACTTCTTTGGTGCTATTTACATGAACAACACCACAGATGTAGAGATGGCAGCAGTTGACTGTGACAAGGCAGTGACAGTGGAGTTCAAACATGATGACAAACTGAATGAAGACAGTGGTGCCTTAATTCAGGTAAAAAAGCTTAATTACATGTAATGTCATAAAATTGTGAGCAAGAACAAATTTATGGTGTAGGCCTGATAGGAGCAAGGCACAGCTCACACAGATTCTGGCAGCATAATACCGCTAACAAAGTAAGGTTTTAATTAACTAGCCAAAGGTTGCATCTTACCTCAAAAGCACAAGCAATGCCCTCATGAGAAACAGTTTGTTCACCTACCTCTATCCTGCATGTTCTATTCAGGAATACCAAAGTGCTTTCTAAAGACTCTCTGAGATCTCAGCAGCTGTTATTTTTTTCCATTTTACTAAATAAGTTTGTTTGGAGTATAAGATTCATTAGTACTCATAGGAGGGCATTATTGCCGTGGATACCCTGTGACATCTCGGTTGAAGAGCAGTTCTCTATTGCTAAAGAGCATTTCAACCTACAGGCTGCTCAATACCCACCAGCAATGGTACCTGCGCAAGGGAAGGTCTCTCTTGCAGGCTGTCACTGGCTGTCCTGCTCCCTCCGGCTCAGGCCCCACGGCACTCACCTGCTGGCATCACCATGTCCTCTGCCAGTTACGGCGGGACATGCAGCGCCTTCTCTCCCCTGCAGAGCGGTTCCACTCTGTGCGAGGAGAGGGGAAAGCCGCCACGGCCCTCCGCGCAGCTGGGTCGCCCAGCCCCGGTGGCACCACTGCCACGGGAACCTGGCCTTGTTGTGCCTACCTTGAAAATGCCAGGCTGTTCCAGAGCTCATTAAATGTCCACAGCATGGGACCTCAGTAACAGGCCCTGGAAATGCCGCTTGAGCAGTAATTTATACTTCTCTGCCTAAATTGCCAACAGACTTGTGATACGTCTTTTTGTTAGGAATGGGAGTATCCCACCCATGATCAGATAATGGGAGGTGGTTGTTTACTACGCTAGACGTTTAGTCGTGACCTTTTTCTTGTTTAATGACAGAAAATGCTACAGCTTGCAAGGTTTTAAACTTAAGCCACAGAGTTATATGAACTTTTTATTTCTGTTCTGCTTGGCTTTTAGCTTGCCTTTATAAATACATTTCCTAGGTTAGCAGTTAATCCCTGTAGGAATACAGCAGGGCGAAACATCCATTTTGGTACGTGTGAAGTCGCTTCCCAGAGCCATGGTGCAGCAGTGACAGGGATGGCTGTGCCATCCAGATAGTTGCACTTACAGCTCTTTCATAGGATACACACTTGTGGAATTGTCTAATGCAAGGCAGACTACCGTAACTTGGAGTCTGTTTGCCCTGCAGGCTTTGGATCTTAGATTATGTTGAAGTATCAACAACATACTGAAGTAGAACTGGAGTCATAAGGAAATTTGTAAATTACACCCTACGTTGTTAGTATCTAAGGCCATGGCAGGTGCAGGATACAGGGGTTAGCAGGACCTCTTGTTTCACATCAGAAGCAACTTATTCATGCAAAAAGAACCATGCAACTTTTCAAGATTAGGAAGTTTTTCTGTGTTGTTTGTGCCAAGAGACAGCATGTTGGGCAGAGTACCTCTCAGCACGAGTCTCTTCACTAGTCTGGTGTCTTTTCAAATACGTTTGAACTGTTCAAATATTACACAGAGTACAATTTACAAACTTACAATCAGTGGTTTCTTGTTTTCAGATGATACCGTCACTGTGTAACAAATTAGAGTAATAAGCCTTTTAATCAGTCTCGTTATCATTTTTTGCAATTTTAAGGTTGGTAACTTTTATAATGTCTACTATAATTCCATAAAAATACAGGTATGTTGGTCCTGTAGATGACAAAAGCCTTGAAGCAGCACTGCCAAGGCGAGGCTGCCTTCAGAAGTAATTATGTGCCTTCTGTGCACAGAGCAGTGGCTATTGCGTGACGGAAACTTTTGTTTTTGAAAAAAAAACCTATGGTAATTTGCTCTGTGTTGCAGTGTGCTGTCCTTTACACATCAATAAGCGGGCAAAGAAGACTTCGCATACACAATATAGGTTTAAATTGTAGCTCCCAGTTAGCTGATGTCTACAAGACTTGTGAGACTGATGCACTTATCAACTTCTTTGCTAAATCAGGTAAAGATAACAGTCCATTCTTGTTTCCTTTTTTACTCTGGGGTGGAGGAAGGGAAGGGGAGTTGAAGTGATTACCTAGTGGGAAGTCATGTTTTGTAACTTGCTGCTCGCTCCAAGCCTGAGCAACTCTTGAAGTATTATAAAATTGAAAAGACAAATAAATCACACATTTTAGCTATACTGCCGTAAAAGTAATGCTTGTGAAGGTAGCTAGAAATGTGTAATGCAAAAAAACTGTATAGGCACAGTAGTAGAAATGGGCATCCTATCACAGCGTTGGAGGTTGGGGGGAGTTTTTTTGGGCAAAGATGAATAAACATCCTCCAAGATGCTGTCTGTAAAAAAAAAAAGACTAAAAACGGGCTGTAGGCCGCAGGTCAGTAAAATTAGAAGCTAGCAGAACGCAGAGACTTTCGAAGTACATCCCCACCTTTAGCACACTCTTTTATTCCGCTCTGTTTGTAGCTTTTAAAGCCGTTCTAAGCCAACCACTGAAGACAGTCAGAGAGATCCTGGTGAACCAGACGGCTCACATGTTGGCCTGTTACAGGAAGAACTGTGCCAGCCCCTCGGCAGTCAGCCAGGTAAGACCCAGCCGCACTCCGTCCTCCCCAGCCAGGCTTCGCAGGAGATGAATGACCACCCCTGCAACGTCAACAGCCCCCAAAAGGAAAATTTCCAGACAGACTTTTCCTTTTCTTTCAAATACAATTAATGAGAGGTGGGATTCAGTGGTACCAATTACAACACACGGAGGCTGTTGTTCTGGAACAAATGGCAATGCCGTTGAGGAAACTGATGATCATATTCACACAAAGGAGCTTAGCCAGCCTTTTTCTTCCTGCTGGAATTATGTGCTGACTCACAAAGCTTTCATTTTTTATTTCTTCTGTTGTTTAAGATTTTAGTATTCTATTTTTTGGCAAATAAGACTGTTAATTGTAAAAAAAAGGAGCATAACTTAGTAAACAGTCTGAATTTGCACGTAGATCTCTCAAGTGTGCTGGAGGGGTAAACACCTGATGTCTAGATGAGGCCAAACTCCAAGGGGAAAAAAAAATCCGCGGCGATTAAGATAACAGTCTATTAACTCCTTTATTTACCAAAGGGTAGTAAGAAGCTCTAGGGACCTGATTACTTATATTTCATACTACTTGAAAAGTCTCTCAACTTAAAAGACACCTCTATTATTTTCAGCCCTTTCTTTTACATATTCAGTACATTATGGAAGGTCTAATTGAACCAACAGGAAGGTGTTTTCAAATCCTTTCTGCAGCTGTTTCTGACAAAAATCTTTTTCCTGTTTCCAATACCCAAAGATGGCTGTAAAGCATTTAAATTTCACTTCTGTTTTTCTTGGAACTCTCAAAATCTTTCCCTGTCTCCTTCAGATGCACTTCAAGAGCGCAGGGACGGTTGGGCTGCTGACGCTCTTGGGATGACAACTGGCAATTCTGTACAGGAATGCCGCAGCGTATAGAAAGGCCAAAGGACTCCGGCAATGTCGGAGGAGTTTGGTTTAGATTACTTCCTTTGATCTCTTTTAAACTTTGTTTTCCAATTCTTTCTTCTTCTTCTTGAATGTAATGTACAGATTAGTATTATTAGCACATCCTAATTACATGACTTAAAATTTCATGCTCCAATAAAAGCAACGGTTATTTCCTTTTAAATTACCCTTATGTCCTGGTGGTTCAACTTAAGAGAAAGACTAAGGCCTCTATATCCCATGCAGTGCTTCCAGTAGTCAAAAGCCTGTTTAATGTTAGTCAGGACCAAATATGTTAGAAATAATACCAGAGACACTTCATTCCCTCCTAAATAGTTCAGAGAGAAAACACCCACTTTCCTGTGTGACTCCCCTTTAATTTAGTATTTAAAAACAAGCATGGGTTACAGGGAAGTGACAGCATCCAGGGCGACAACTAGTCTATAGGGCAAATGATTCCTGTTGGAATCTTATTTAATGTATTAACCATTGAGAACTGTCACATTTGGTGGTTTTTTAGTTTTGTTTTTTTTTTCTTTAATCAAAGGAAACAAGCAGTGGTTTATTGAAATGTCTGAAAGCCCAGCTCTCCTCCCCCAGCACATGGGATATGTGAAATAACAAGCTTTCTCTGCCTCTCAGCTCATCCTTCCAGACGCAATGAAGGTGCTGCCAGTGTACATGAACTGTCTGTTGAAGAGCTGCGTGCTGGTTGGCAGACCCGAAATTCCAACTGACGAGAGAGCTTACCATCGGCAGCTGGTCATGTCTATGGGGGTAGCCGACACACAGTTGTTTTTCTATCCTCAGCTTCTGCCAATTGTGAGTATGTCTGTTGTTTGCACATCTTCTTATTTCAGTACACTGTGATCTTGTAATTCTGCAGATACAGAAAAGATTCTGGCTGCTGGGCAAGTGTTAGGCTACCGTGCTGGATTACATTGTTACTGTGATGTAGTTGCTGGTTGGACTAGTTTGAGGAGGGAGGGAGGGAGGACAGAACCTCTAGTGTAATGGAAAAGTGGGGAAGTTACATTATCAGTCACTGACATCAGCATCCTCTAAAAATCTCACTGTACTTTTAGCGAGGTTTTTGCCCAGGTTCATGAAAGACACCAGCGTTACTAGAGATCAACACTGGTGTGCAGGTGTCTCCCAGTTACAGCAGGTCTGCCTTTACTCACGAAAAAGAAGAGGTTTGATGTCTAATTCCTCTAATCTGGAAAAGAACCACTAACATGTACTAAACCTTTCAATAGTTACTTTTCAGTATCTAGTTAGAGCTTTAGTCACCTTGAAGTCACCAAGTCTACAGCTCCTGTCTCTCTTTGCCCTGTAGCACAGCCTGGATCTGAAGAGTGACGCCATCCCAGCTGCTGTCCGCTGCTCTGAGGAACGTCTGTCAGAAGGAGGGGCCTTCCTGCTGGCAAACGGTCTGAGTATGTTCCTATGGCTGGGGGTCAGCGCGCCCCCAGAGCTCATCCAAGGGCTCTTCAATGTGCCATCCTTTGCACACATCAGCGCAGAGGCTGTGAGTAAACGGACACTAGTCCCTTTTTCTGAATTTATGATTTAGTAAGATCAGGGAAACAAGTAAGGGGGATTTGCATTGTTCAACTAAATGCAGAAAGAGGTGACCAGCAGAAGGTGTTAAGACACCAGAAGTGTCCTAACATACATAAAACTTTAATAAGCTTTTAATGTTCTGCATACTTACAGGAAAGAAGCTTTCACAACATTTTTAAACCTTCTTAGAACTTCTGCTGTTGCAGATAAAGTCCTATTGAATGTGTATTGCTAAAATTGGAACAAAATACTTTACAATAATTAAAGTTTTTCCTGATAATGAATTTTCATATAGTGATTATTTTAAACTGAAAAATGGCTTAGATGAATCTTTACGATGAAACATTTTTGTGAAGGAGATGGCATTTCCCAGTTTAGAATGTAATCCTCAGAAATTTGCATCATAAATATGATCAGCTGGTCTTGTATAAATTCGTAAGGGGTGGGACTGGCCTACACCAACCTGCCGTGCTTTCCTTTTCACAGACATCGCTGCCTGACCTGGACAATCCATTTTCTAAGAAACTTAAGTCAATACTGGAGCATATCCAGAGCCAAAAGCCCTACACTATGAAGGTGAGACTTCTGCCTCATTCCTGTCCAGAAGAACACTGCTGGCTCTGACAAAACTTATCCGTAGCTGTAAAACGTTTTCCGTATCGGGAATTTTCCTCTATGTCAGTGAGTTCCAGCCTGTGCCGTAGGCACAAGCATCTCAAATGTGCTTTATTCTTAATCAAGATTTTTTCAGAGATAGTCAAGTCTACAGGTTATCACTTTGTCCCGAAAACTTTAACTCACACTAGTCTCTCTCCCCTCTGCTCATAGATGTAGCTATTGAAATGTATTAGTTTTGGGGCTTCTTCCCCCTGAATGGTATACAGTAATAGATGCAGGGAGAACTGTACTGCCAGTTGCCATGATTGGATCCTAAAAATATGTATCTCTTTTCAGCTGATTATAGTGAAACAGCGGGAGCAGCCAGAGATGCTTTTCCGACAGTTCCTAGTAGAAGACAAGAGTATTTATGGAGGAGCTTCTTACGTGGATTTCTTATGCTGCGTTCACAAAGAGATCTGCCAGCTGCTCAGTTAAGGAGACTCAAGTATCAGTCGTCAGGTTCTTTTTGATTTTGCGAGAGGGACAGTGATGGGTGCCTGAAGGCTGGCCCGCAGCTCCACTACACCAGGCGTTCTGCAGTGCTCTTCTCTGTGCTCTTTTTGTACAGTATCATTTCCCACAACCCCTCACCGAGTATTTAGCGTACTTATTAAGCTGTAGAATAGAAGTTCTGCACTCAGGTATTAATCTTCTGGGAGCCCTGACTGTTTCTCCAAGTGAATTGCCAGATTTCAAACTGTCAACGCTTCAGAGCATATGGTATGCATTTATTGAAATATAATTTAGAAAACTCTTTAATTATTCCTTTTGCTAGTCATAAGTTGTATAAAAGCCAGAAAAGATGCTAAAAATCTATCTATACTGGAGGAAAAAAAATACAAACGATTGCTTTTTCTAAGTGAGGGCATTTAGTTGAATTAGATTTGCAGTAGTGTAGTTCAATGAAGGGCTCAAAGTCCTTCATGCGAAGCTGATCTCTACAAATAACCCCCCTTTTCCTGGAAGGGACAATCGCTGCCTTCTGCAGCAGCAGAGCTCTGGGGAACCTGCCACACCCAGGGCCGTCCAGGAGACAAAACCGCCTCAGACTGTAACTGGACTTGGGTAAGTTTCACAACAGCGGACCACAGGCAGAACAGGAACCAAACATTCCTTTTGCTAAATTTGGCAGATAATGCAACACTCTTAATTAACTTAGCATAGTTTTTAATTACATATTAATAATTGAACGTGTTAGGTTTTATTTAGTGCATTTGCTAACTGGAACATTCCCTCAAAAATTCAGTGGCAGGTCAACTGTAAGACAGTTGACGCATGAACCAAAGGTTATTTGTGGTGCTATAAAAAGAAAGCCTCTTCTTTAATACCAGTTCTATTACAGTGACCTCCTCTCACATGACTGATTGGTTCAACAGTCACTGCTTTGAAAAATAAGCCTCTGCTAATACCAATATTTAAGGTAGAATTTAGAAAGCCAGAGTCTTTGGAATAGCTGTTTACCTCAGATACTTCATCAGTCTGTACGTTTAAGACCAATACCTCTGCTTGTAAGATTTGAACTTTTCCAAACTTGAAAAGCTATTGTTACAAAAATCAGTGTTTCCAAGAAAGCAAAAAACCCTCAAAAGTAATGCTAAGAGTTGGGACTCATTAAAAAGAAGTGCCTTTAAACAAGTTAGCGTTGCTACTTAGTGTTAATCGTTTTAATATCCAAGACAAGCAGTCAAGATGCATATTTCTGGTTTGACAGCTTATCAAAACAGTTGTATCCTTGTGCAGTGACTGAGCGCTCTTAAAATAAGTGGCTACGTTACAGAAGGATCCTCAGACTGAATTCAGCTGCCAAGGCAAGCACTTTTTAGCTGAAAATGTAACCCTGTAGAAAGTATTTGTTGCCATTCCAGATCAGTGTACTTTGTAGAATGACACCAGCAACTCTATGTGTAAAGAAATAAGCAATTATTAATTATAATCACGTGTATGTTTATTCTTGCATATACTAAATCCTCCAAGTTTTTTATGCTATCAGCCTCTGCCAAAAGCTACATATATAACACCTCTTAAACAGTAGCACCTAAAACCAGTACACACCCCACTACAGAGGGTGGTTTAGGGCAACTAGCAACAGAAACCCTCTTCAGGGTTCATGCACTTCTTCCCCCTGCCTTTCCCTGTATGCACAGCAAAGTCAAATTGGCAACAATAATTCCTGCACACTGTAAACAAAGCCATGCACCCAACTGTTAGTAAAGACCACTGTAGGTCACCTTCTCCTGCTGTGACTTCTAAGACAGCAAGCCTATCTGGCCTTACAGAATTTTCAGGGTGTTTCTGCTGTTAGCATCACCCCAGAGATAGGTGGGGAGCTTCCTTCCCCTCAGAGGTAGGAAGCTGGTGAGCTGCTCATAACCCATTTCCTTACCTTACTCCATGGAGTTTGCTGATGGCCAGAAGATCGTGGCTGCACCATCATGCGCATCTTCCGCTTGGCCAGTTCAGGCCACACAAAACTACCACTGACCAACTGCTTCAGTTGGTCACTTAGAATTTTGATGCAAAGCGCGCACACCCCTTACCTGTGCACTGGCAAAGCCTCCGGAGAGCAGGATTTCAGGCACAGCGGTGCTGTTCAGAACAAAGCTGTAGCAACACAAAGCTATTTACACTCGCACAGCTAATTCATCACAGCTCTAGCCTTTCACATACAGTTAATTTTTCCTACATATCGCCATGGCTAAGCTAGCACGGAGATACAGACACATGTTGATACAGCAGCTCTGGCAGCAATCGTAACAGTTATCACACAGGCGTATTACAATTCTTGTCTCCAGCATAAACAGCAGGGCTGTAATAGTCAACTCAACTCAGATTTGCAGTAGTTAGGCCTTTTTTTTTCCTAAGAAATTGCTACAGTAATTATAATCAAAATGACTTCATGTTTCACCACAGACCTTACCTACTGCTTGCTTTTTCAGCCCTGAGAATGACCCTATTATGAAAAGGATTAGTAAGTTTTCCTCCATGTTATTAAGCTGACCTTCATCCCATTACACTGGGCGATTTTCTACGACAGCAATAAAGTTGCCACCACCTTTACCAGTTTTGGAAGGAGAAATCATTTTTCTACTATATACAGAAACAGTGAGTCTCGTTATCTATCACTTTCAGTTATTCAATGTATCCTTAAAAAGACACATTCAAGAAACAAGACTTACAGATGTTTTCAGGTGTTCATTTATTCTTTTCTAGAGTGCATTCTGGATATTTCTATACCTTGCCAAGGATTTTGAAACATTTAAGTATTCTAAAATTAATCCCTTGATTTAATGCCATTTAACTGCCATTGTCAGTTCAAAATTGTTCTTTAGCTTGCAGCCTAAATTCCGCTCCGCTGAGGAAAGTGTTCAGTATCTTACCAGCATAGGCAATGAGCCTGTGTTCATGACACTGAGCTGGGGAAGAACCGCAGACCCCCAAGAGCATTGACCACGGGCCTACACAGCACAACCAGCGCTTCAACCAGCGTCCGACAGCCGGCAGTGTGGGAAGGCAGAAAGGGCTCTCAAGCCGATGGCTGGATTTACACACAGCGATTTACAGTTGAGCCATGCCTTAAAATCCCTTTGAAGCCAAATGCTGAGACATCCCGAGTATCTTGTCAGTGTAATTGTCAAATCCTTCACTTAATTGACATAGGGTGTAAGATACTCAAAGTACTATAAGCCTCTTCCAGAATGGAAAGACATGACAAGATCTAGACAGGCATCCCAAATCAGACTGGTGGCATTAATGCATTTCATAAAACTGGAAAGGAAGAAACTTGTTAAGCTTTTTCTCTTCAAGGACAGCATGCTCAAATAAATCTGCATTTACTTGTGGTAAATGAAATATTCATCAGTTCACTGATTACAAGCATTAGCGTCCTCCTTCTGTTAAAGCATTACAACTGCAAAATTAACTGACAACCAGTAATGAAATTAAAAGCTTTTCATGTCTAGACACCACTTTAGATACAGTCCAGATCAACAGTGATTAAGAAAATGTCCAGATGACTTACTGTATAATTGTGGCTGGGCTGGGGAATAGTGTCTCACTACAGTATTTTCTAACTATCATCTCCACAAGCGCAAGACACCAAGCCCTCGGTACACACACCCAGACACGACTGTCTTACCTTTGCAGGCAACTTACCGCTGTTGAAACACCACCTTCAGATTATGCAGCAGGTATCCTTCTTCATAGAGCACAGGTAGAAAGCTTTCACGCACCAAAAGAACAGTTACTGCCTGCTCTTTTACAACAGGAGGGAGGAAACCAGAGTAAAACTTAGTAATTCCGAAACCTTAAGGAGAACAAACCCACAAAGTATCAAGAAAAATATAGTAACATTAGCTTTGATAAACAAGTTTAATAATCCACTACTTTACAGGACAGTTATTTAAAATCTAGGCTTCAATAGCGAAATATAAGACTTAAAATCGAATTTTCCAACACCACCCAGGTTTGTTTAGTCTACCAGGTATTGACCAAGAAGTTCAGAGTTGTGGTTTTGCTAAAATACAAACATTGTACATACCACAGTGAATTGCTTTCTTTTCACACTGTACTCTGGAGCTGATCCCCAGCACTCCACTTCCAATGCACATAATGTCCACAGGCAGAGCCAAACACTCAGATTACTGCGCCCTCATTACCCAGGTGATTAGTTTCAGGAAGCGCTCACTCTCACGACATCACCTCACATTTCCAATACCACCTCCAGCGAGATCTTTCTACTACTTACATTGCAATTGCTCTGCAATAGAACTGGTTTTCCCTACCAAAGAACAAAGCTACTAGGAACAGGGTGAAACTCCCTACTCGAGAAGCCGCCCAGACCTACGTACAGGTTCTGGACTCCGTATAAACGCACAACTTCTTGCTCTCCGTGAAGCACACCACACAATGGCACAAAATTACCACTCTCCCCCACTACAGACGTGAAAGGCGAGTGCACATACACCACAAATGAAAAATTAACTTGTTCCCTATTCCCAGGAATAATTTGGGAGATTTAAACCAAATAAGAAAAAATAGAATTCTATTTATTCAATTTAGTCCTTGGTTTCAGAGAAGTTAAAATATGTGTCAATAGAGACACAGTGATAAATAAGAGAGTGAGCCTGCTATGGTCATGCGGTTCAGAACTGCATTTCACGCCCACTCCATCGTATTAATCTAAGTCAGTCCAAACCTGAACCTCCGAAGGGAGAGGAATCTGTGTTGCAGAGAAAGTGACAGTTAGTAAAGCCCACAACTTGCAAGTTTCATATGGGAAGAGCAAGTATCTTCACTTCAATCGTATCGGTGGTTTGAAGAGATGGTCCTCTCTGCTTTGACACATAAAGCTGTCAGGAGGCTGAGTTTCGTGCTGTCAGGTGCAGGACCCTGCCAGCCAGGTGAGGTGAGGTGCCAGGCCGGTCACTGGAAGGCAGACTGTCTGTAACGGCTTGCATCAGAAACAATTTTAAAAGTAATCTATCCTGAGTCCCCAGAATAATTCATTTTAGCAAAAACAAGACTAAGAAAAAGATTCAGAGATGAGGCATAGGACTGGAAGAAGCAGCAATTACCCAACAGTCATCAGCGGGTGGGGAAGCCTCCTCTATGGGTACCTCCACGTCCCCCTCTGAAGCCACCCCTCTCACCCCGAAAGTTAGTTCTGTTCCTCTCTCTGCCCCTTTCTCCTCGACCTGCTGAAGTCCCTCCTCTTCCTCCTCCCCTTGGAGCACCACCTCCCCGGTCAGACTTGGACTTGGGTGGTGGCGACTTGGGCCGAAGTCTCTCAATCTCTTCAGTACAGCCTGTCAGGTGGGAATTTGGAGCGGTGAAGTATGAAGAATATGTTTCTGCATTGAAATTGCTGTTTGTGAGGGTGGGTCCTACAGTCAGCCAACCTACGGAACAAAACCAGAGTCACCACAAGCAAGAACAAACTCCGTGCTTTAAGGACATCACTGACTTTTTCCTAGTAAATGGCGTGACAGGGACAGACACTCACTTACACTGAAAGGAATGAAAAAGTCACCTCTGGGAAAACCAGAGTTATTGAAAAGATAAGATTTTAGTCCAATATTTCTAAGGGCTTCTTATTTTCCCATTTTTCCCATGCTATTCCCCCACGAGCCCCTCTGGATCCAGACTAAAACAGACTAAAATCATCCAGTTTAAAAATAATGTCATCCTCCTCCTTCTCCTGTTTTTAAAAGGCATTTAAATATGAATTAGATAATTTTTGACTCCAGAAACCAGTTGTGACAAGTGCAGCCAGGAGCACAGTGCACTGGAAGCACGTGTGTGAAAACACAATAAAATAAAAATTCTGTTGAAGCCCACATGATATGAAAATAGAGGTTAAAGAGTTAAATTAACCTGTTTATGCACAAATATTCAGTGGGCACTTCAGCTTCACCAAAGGAATCAAGGCAGGCAGACATTCAAAACAAACGTTCCTATTTCTTCATATTACAAGCTAAAGTAGCATTTGGACCTAAAATGGGGCTCTTAAAAATGTCAGTGGGAATTTAATTTTCGGTTGTATCATGACGAAAAATGTAGTTCAGTGGCCTCAACCACATCCTTTAAGGAAAACAGGAATAAAAAATGCTGAGATCAGTTTTTTAACATTGTTGTCTTTACCCTAGGACTGTATATAACATTTACCTTGCTTCCTGCACATTTTAAAAAAAAAAAGACAAGACAACCAACCAAAGAAAAACCAGAGAGGTCAGGTTTTCATACTTCTCATAGCACTCTGTGATAAGTATAAGATTTAAAGTACACAAAGCAATTCCAGGGTAACTACCAAATTTAAAAAACACAAGAGTTGAATCAGACTAACATGACATCAACATATGAGAATTCACCTACAACAGCGTTGAAGTAATACCTGACAGTGTCTTGCTACAAAACAAAGCAGCCGCCCTCCACACACGCACCAGGAACCAACTGAATCAAGACTGACATTAGCATAAAAATTCAAGTCAAAGGCCAGCCAAAGAACAGGAATGGCCAATAATCACTACTCCATAGCCATATGAGCAAGACAGAAACACCACCTTAAAATTTATTTAGGTAACTTACTGCTTGCAGCTTGTATGTGATACACATCCTATTCCAGCTGCAGTAACAAAATAAGCAACTTTTTTTTTTTTATGACAAGAATTAGTGTTCACATGCAGCAAACCAGGTGCCAGCAACCTAACTGTAGTATCACTTGGCAGGGTTCTATATGATGCTCCTGCAACACAGGCTGAGGGTTCACCCCAAGGCAGTCATTCTCGCTAGGAAAATACATGTGGTATCTTTTAGTTCTAGCAAAATTTTCTGCTATTTGATCACTTTGGTACTGTCACAATGCTGGGAGACCTGTCCAGTAACCCATCAATCCCTCTGTTGCTGAACATTATACTAATTATTTATTGGAATAGGAGGGTAGGAAACTTGGGAAATTTCTCTATCCAGTAGATTTTCTCACTCCTGACTAGATTGCCACTATAGAGAAGTCACCAAAAACCTCATCTGGCTTTCTGTGGTACCGTAATCCCATGGTGGGGGAAATGGGGTTACATGCAGAAACACATAGTTACTCAGCTGATGCAAGTCCTCGCAGAAGAATCATGCATTAGGATTAACCATTCTTGTCTCAGCTTCCATCAGAAGCCGCTTATTAAAGACAGTTATTAAAGTAAATTTAAATCTATCTATTTGACAAAAATAAACATAACAGTTACCTGGTCGAATTGTACTGTCCCTTCCAAAAAGATGAAGACGTCGTCGTCCAAGGCAGAAATGCTCAATGATGTGAAAAATCTCTACAGGCTTTTCTATGTTGCCAATTTCAGGCTCTTCTGTGATGATTAAGTCAATATCAACATTAGCATGGATGAAGTCACCATCTGTACTGCGACGCACAGTTCCTTTAATGCCCATGAGGCAGTGCTCCTACACACACAGAAAAGTACCCGTCACACACCGCGCATAGGGCTACAGCACCCATGTCCCTGGTTTGAACACAAAGGAGAGAAAAGGGCCTTCTAGGCAGAGCAGATCCTGTTCTTAGACAGGGAAAAGTCTTAAGTACGAACTAAAGAGCTACCAAAAAGGCCTTTTGAAAATAAAGCACAGAGTATCAAAGCATCAAGATATCTGGCTTGATGAACTACACTACAAAGCGGTAAAACTCAATTAGAGGCTGAGATAAGATATTTGGACTTCTTAAATTACAGCAGTTAGAGCTTAAAAGTTGGAAAGGCCGAGAAGTCAGCACAAGAGAAGAAAACACAAGATGATGGCAGAACAGTAATTACGATAAATACTTGTATCAGCATTTGGATCCTAACTTTCTTCATACAAATAATTTTTAAAGTTCTCAGTCATAAAACTGAGACTGAGCCAGTCAGTGAAAACAACATACTTTTTCATATTGTACCTGTGTTACAAAAGCAGCCTTCCCCCTCAGATTACTTACTGGAAGATATCACTGCATAAAAGAGTAAAACCACTCTCAAACTGTCGATGCACTCTCAGTCAACCCCACCAGCGTTAGAAGTTTCTTTAACTGTAATACGCATTGCTTTGCTTTCCTCTAAAACACTGTAGATCAATTTAAGTGACTAGTATGTAGAATCTATAAATGAGGAATCACCATAATTGGTTCAGGATGAAAAGATGGTTCTATATACTCATTTCAGAGTTCTGTTTCTGGGAATATTAAGCTCAGATGAGCAATATTCCTCAGTATCATAAAACACTGATTCACTAAGCGCCACCAGATGGCTCTAAAAAAAAGTTGCAGACAAGACTGTGTAATCATTTCCAGATTTTTGGCACAGGTTTTAAGAGTTTGTGAATAAATATGGAAGGCGGAATAGGTGACCTATCAAATCTATGCAGTTGGTCAACTGTATCCAAGCTACAGGGGTTCTGGACATTAAATGTAACTAAATAAAAGGACAGAATACTGCTAAGCAAAATACCCATCAACAAAGCCTTTAAGAGAACTATCCAGAACATTTCATCTTCATGACCCATGGAATGTCATTCATTAGTACCTTAGATTCTGTAACAGGTGGCACAGCATAAAGCATTAATCTAGAGACATGTCTGAACTAAACATAATAGGATAGCGCTTGCTGTTGTAATCACTGGTAAATACATCTTGCACAACACACTATTTATTTAGTCAGAATAAGCTAGTTCAGTTTTCAATGTTTATTATAAATAGTGACCTCAGCCCCTTGCTCAATAAACAGAGAATTCTCTAATACCAGAAACTATCATCCTCTGTTAAACATAAAGTGTCCCCCAAATCCTCCTGTGTTACTTTTAACCTCTCCCTCAAGAGCGAGATGCACATATTTACAATACTATATGCAATAAATATAAATATTTCTAAGTATAAATATTTATAACTAATACAACACATTTTCAAACAAACTTCAGATTAATGTAAATGCAAGTCAAACAAAGATTCCTGGTATCTTAAAGGGAAGTCTAGACTCCTAAAAAATGGCAAATCTGAGACAGGGTTAAGGATGTTTAGTACTAATGAATGATTAATGAATGTGGAATGAGTCCTGAGGTTAATGACACTTTAAATTACTAAATTGTCAGCCAACTCTCTTTATTTGGTAAAACTGCCACAGTTACACCCATATATAGCCAAAACAATTCTTTATTAATCCTACCTACATTAATATAAGTTTTTGAATAACATGCATTTGAGTCTCTTAAATCAGAATAGGTTTTTTGCCCCTGCATCTTCTTCAATACACGACACATCCCTAAGAAACTATTCAATTTAAACCAAGGTGACCGATTCTGTCACTTCAGGAAGATGCTGACTGAGCTGTGCTCCCGAACAGCCCTCCATCTGGTTCAAGCTCTAGGCACGTACCTGCACATGTGCATTTAGAACCATTAGCCAGTCTTCCAGAGTTATTTTTTATCACCACGTCCGTTTACAATCTACATTAAATTTAGTCAAATTCTACTGCTAAGTTTAGTTCCATTTAAAAGGTGTTACTTCACCAGCAAGTTTTCTCCTTTAATCTGGAAATGAGCTTGTGTTTCTACACAAAAGGTATTGAATACCTGATAGACTAACTGCTTATTTACCATTCACCCATAACTGAAAAAAGAAGTCAAAAGCATCGCAACGCACAGTAATATTTTCTATTCAGTTTCCTTTTTCCCTCTCAGGATTTCATTCTTGTACCATTGGTCTATGTAGATGAACCCTTCTATACCTCACACTGACTGAAGTCAAGAAGGGACAGGTGTTCACCATTTATCCTATGCATATGCTTATTTCCATATAACGTACTCTGCAGAACACAGCTCTGAAGTCCTCGTGCCTGCTTTCCTGAAAGCACGTCACAAACTGCTGTGGAGCACCGGATGCTTCCTTAGCATGAAGAGACAAGGAGGGAACAGAGAAGAAATTGAGCCAAACCTTTACCTTGGTCCTTTGGAAAACAGCCTTAGGGTCTAGAGTCTTGGTCTTTCCAGGATTGTTCTTATTTGTTTTAATCCAACAAATGTCCTCGCATCTTCTGTAACCCCACTTGCGTAGACACTAAATATTACAGACAGATAAAACAGTTCACACTATGCCAAAAACTTAAGTAACAAAACCAGAACACTCATACAAGTTATTGGCTTTTCTTAGAGCATAGCTGGAAAAGAAATTTGTCACAGATGAATGAAGTCGTTTACTGGCATAACTCTATTATGTTTTGTGAAACTGCCTCCCCCACCCCCAGTAAAAAACCAACCAAGAGGCTTAAGTGCACAGCAACTTGTTTATGTATCACCTTTTTAAAAAAAAATAAAAATATTCTAAACTACTGCACAGATCCCCTGTGGAACTCTGCATTTATTTTTACCTAGTGACACTCAAATTTAATCAAAACCAGTCTGAACAACATAGTGACCAGCTGCCTTGGCCCTGTCTCAACTAATACCTGCACTCTGGTAGTTTTTCACATTATTGTGAAATTCTATAAGCAAGAAGATAAAAAGCCAAAAGCTTTTGGTACCATTTTGTGGCCTTTCCTGTATCTGTAAAAAAAGAAAAACCAAACAAAAAAAAACCCCCAAAAAATCATGGCCTTTTTAATCCTTAACTTGCAAATGTACTCTTGGAAAGGGAGGAAATGGGGCATTAAGGACTCAAGCTCATTTGGCTACTGCTGTGTTCAAGAACTGTCCAGCTACTAGGAATATCTCTATGACCAAAATCAATCCATTCAAAATAGCTACTCTAACCAACCTCAGGATGAAAAGCACGTATCACAAACAGATTCACAACTACATGTTGCCCTTTAACAAATGCCATTATTTTTTTAATGGAAAGTACTGCTCAAGCTAAGCAAAGAACATTTCAGCACAGCAAGAGCTGACTGGAAATGCATCCCAACGCAAGAGCTGCTATCCTAGCATAAGGAAATATTACTCTAAAACTCCAAGATCTTAGAGGGAAGTAAAACTTTGTACAGCTCAGTAAACCTACTTAAACTCCAGGAGTTTTCTGAAAATAAGTAGTGCTACGCACACAATTTTATCTCATTTTATGAAATAGTAGCACCTTTCTACTTAGCAAGAAAAATTCTGACAGAAAACTGCCAAGAAAAAATAATGTTGTAAATGGACTCAACACGGCAACCTGCTCCTATGGCAACATGCATACATCAAAAACAAGACAGCAGTACAGCTTTCTAGACCCTACAGAATTATGCTTCCTCACACAGTCACAGCAACTCATCTGGAAAATAGCAGTAACTAAACAGTTAATGCCAGATACACTTAAATTTACTTCATCCACTTACAATTACCACAGTAACAAAACATCTCTCAGCAGTTACAGTTGAGAATTCTATACAGAAAAAGTCAATGATAAAAATAAACTCTTAAGCCTGTCCCTGATAAATTGAATTAAAACATCATCTTACCACTCGGCCAAGATCCAGACCCTCGCCTGAACCGCACCATAGAAACACAAATGACCTCGGGGCTGCAATTTCTTCAATTTCCAATTTCATGATCTAATAAACAATAATAGTAATAAAAGTGTTTCTGATTTAAATATAAATCACCAATTATATAAGGAAGAATACTTATTAAGTGTTGAAGCACTTTTTATTAAAGATATAACTCTGTATATCATTCAGAGCCATCCTCTTAAAATTTTCCAGAAAGTACGTTGTAAAAGTTACCTTATTAGTACCAAGTGCATATTTTTAACACAGCTAATGACCAGCTTAATTATTCTTTTGAACAGAAATTCTATCTGCATAGAAAATTCTAGACTTAAAAGACTAATACAACCCACATGATGTTTATATCCTAAACCTCTGCTTCATTTTACCATTCATTAGTAGCAAAAAAAAAATTAATAACAGAGCAACAGTGCTCTGTTTCTTTTCAGCCCTGGAGTTACTTACGTGAAGCATGTGAAGACACATTTTTTATGATGTGCTTAATTCCTATTACTATATAGGAAAGCCACTCTCTCCATTTTCACTTTCAGGAAAGAAGCAGCAAGAATTTATCAGGACAGTGGTTCAACAGTGACAGATGAGTAACATTCAGGATGAAATGACTTCAGATGCAAAGCATCTGTTACTCATTACCAGTTGAAAAGATTCAGCTGTAACTTGCTAACACATCAAATCAAGCTTCATTCAGTGCCACTGTGAAGAAAAATAATGCAGTAGATGCCATTCTAAAAGGATATAACTCCAACACTTCCGTTTTCCTCTTAGGAAAGAATGTTTTTTCCCTGCATAATGCTGCCAGGTACTACTTTTGCCTGATGTAAAATAGAAGCTACCTACTCCTTAACATGTAGTTACCTATTCTCTTATCAAGGCATGACTTTGTTTTCAAATCCCTGCCTTAAAGGTGGATTGAGCTTTATTTAGTTCTCCTGACCCTTTAGTCTGCCTGAATGTGAATACTTCTGAAGTTGTGCACGTGTAGGTTCCAGCCTAAGGAAAAACTAAATCTAGTTTAAAGTAACACCACCATCGCCCTCCTCCAAACTGCACAGAACATAGATACGAAAATCTTAGCAACACCTGCTTCACTCCTATCATGATGAATTTGCTGCCAATGCAGATGGAGTGCTGCATACCCTTCAAATAGGGTCTCTAAATAATAGGTATTTATTAGTTGCATATTCCCACCTGGCAAAAAAGATCACATCTTGCACATTAAGATTTCTCCTTGTTCCCAAAAAAGGATCAGAAATCAACATGGCTTCAAAAAAAAACCCTTTGAGATGATTAAACAGTAATGGAATACATAAAAACAAGAACAAAATTCCACAAGTAAGGTTTAGCTATTTTGTTAGGCTTCTCAGGATCACACTTAATCTGACTGTTAAAATTTCCTACCTAATCAATACTTTGGAGAAAGGAGATATGTTAATGAAGTATATTCATCTACTCTTTGCTTAGAAGACCAGCATATTAAAAAGCATACCTTAAAAATCTCTCTGAGAATTTCAAGAAACAAGGGAATATTTACAATGGATATTCTGAATTTCAACAGCAAAAGCCAAACAGAAAAGAAAACTCATGGAATTTGAGGGTAGGGAGAAAACCCACTATTATTAGATTGAAGTTTTCAACCAGGAAAATAAAAAGGTATATTTAATTCATTAAACTCCTCACAAAAAAAAAAAAAGTCTTTTAACAGAAATAGCGTAGCCATGCATACAATAGAAAACTTCGCTTTTCTAAGAATCTAGACTTTTCTTTTAAAAAAAACATAAAAAACATACCACATTTTTCCTTAAAAGCACATCTCTAAAACATTGTGATACCAAATTAAATCCTCAAGCTATTTTGCTTAAACACACATTTGAAATCTTTTTCAAAGCAAGAAAAATACTTACATCATCCCAGGTCCAGCATTTTTCATTGGCAGTAATGCCAGTCTCTCGGTAGTATTCTTCAAGTGGTGGTTCCAGGAGAATCACATCAAATTTAGACTTCAGTTCCCTAATATCAAAAGCTTCCAAATCTGCTTGTAAGTACCTGTTTAAACAAAAACCGGTAAGGTTGCTTGGATAAGTTTTAACAATGGTTTGAAAATTATACTCCACACAGCACTTCTGTGTAGCCAGTTAAGAACAGAATCTCCTGTGTAGCTCATAACTCAAATGCACTAAACCCAGAGGAGATGCATAACGCATTCTCACTTAACTTAAGCTAGATGCTGTTGCATTAGATTTTTTTAGAAGTAGTCTTTCTCTCAATAAACAGTTTTTAGGATCCTAATTTAGCAAGCAGGA
>VXAK01017812.1:8666-20011 GCA_013399435.1 Arenaria interpres
ACATTTTTTTCAGTATTGAATGCCCTAGCTTTGGGCTGAATATCTTTTGTGTCTTGAAACTCTACATCTTATATTTACGTAACATCCTTCAGAAAGTCTAAATCCCTTTACTAATTCTCATTCAGAGTTATCTACAGTATTCACACAAAGAGAATCCCATGAAAACATACAGGCTGCATGCTCTAGCAAGAAGCACTCACCTTCAAAAGGAAGTGAGTTTAACAGAGCACAGTAGAAATCCATGAATTTAGAAGAATGTCTAAACATATCTTGATGCTGCAGAAGCAGCTTTCCAGTATTTGGATGATAATGGAATTAAACATGTCATCCTTAATGGTGACATCTTTTCAAAGTCTTTGTAAATGTAGATTTACAGGGAGGAAGGATATTTTCAGTTAATTTGTCCAGCAAGGTAGAAAGAAGCAGGTGTGCCTTTGAACACAACATCACTATACTAATGCCACACACAAACTCTGATTTCATATTTATGTGATTAAACCATTCCTACGCTTTCTATTTACACTTATAGCACACTCAGTCTTGAACAATCTTCAGTCCTTTCTTACAACTTCTGTGGATAAAATGAAACAACTTCATAGTAAATTTGAGTTAACTAGATATAGTTACAGGTCCAAGGAAGACAGTACAGAACTAAAGAAAAGAAAGACTGGGAAAATCCTCTCAGGTTTAAGTACAAGCACGTCAGAACTCAGCTTGGATAGCACATATCCAACCTGCCACTGTTGGTCAAGATCATTGTCCTCACAGATGAAATATATATTATTAGATGAGATCTCTTAAAAACTAAATGTCTGGTTTGCCAAAATAATAAAAAATTAAGAGAAAATTCCAGTAACTCAGGAAGTCGAAAGTGAAATAGTGTTTGAGAACTGTAAATTTTTGATATTCTAAGCATATATAAAAAACAAAGGACAGCAAGAATGCCACACAAAGAACGAAACACTCAATAAGTTAGTAATCTAACTTTTTGTACATCTGATATAATTTAACCATTTTGTTGTAAAGCTGAGAGCTTCCATAACGCAAAAAAAATTATTATATTTAAATATCTCCTGTTGGTGTTATCTGCAAATCAATACCTTGGCACTGCAAAGCAATGAACACTTCAAATTCCCTTGGTTCCACCATGACAAAAAATAAGCTCCCGCTTACATCAGTGGTTGACAGTCCATTAAATGTTTTTATGCAGAGCTCCTGGATCTAGCCAAACCAGATGATGAGCTCTGCACCAAGATGAAATTTCTCCATCATATTGTCTACATAGGGAGATGTACAATCTGTCTCTTGTGAGACTTTAGAGTTTTGGAGAACATGCCCACATGTCCAAGGCAGGTTTATGTGTTTTCATATTAATTTGATTTATCCAAAAAAAGGATCTTTCGAGAACCATACCAGATCAAAGAAAGAATGACTGCTTTGAGAGCTCCTAATTGTTTATGTTAGCTCTATGGTATTTGTAGGCCTGTATGGACGCTGTTGCCTTTGAATGAGTAGCAGTAAATTGGAAACAATGTTTTACCAATTTCTGATCCTGGCTTGCTATGCAGTCTTAAGAGATGGAAATCTTTCGGTTTCAACACTGAAACTAGGAGTGATACTGCTTTCTTTTAAGTGTCGTTACAAAGCTAGGAGGATTAATGCAAATATTCAAATAATATTATAAGCATCACATAATCTTTGAATGTTAATACAGATGGGGAGACAGAGGTACATGGGCTGCAGATCAAACTTCATCTGGTTTACTTCAAAATGGAGATTCTCAGTGATGTAGGCAATTGCGTTTTAGTGGTGGAAAGATATTCCCTCCAAACAAATTAGAGAGAGTGGATGACATATTGGTTATGAAAAGTAACTCTTCTTGAAAGTATAGGATGTCATGTGAGTAATAAATAATCCCAATCTGATCTGTTGTGGCATTAGACATACTATTACCATCATAAAATGTAGTTACACTTAGTGTAGTGGAAACTACAGGAAGTTTAGTCTCTACAAGAAGGTTTATGAGAGTGTCTCTAGTAAAGTCATATAATGCAAAATTTCCTGGAGGAGAATAACTAAAATTGTAATTCTTTTGCTAAACCCTTTTCCAGTATTCTACCTCTTTTTCTGTATTTCTGAATTTCTTTAATAACAAGATATCATTTAACAATTATAGAAGAAATAGGAAACATTTTTTCATGTCAATACAAAGTAAAATGTTTTTATTTTGCTAAAATTTACTAGAATTAGCCAGGTTTGGTCAATATATGCCTTTTTCAGTAACTGTAAACAGTCAAAACCAAAATAAAAAATAATCATAGAATCATAGAATCATAGAATTGTCTAGGTTGGAAGAGACCCTTGGGATCATCGAGTCCAACCAACTACCCTACTCTACAAAGTCATCCCCTACACCATGTCCCTTAACACTGAATCTATCTTCAGTTGCCATTACTTCTCTTTAGTACAATCTTTAAGTACAATATTTCTTCAGTGACTTTTGGGATATTGACACAATGGCTGTTGCAACACTATTTCATATTTACTACGTTTGAGTGAATAATTTACAAGTGAATACAACATTCCTCAGAGTTAGTTTCTGCACTTCTGCAACATGTCCAGATCCCTGACTCTCAGATGTATTTTTCATCTGAATACATTTCAATATATACATACACAATTGAGCACCTTCACTTTGAATTAGTCATTGAAAGTTGACCTGTAGATTTTCCTAAAGACTTTAAGAGACCAGGCTTAAAGCTGCAATGCGTTCATTACAGAGTCATGGGAGCATTTACCTGCTAACTGATCAATATTTTTGTCTCATATTTTTCACTAAGCCAACTCTGTAAAGCACAGATTTCTAATTAAATGTACAAAAGCACTTTCTCACTTAATTCTGTTGTGCTTATTTATTATGAATTTGATATACCAAATATTTGTGAAGCACCTAAAGGATCAAACGCAAGGATTTACTTAGATTCAAAGACTTACCCTGTAAGCCCTTACCCTGTAAGCCCTTACCCTGACTTTTTTCATCAGTCAGTCCAAACCCAGTAGGTGTTTGATGTGTGTATATTCCATGAAATATGTCTCCAGATTAAAAATATACAAATTTAGCCACTGCTTTTCATGTCTCTCATGATGGAGCCAAAACTATTGTCACTCACAAGCACAAGAAACAAGATGTTTCTTCCATCTAACCTAATACAGCTCTAGACCTCTATTCTATGCATCAAACAAGTTAAAATGTTGGTGTAAGCCAGCATGACAGTGCAAATTGGGCATTGCTTAACAGCTGGAACCTTGTAAGTGAGTAGCAGAATGAGAAGGTGAAAGAAAAATTGGTGTTCACAGTGATACTAGTTCTCTATTCTCACCACCAAACTTCATTTTTCTAGTTTGAATTATCTTGGTGAAAGACAGGGCCATTTAATGAAAAAGCATTCCTTGCTTGCCTCTTGTTTTTCAGCCGGAAGCAAAAATCTCATGACAGTGTCAAGCCAGCATTCACTGTTGGTGCACAATTACTCATCTCACTTCTTTCTGCCATTGAAACAGAATGGGTTTGCAGCCATCTATGGGGGAAAAGAATTATTTCCATGATATTCGTCTTTTCATAGATTTGATGAGTACTGTGTAACAGAGACAAAACTACTAAAATTCAAGCAAAGCACTCTGCGAAGAGATTCTGAGTTTGATATTCTACAATATGTTTCCATAGTGCTTAACAGAAAATTGTCTTGGTTTATGATGTTTTATTATATCTGTAAGTCCTTCCTTCAAGTAGTAAGACACAACAACCATACTCTTCACAAGTATAAAAATGTTTATACTACTCACATCTTTAAAAACAAATTCTACTAATAAACGTTTCTGGTTTAATAGTATTTACCTTTGACTCCACTAGCCTTCAATTTATATTTCCTTCCCAAGTTTCACTTGGAGTTTTACAGGAGCCACAAGCTGCCTTCATGTTCATAATGATTTATTTTCCACCAGGTGACCATCTTCCTGAAGTACGAACGAAATGGACTAATTACTTAAAGGAATACATATTGATAGAAAAGCAAAAAAACAAATAAACAAAACCCCAAAACAACTTTAAAGAAATAATTTCCTTACCAGCTGTAGACTGATGCTTTCCCTAGGCTTGTCTAGAATCATAGAATTGTCTAGGTTGGAAGGGACTTTTAAGATCATCGAGTCCAATCATTAACCTAATACAGCCGAACCACCACTAAACCATGTCCCTAAGCACTGTGTCTACCTGTCTAAATAAGAAGTCAACCTCAATTACTGTGAAAAGGACAAATCTCTGTCAAACCTGTTTCTAAGAGACTTCTCCTTTCAGAGCGAACCCAGAGAAAGAGAATCTCCCTTCCTTATAGAGGCAATTGTCTCAAAGGTCTTAACACTCAGTGTTTTTCCCCCTCATTTCGACCATTCAATACTAACATCTTTTGCCAACAGCTCCCACTTGAGCCAGCTTTCCAAACGGGAAGGTCAATATTTCCAAGGCTAGCAGAACAACACATTGCAAGGCAGGCTTTGAGTGCCTCCTCACCACATCACCTGGGTATCTGTTTGCTTGAGTTTGGTGTGCTGTTTTTGAAAAGCATGGAGGAAGACAGTACTTCTATCCAGTAAAAATTCAGTCTAAAACTTATTCCCATTAGTTGTGAAATAGCTATAGATGGCCATAGCCTCCTGTCTCATTTTTTTAAAAAGTTTAAGAGAGGCCTTCAAACCTTATATTACATTAATCACAGTAGATAAATTCTAAGAATTAAAAAGAAACAATAGATAATTTACATATATGGTAATCTTTTGCTGTGCATCACATGTTAACCTACTGTGTTCTGTTTCTCACAGTTTTAGCATTCTGTTTTATTTCACTTACTTATATATTAAATAACTCTCATAACTTTTCTTGTATTTATTCAGTAACACTAAGAGGACTTCTATTTTGAACCAGACTTGAATCTTTTTTATTTCCACTGAAAATGGCAATGTTTCTACTATGTATTTATGTATAAAGCTTCATTTCAATTATATCACCCTGAGATGTGAAAAGAATTGTGGGATTTGGTGCATATACTTTTGCTAAAGGCAAAAATCTTTTCTGTTACCTTCTGTCTCAAATACAAGATGCAAAAAGAATTGGGGTGCCTATCTGAAGCAGCAAAATGTCCAGTATAATCACTTTTAACCCTTCACTATAAATACATGGTAGATTTTCACCATTTTTTCAATTTTAATAAATGTTTCCAGCTTTTCTGTTTATTTGTACAGACAAATATAAATAAATACTGGATGCGTCTGGACATAATCACTGAATTTGTAGTTACTGAAAACTAGCATACATTGTAGACATGGCTTAGGACATTGATATTTATGAAGTCCTAGTTTTCTATGAATATATAAATTCAGTAATTATTGCTGTCACTATTTGCTATTTCTATGCAATTCACTTCAACTTACAGGAATATGAGGTGTTTAGTTGCATTTAGAAAGTGAGAGGTGCTTACTAGCTATTACTCTGGGTTTATGCTATTGCATATTTTATTAAAAATCAGTGAGAAGTTTTCATTTTTTCTATATTTCAAACCTTTTCAAAAATGTCTGATTAAACTGATAGTTTCTTATAAATTTCCCCAGCATATATATTGCATTATATTATTTCTATATTTCTTATTATTCTTAATTCTTTCTTAAGAAAAAGCACCACACATAGTCACTACTGAGACAACTTGCTATTTCATTTTCTAACTATAGTGGTCTTTCAGACGTTAAGGGGGCATGTATTCTTCATTTAAACCTTTTTAAAGTTTAAAAATTGAAGGCCCTGGTACAAACTCAAGACTGGTCTTGACACATAAAACATGGTAAGTTTTGAAATTCTAAGAATGTCTGGGGATAATTGTAGTAGCATGATTCAGTTGCTAATAGTGTCCAGACTAGGATGGATTAAGAAAAGAAATGGAAAGGGTTAAGCAAGGTGGCCTGAAATAATGATTATGGGACAAATATTGCCTTTTGTTTTTTGATATCAGTTTTCTCTTGTGACTGTTACCAGATTTATCCGATGCACAGCAGCTATGCAATATCTCCTCCTTTACACTTGTACACCATGCCATTTAGTCACTTGGTCCCATGCAGAGAGATTTCCATGCTACACAATTTTGTTGGGAAAGGACACTTAATGATGCCTATAAAAATGCTCCGAATTGACTTTTGACCCACATGTTTGGGAAAGAAAAGGACAACTCACAAATGTTAAGTAGTAAAGGAGACTTTTCTTTTTTTTGCTCATCTTCCTATGTCCCCCTGCCTGCATGCCTTGCATTACACCAGGAGTAAGTTACTACCATTTACGGTTCCATTGTAACACTGTGAACATATGCACTTGAAACTTGTCATTGACAAAAAAGTTTTCCAAGGTTACTTTGAATCAATGATGCTCATAATCTATATTAGTAGAAAATATCAGCATGCACAAGTTGGACTGGTTCAAACAAATTAAGGACATATTGTGGCAACAAAGAGCACGGACTCCGCCAGGTGGTGAAGTAAAGACGTTTAATGTTTTATTTTTACAGCATATATAGTTTCTCTCTTTTGATCACACTCTGAGCTCTCTACACAGATAGGTTGTGGGGCCTGTCCACACGCTGTTGTGATCAATACAATTGGCTACATAGAAGTGTTCGTGCACCTATGCTAATTAGTCATTATTTGTTTTGGTATTGTTATCTCTTTTGCTAGCTTGGTATCCATATTGTTGTCTTCACATTACCATACAAGGACATCGTTTACTATTCTCAAGGCTTCCTTCCCATCACTGCAAGAACACCTGCCGAGCTCCCACTCAGCAGCACATCTCCACAATTCCTCACTCCCCACACATATTACTTCCTTTTTTGTAACTGATGTTTAATGTGTATATAAGCCTCGTGACAGAAGAAACAGAAGGATTTTTAAAGTCCTTTGAATGTCCCTGGATATTCACAGAGAGTGGACCTACTTCTATTGTCTTACCAGCCTTGACTGTGGGATCTAGGAGAGCCTCTCAGCTCTTGGGTCTGCAAGCATTTCGTCCTGTCCCCACAGGAGGATGAGGTTTGGACTTGCCTTCTGAAACACTGTACTTGACAGGAAAAATACATGCCCAAGGCCCATTCTGGACCTTGCTTCAGCCTTTCTTTTTCAGCTGGTGAATACTTGTCAGATTTCTTCACAGTTTTCCTTCTTAATAGGGAGAGTTAATTATATTTTTAAAAATGAAACATACGTTACCTCTCAGAAAGCTGTTGAAAAAGTACGAATAATTTGCTTTTGGAGCAACACTTGGTAGAAAGACAAGCACTTTCATGCCATTGCAGGAAGGAAAAATCCGAATTCTTACTTTTAGTGTTATACGTGAAGGGCAATTAGATGTTCTCTCAATTAATAAGGCATGTTTCAGTGATGGCTTTGATATAAGAGGGCTTATAAAATGTCAAAAATGATTCAAAGAGTATTCTTTGCAGCAAGAGCATGACCTAAACCACCTAGCATGTGTTAGGTTTACTAGGCATTCTACACCTCAGTTATCAACGGAACTAAATATAAATCTAACATAAAGAGTTCTCACTGCAGAAGATAGCTGACTTGACTCTAAAATAAATTCATAAAAGGGAAGATATAAACAATTGGGAATATAATCTTATAATGGAGAAATTAAATAGTGATCTGATTCACTGACAATATGCCTGCATCTTCATGAAGGTCCTTACTGCTATTGTATACTTAGATATCTGAAAAATTACATGTGGCGATAAACTAATAAATCATGCTGAAGTTCTAGCTAATTAACTAAGAAACTAACAGAAATAATACAAATCTAAATTATAACAATTTCTTAATATTATTCTTGGGCTGCTTCAAAAATTGTGTAGGTAAATGAGGGCAGAAGATAGATTGTTGTGTCAGCTCTAGTTTCTGTCCTGACACTCTGAGATCTTACACAGTCCTGAGCAGTTCTTTGAGGCTCAAATTACAAAAAAGATCGGTAAAACTCACTGTCATGACTGCCATGAATCAAGTCAGCTAAATATCCAGGTAACTCATGCTTCTGGTCTACTCCTCCTTCATTAGCTTGTGAACATGAATTAAGAAATAGGATAGACATTGGCATGATACAGCAATACAGAGATCAGGTATGTTTCCTGAAATATTATTTGATCTAATATTCAGGGACATCTTTGAAAGCATATTATCTTTGCTACTGGCATACTTATATATCTATAAAAATATGAAGCAGCAATTATAATGTAAAAAGGAATATATTCCTTTTATATTTCACAAATTGAGTAATTTATTTATCTTTTTTGTCTCAAAGAATAACCTACTAAGACTATTTTAAAAATGAATTGATTCATCATTAAATTTATATATCTAAATTAGCGTCAGCTCTTGATTTCAGTCCATTAGATGATTTCTGATCCTAAAAAAAGATACAGCTACTGGACATCAGCAAGTAATATAAAAGAAGCATCAGAAAGCAGTTACTGCAATCTGAAACCATTGCATGCTGTGGATATTTTAAAGCTGGAATAATTAAACATTCATGTTATTTTCCCACAAAACTGGTTTAGATTTAAATCAGAAATAGTATATATCAGATAAATATCAGAAACCTAAATTTTGACAAGAAGGATATATATAATAAACTTGCCCAAATCAAAATGAAAATTCATAATGAGCCCCTTGAAAATGGTCCTGTTTTTAAACATCTCCACAACTCACCAATGTGGAGAACTGAATCTATTTTATCTTTCTCATGCAATTCATCTCTTCTCTGTGTGGCTCATAACTTTCCAAAGATGTATGGTAGAAACAAGAGACTTATTTCATTATCGCTTCTGAGTCAGTTTTGGCCTTGTTGGTTTTGGACTGCAACATGCTGGATATTAAAATGAACTTTTAAAAAAGGGGAAAAATCTCAGAAAAGGGATTTGCTACAAATCTTTTTAACACTGACTGTTATTTTTAAGCCATGTTTGCTGAGTGGTGTGAAGAACTACTTACCTACTGACATCAATCAAAATTTTGCAGCAGACTTCAGTGAGGCTGGAATTACACTGTTGACTTCATTCACTGAGTCAGGTTTAGTAATGCTAGAAATGGCAAGGTGGACTTCAGAGGTAAACTGGGTGCATCACCCTATTCTGGCTCAGTGTGTTGCTTATAGAAGTCCTCTGAATCAAAAGTAAACATTTCCAGTGGTATACTTTTCATCTAAGTATTATTTACTTACCTACTTACTATTTCTGCTAAGCATCATTTGCTTCTTTCTGCAACTATAGCTTTAAGATCATGTGAATAATAGAAAAGCAAATTAATACATTTCTCAGTTTTTTGTGCCTAGTATATGAGTGTGTACACAGATATGGATATATGGGAGAAGGGGAGAAACCCAAAAATCTAGTTTATACTGGTAGCTACTGTTAATATTGATTTTTGTGCTGGGGGGAACTCAAGTTCATGCACTGGAAATCAGTTCTGATCATTAACAGTTTGAGGTTTTAGTTTTAGTATAACCTAATTGTCAAATCTATTGGAGCCTATGTGCAAATTACTGATTTCAGAAATGGGATCACATACAAAAACCCTCAGTTATCTTGAACTTCTTTCTGTTTCTTTGGACTATTGGAAATCTGATAGTTCACAGTTCTGAAGAGTCGAGAGTATACCAAGAACATTTCAAAGCCTATTTTGTTATTTCTGTTTCAGTCCTCTTGGAGACAACAAATTTTGAAAAAGTTTACTTTAAATTTGTTATTATTATCTGTCACTGATTTAGTCAAGTCTTATGATTCCTCCCATCTATTGTGGTAAATAAAAGAAAATCGATATTATTATGAGGCCGTGATCTGGTAAAACAATTAAGTTTGTGCTTAAATGTAACTGGTCCCATTGAAATCATTATTATTTTACAAAGGAATAAATTACATGATTAAAAAGAAATATGTATTGTAACTTAGCTAGGCAGTCATCTAAGAAGAAATTTTTACTTCAGGAAGATGGCAGTCCCTTTCACAAAAACAGATAAAGTTGTTCCAAAAATACACAGCTTGGCTCTACTTCTTAAATTTTTGTCTTTCTCTCCGCAAAACCAAAATTGGAATGTTTTAATGCATATTTACTCTTTACAGAGAAAAACAGAGTCCATCAGAGGGAAATGTTGTTCATTATTTACCTATTTTGGACAAAGTCGCAAAGCATTGCTAAACCCAAGCTAAGAGAAAGTGATTCATCTTTATTTTTAGTGCCCCACTTTCTCTGGCAGTTCCAGTTTAAAAAAGGTCTCATCTAGGCGGAGAGAGGGAGGGAAATGGAAACAGAGGAAGGAAAAGAAAAAGAATGTTTCCATCTGTCACTTAGAGTTTTCTTCTAACAGCTGCTGATTTGACTAATGACAGTTGCATAATTACCATTTCACACGTGTTTGATAATGTTCTTTGTTTGGACTGCCAGTTGTCTTGATGGAGTACACTCAATGGTGCTATTCGAGAGTGGAAACCTGCTTATTTAAAACCCATGCTTAGAGCAATTTGAAGAGCATGAGCTCCCTATGTGAAACATTCGTGCCTTCATTGCAAATATTTTTTGTAGGTTCTTAATTTTCCCTCTGAAAATTCCTCTGCTGGAAACCATAAATACACCAATACTATAGAGCTTTTCTTGAGTGCACAAAAGCCCTTTTGCACATATCAGTACAAGTGTTCAAGAAAGCATAATCATTAGACTGAGATCCAAAATATTTTACCAGCACTTTTTAAAAGAAGAGATAATAAGAACCAGCGTAATTGACCATGGCTCTGATCCAAAGCTCATTGAATAGATACACTTCTGCCTTGATCTATCAACAACGATACTATCTGTACTGATAAGGCTCTTTTTAGCTGATGAAGAGATTTTTCTTTTTTTTCTAGTAAATTATAAGTGTAATCTTAGTAATGACTGAATCATTCCTTCAAGTCATTTAATAGTGTTTCCGCTGTCCCGCAAGAGGAAGGTTCCCATATTTCTGACCTGCTAGGAAGTTAACCAGAAGTTTCATTTAAATTCTTTGCTCGCTGTCCTATCAATGAATATTCTTACCAAATAATTTGACTACATTAGAAATATAGTGTTAACAAAGAGCTATCTAATTAGAGCTCCTCAGGAAGCATTTTGACAACATAACAAGAAAACTCTGGTATGCTTTCACCTCTCTATGTTCCAACCTAGATTAGTTGATAAGAAAAAATTAGTTTAAATGTTCCCCAGGAAATAGAAGTGCACCTTTGTCATGAAAA
>VXAK01017813.1:23630-35596 GCA_013399435.1 Arenaria interpres
CATGGGCAGGGACACCTCCCACCAGACCAGGTTGCTCAAAGCCCCATCCAGCCTGGCCTTGAACACCTCCAGGGATGGGGCAGCCACAGCTTCTCTGGGCAACCTGGGCCAGAGTCTCACCGCCCTCACAGTCAAGAATTTCTTTCTAGTATCTAAGCATAAAACATACAGGCACAGCCCCATATATGCCCTAGCATTTGATAAATCAATATCATCCTCACTTTTTTTTGACAGCCAGAAGTCTTCCCTTTGGGAAGCTTTTATTTATTTTTTTTTTTTAAATCAAAATGATTTAATTTATAAAGCACAATTCCTGGTGACCTGGCTCTGAAAGCACCGCAGTGCTGTGTCACTCCAGCACTGCCCATGCAGGCTCAGGTCTCCACACCATCTCCCAGTGAAGCAGATGCTAACTGGTACTTCCCACTTGGAGATAAACCCAGATGAATTAAGAAGCATTTTGGCTACTTTTGGTGTAGGTTGGGGTTCTGTTTCTTAAATAAAAGGCAGGGACTGGCTTCTCCTTGCAGTAAGAGAGCAAGTAAGGAGAGAGGAGGACTCTGAGCCAGGAGAGGAAGGAAACCAGAGGGTATTCATGGATGTGGCGGAAAGAACAGACCAAACCTCTGGCTGCGACCGGCGGCAGACGGGAAGCGTGGCGGAAAGGCAAGTCAGCTGAGCACACACGGGAAATGAGAATTAAAAGAGGAAAAGTGTGAGTTTTAGCCTCAGACATGCATTAGCCTGCTCAGCAATATATAGACAAAGGGTTACCATGCTGTTTGAGGAGGCCATGGTCAGAAAATCAGTGTTTCCTCTCAAAGTGACATCCAGGGACCTCCAGAAGAGGTGGCACGTCACAGCCACAACAAATATTATGGGTTTTTAGCTCAAAAAATACAACCGTAATCACCAAAGGATGCATCCCAATGCCTCCCTCTGCATCCTACTTTATTTATTTCTGATTTCATAATTGCGTACAGGCCTTTGTATAATATACAGGCATTAGCTGGTTTTAATTTCCACTAACTTCTCTACAGACAGGCTTTTGTCTGGAAGCTGTAAATGAAAGCATCACACATATATCACCACTTGTGATGTTGTGTCGTCACTTAGAGAAGTAATTACAAACAGCCATCTTCTCCTTCGAGGTGAAAAGGCCAGATATATGTTACTGGAGTTCCCGCTACATAGAAATCAGCGAGCACCGGTGCCTTGTAATTACGCCACCCATATTTACTGTTTTTCCAGTTATTCACTGTATTTACTCCATTCTGCTCTACATCACGTCCTCACCCTGGATCTTCAAGAGACGACAGAAATTGCAGGAGGCCTCACAACATCTGCACTGAAGCACTTGCTGAGATGCAGTGCACGGCGTGGGGAGGAAGGAGGATGCTCTGGGCTGAGTCTCACATTTTGAATCTCTTTTTTTTTTTTTTATCATATTAACTTGCAAAAAGTCCCGCTGTGACAGATGCATGCTGTACATTAACTGTGCACTTTGAGCTTTCCATCTGCTTAGAGAGAACTATTTGGTGATGGTGCATGACAACCTCCATATCCCAAATGATACCCCAGAACTCCTGAGTACTCTCTTCTCCTCTGCCATCAAAGCACCCTGCAGATTATTTTGTTAAAATGAAATCAATGCCGTTTAACTGTCAAAAAAGCTTTAAACCACTGGCATTTCAAAAAGCCACCCAGTGTGGTCAGAATTAAGAGCTTTCCATGCACCATCATCTGAGCAGATGATTCAGGTCTCAATGCTGCAAAGCTGTCGGGGCAGGAGGAATCCAAACCGAGTGGCTTTGCCAGGCGAGGACCAAACCTACACAGCAGGACCAGAAAATCCCTTCCTCCACACCAAAATAATCAGAACAATTCCAGCCTGCATTGGGACTCACCAAGCACATTTTATGCTAAACTCTATTACTCACTGAAAATCTTGTTCCTTGCATCTATTTTTGTCCATTTATAAAAAAATAAACCCGCCGTGCTGTCTGGGGGTGAGGTGGCTTGGGGCCATGCTCACTGCCTTCTCCCCTGGGCCAGTTTTCCACCCCAAACCCTCAGCATGAAAACCTGGGATACAAAAGCTTTGCCTGCCTGTATTTTCTTAAACCACAACCCAAACCAGAAACAGTCCAGGAAGCCCTTGGAGATGCTCCAAGAAGGTCCAGCACTAACAAGGCTTCAGTTTGCCACCTGCTGCGCCCACCGGCTGTTGGAGCTGCCTCAGAAATGTCTGCGCAGATGGGAGCTGGGGTCACCAGTCCCATTCAACGTGTCCAAACGGGTGAGGAACCCTTCAGCATCACCAGGCAAGACAGCACTGGAAGGGATTAGGAATTTAGCAGTGTTACCAGTTAGATAGCAAATCAATAGGAGAGACATTAAATAATGGCTCTAAAAAGGCAGCAAGTTAATTATATAGCAGATAGCCGGGGGAGGACAATGCCTGTAATGCACTAAAATATGGGTTTCCATTTAAAATATTGGCTTTAGTGTTAAGAGCCAGGCTTTGCAAAAGGCGTTACAGCAGCTACCGCAATGACAATCCCTTTCCTGTGCCCAAGGGAACGGCTGGTAAATTTAGTCATTGGGCTTGACAGGGCTGGGGGATAACTGCCTGCGGATGGGAATATTGTAAATTCACAGAGATCAGGCTGCGTAGCTCGATGGGGGGATCAGAAAAGGAGACAATGCAGCCTTCAGGCGGAGGAGAAGATGCAGCAAGAGGCAGAGTAGTGGTGCCAGGCTGATGACAGCAGGGATGGGACATCTGCTCTCCCCGGTGGTCCTGCATACATGGGGACATCCCCCCCAACCTGTCTGCCTGGCAGGTGGTGCCAACCATAGCAGAGGGTAAAGCCACTAAGTCTCATCACATAGAAGGTGAAAAGGTGCCCCCAGATCCACGGCTCCAGGCAGGTAGAGGGTAGGTTGGCACTGGGGACAGTAAAAATCACCTAAGACCTTTATCTGTAGCAACACACCTGCTGGCAGGAATGATACATTTGTGCTGATTTATTATTCTGGAAGCAATGAAAGAAGAACAAGCAATTTAACTAATTCAGTCCTCAGAGAGTTAGCCAGCAATCTAACCTCTCCGGTGTCAGTTACCTCGTGTATCTCTTCCCAGAGGCACCGGTAACCATGGCCCTGGGCTCCACCAGGACCAACTCCAGATTTGGGGTTATTTTGCATTTTGGGGGGTTTGGTTGATTTCTGCGGAACTGGGGGGCCCGAGGTTGTTGCCCACCCCCAGCCCCACTCTGCAGTCGTGCCTGAGCTCAGCATCCCACAAGCTGGCCCCTTTCCCGTGCCCCCCAGCCTTGGTGAGGGCTGAGCTTCACAGCCGCCACCTCGGTACATGACATCATGGGCTTTTCTTCTCTCAACAGCAAAACTGTGACGCATTTTCCATGTTTTAATCCTGACTTTCGGAATTTAAATGTCAGCTCCCCCAGATGCATCTGAACTAATAAATCCAGTCTGTGCCGTAAAGCTGGGACTGGCTCGGCGATGGGGAGGATACGGCAAATCTGCTATTTTGGCTTGACCGGACCCGTGCACCTCAGTTCCCAACGGGGAATATTTGCCTTTCTTACATCAGACCCACTGGTATGTGGGCTGCCTAAAAGGGTCCCTCTGAAGCCCAGCTGCGTGGTGGCCGGCAGGACCCTCAGGCCCAAGGACTGGACCCGGGGGTGGGGGGGACCCACGCCGGAGCCTTTCCTGTTTGCTGCGCCGCCTCCGAGGCCGGCACGGTTATTTACGGCATGTAAACGCCGCGGTTTAAAATAGCAGGGTCAAACCTCCCCTGCCCCTTCATCCTCCCTCCGCGGCTGCTGCCCCCGCGCTGCCCCCCCACCAACCTCAGCATCCTCATCCCTCCCTCTCACGCTTTTCCTAAGGGATGCACTGAGCTGCATCGCTTCCAGGCAGGATGCTTCCCTGCCCAACCCACAGCCCCTCGTCTGCCCTGGCACGGCTGTTATCCCCCCTCCCGGCAAAACAGCTGGCAGGTGGTTTTTTTTCTCCCTTTTTAATTTTTTTTTTTTTGGCTTTGGATTGACCCCCTGGCAAAAACCCTCCAGCTGCGGCATGTCGTCCCTGGACGGAGGCTCCAGGGAATTCAGGCTGGTGCTGGCAAAACTAGGGTGGGAAATGTTTACTTTAGTGAAAGGACAGCATCTTCAGGCAGAAGGGAAAAGTGAGAGGGGAATCACAGAATCATATGGGGTTGGAAGGGATCTCTGGAGATCATCTAGTCTAGCCCCCCCTGCCAAACCAGGTCCACCTAGAGCAGATTGCACAGGAGCATGTCCAGGCGGGTTTTGAATGTCTCCAGGGAAGGAGATTCCACCACCTCTCCGGGCAGCCTCTTCCAGTACTTTACCACACTCACAGTAAAGAAGTTCCTCCTCACGTTTAGGTGGAACTTCTTATACTCAAGTTTGCAGTCATTTCCTCTTGTCCTGTCACTGGGAACCACTGAAAAAAGACCAGCCCCGTCCTCCTGACACCCTCCTTTCGAGTATTTGTATGCATTGATCAGATCCCCCCTAAGTCTTCTCTTCTGAAGACCAAAAAGACCCAAGTCCCTCAGTCTTTCCTCATGAGAGAGATGTTCCAGGCCCCTAATCATCTCTGTAGCCCTCTGCTGTACCCTCTCCAGCAGTTGCCTGTCCTTCTTGAACTGGGGAGCCCAGAACTGGACACAGTACTCCGGATGGGGTCTCACCAGGGCAGAGCAGAGGGGCAGGATAACCTCCCTCAACCTGCTGGGAGAGGGTTTTCAGCAGGATGGTGCTCACTCCCTGCACCCGGGGCATTGCCCCGCTCTTAGTGACCCCCCTCATCCTCCGTGGTGATGGGTTGCAGGAGAAGCATGGCCACCTGAAATCCCTGTGTAGGATGGCAGAAAAGGAGCCGGGATGTGACCCCACTCGGGATGCGGGAGCTGACGGAGGGGAAGAACCTCCCTGCATTTCCCCAGGACGGGGGCCGAGCATCCCCAGCTGCGCCCTGGTTGGGAGCATCCAGACATTATTTCACCTCCTGATGCTCGGGGTGAGCTCCGGCTACGCAAAGGCAACTGGCGAGGGCTCGGCCAGCTGGGAACTGCTCCTTCGTGTGCCTTCTGACTCATGCGATTCGTGTGGGTGGCAGAAAAAGGGCTCTGAGAGAAAAAGGAATGGGAAAGAATCCGTTGCTATATTTAACCACAAATAATAGGAAGAGGCTGAGCTTTTGGGCTAAGTTGTAAATAACAGTGAGATGAAATCATCTCAGAAATTCATGACTGGATCATGGCAGCCTCTTGAGAAACGGCATGACTAATGAGGACCGTGGCTTGGAAAAATGTTGCCCTCTGTAAAAAAAATAATTAAAAAATAGTTTTTTGGTTATTCCAGACCACTGCAGCAATCCTTCCAACTGCGAAAAATTGTCCTTTATTGCCTTTGGGTTGTTACTTGCATTTCAATACATTTCAGCATTCATGTGTTCAGCTGCTCATACATCCATCCGCAGTACGCTGGGCATCCAGCCTCCTCCCTGCCTCCAGCCGGTCTCCCAGGGGCCTCGCTGCCATCAAATTAAATGTGTGCTTAAGGATGGTGTTGGATCGAGGTTATAATCCCGGAATAATTTTTATAAATTAATACAATTTGATTCAGAAGAAAAACAGCCATTGGTGCAAATCATCCTTATTATGGGAGCATTATATGAAGAGATGTTCATTATTTGTAACACTAAAAACCTCAGCCAAAGCTCACTGCATGAATGGGAGCCTTTCCACAGAGCCAAAGGTCTCAAGTCCTAATTGTAAGGGGTTATTGCAAGGGGAGAACCAATACGATCCAATCTTTGTAATGCTTATTTTTAGTAGAAGGAATAAAATAGAATACGTTAACTGTGACATGGACTCTGGGAAGCCTGACAACACACTTGATAGCGACAGCATTGCCCTACGATATTTCCACCTCTTATTTATTTGAAGAAAATACATTCCATTTCTGGAGAGCATCCAAAGTTGTTAACAGAAGAACTGACCCAGCCAGGAAGGAATCGGAGTCATGCAGGAGTGTTTCAGCCGCTCTCTCTCTCTCACTTTCTCTGTTTTTTAATAGTCTAACTGCAAATATTTGCTGGCAGCTGAGATTTCTGAGCTGTGAGGTAATGGCTTTTCTTTTTTTCTTTCTTTTTTTTTTTTTTTTAAACATATGCAGAGTCATCTTCTTGTTTCTTAAGCCTTATTGCAGTTACAGATGTGCTTGAAAAACATGAAGCAATAGATCCCGGCTTTGTGTGTTTAATTCAAGCAACGTCGAGCTTTCCCTGAGCCGTGCTCCACGCCTGCTGCCGACGGGCTTTCTGAAGAGCTTCTTTAGCAGATTTTACAGAAATGTTAAGAATTAGGTATTCTTCATTTTGGCAGACCGTTGTGAAGACGGCCGCAGGGCCGGTGTGACGGCTGCTGGTGGTGATACCCGGCTCACTGGGGAAGCCCTCACTCTGTGCCACCTCCAGCCGCTGATCCAAGGGGAGCTTTCAACCCACCCGGAACAAAAGCAACTTTCCCCCCACCCCAGGTACAGCCTCACCCACCCACCACCTGAAACACCACCCTCATGGCACCACATTTACTGATTTACAGAATCACAGAATCTTCATGGTTGGAAGGGACCTTTGAAATCATCGAGTCCAACCAAAAAAACAAACAAACAAACAAAACCTACACAACACCAAAACAAAAACACCAACACCCCATCACCACAACTATCTCCACACCCAACAATCTCGGGCACTATGGCATGCCCTCAAGTGCCACATCTACACGTTTCTTAAATACTTCCAGGGATGGCAACTCCACCACCTCCCTGGGCAGGNTCATATGACTTGTTCTCTAGACCCCTCACCAGCTTGGTGGCTCTCCTCTGGACACGCTCCAGCAGCTCAATGTCCTTGTAGCGAGGGGCCCAGAACTGAACACAGCACTCAAGGTGAGGCCTCACCAGTGCCCAGTACAGGGGCACGATTTAGGGACCAGGGAGAAGAATACTTGCAGAAAAGGCTGTAACAGAGACCAAAATGCAACATGAAGTGCCTGCACATCCTCCAACACATCCTATGGCGATTCGTGCCATAATTCCTATAAAAGCTTCAACCGATGTAAGGTTTGGGTCTACTAGATATTATAATCTCATTGAAGCCAAGCGTAAGGGTTGTGCTTGTTTCTATCTACACTCCAGATGGTCAACCAAAGCTGTACTTCCCTCCATCAATCCGTGGGATTATTCCTGTCACCAAATACCACTCACCACGTGTGAGGCTTTCAGAGTCTTGTCCAAAAAAGAGAGATCTCAGCTTCGTTATGTTTTTTCCAACTAGTTTTCCCATATTCGGGGGAAAACATAGAAGAGAAGAGGACATGCAGATGTGGAGCATCATTCTACAAAGAGCATTTTAGGAAGGCGAGTTCAGAGTTACACAAATCCTAATGGTCGCAGGGACAATTACGCACCCTATAAAATAATTATTTTGCCAGGTCAGCTCTTTGGCACCGGAAGTCAAGTATTTAATGATCTGCTGCTCCAGAAGGATCAATGAATTTCTGCAGGGGTCATTTGCAGGATCGATAATTGTGCATCCCCTGCAAAACTGGAGAAAATCAACTTCTAAAGCTCCTTCCCAGAAACCGCTCAGCGGCCCCAGAGTTTGCCCGAGACTCCAGGCAGCCGCAAAATGGGTTTCTTACAGCTTGTAAAAAGAGCAGATTTCGGGACGGGGGAGGCACGATGCCGCCGCTAATGATAATTTATTCATGCTCAGCAACTCCTGGTGCTGCCCCAGCGCTCTCTTGTGCTTGAGGGGCAGAAGAAAGCTCCCTGCAGGCCTGGGGACAGCACTGGCCATCGGCCTGAACCACCCCAAGCTGCATGAAGGTCCTGAGCAGTCTCTGGAGGAGGAGGAGAGGGAAGTGTGGAGTAGTAGAGCCTTTTGGATGGGCAAGATCTTCCCATCTTCGCCTGTGTTTAGGCTGGCTGCATGGGGAGAAACGCTTCTTCTTTACTCACATTCTGCTTTAGCATTTAGAAATATAAATAAATAAGGGTTTTATGTATGTTAATAAAAGAAAATTCATACCGGAGTTCTCACAACCAAACTTACGCCGTCCTTTTTGCTGGGAAACTAATACCTGTGACAATGTGCCCTGGCTTTTTGGCTCCCCACCTTTGGGTAGTTTCCCAGAAGTTTCTCTTCTTTCCCATCGCCTGTGGGGGGTTTTCCCCTGGCTGTGACCCTTCCAGCTGCAGATGAGAGCTCATGGCTGTGTCCTGGCCATACCAGGGGAACAGTGATGGGAGGACCATGATGCAGGCGGCGGGGCAAGGAGCCTGCTCCTGGTTTGTAGGTCTCTCTCCCAAGTACGATACCCAGGGTCTTACTTGTTTTTTTGAGATCTAAAGAGGCCGCAGTTGCAAACTGTTAAGTGATAGAGGCATTTGTGGCTATGCAATTAAAAGAATGTACGTTACAGCATCCTGATGATTTTCAAGACTAATTCTGACAAACATCTGAGCCATCTCACCCGTAATTTAATTTGTCTTTCATCACTGGCAATGTGGAAAGCATCATGAATTGCCTACAAGTGACGCTGCTGCTAATAGAAACAACACTTTGCTTTACTACTGCTCTCCCATCCCGCTCAAAAAACAGTCTCAGGATGATGCACAAGCCCAACATTCAAAGAGTCTGTTGCCTGGAGGAAAAAGGCAACTATGTTTTGATCTAAGCAGAAAAAACCTCTCAGAGTACGCTGGGGCTGCTCCGGCACAGAGGGACACCTGCCACACTTTGATACCTGTTTGCACTGATTTGCTGGAAGCTTTCAGTGCTATGGATCAGCATGGAGGTCCCAACATTGAATTTGACCTTTAATATAGATGGAATTAACCGGTTGTAGGCTCATTTAAGACAGTTACAAGGCCAATTATGAGGTTTGAACCTTCTCCTGGCTGCTTTGACATGTCAAGCCTGAGCATCCAAAATGTGCATCTCCAGGCAGAGAGCTGCCCCTGTGCCATGGGCTGTGCCTGAGGGATGCCAGCATGTCTCCACATCATCACCACCACCACCCAGCCCACAGCATCTCTTCCCCCAGACATGGCGAATCACCACATCTACCCCCCTCACTCAACACATCTCACCAGAGCCTCTGCCACCTTCATCCTCACCTCGAGTGAGTCAGGAAACTCCTCACACTCCCCAGCCAAACCATCACCTGCACATGGGTGTTTACCACTCCATTTCAAGGTCCTGCTGTGGAAAAGGAGAGGTGAGGGCTGCTCTTCCCAGGAGCTCAGCAAGGTTTAGCTCCATCACAGTTCTTCCTGCCCCAGTGCTGCCACCTCTTCAGCCAGGGTCTGGCTCCCTGTAGTCTACCTCCCTGCCCGGGGACACAGCCACTTGGGGTCTCAGGGGGGCTGCAGCCAATCACCTATCCCTCATCCTCATTAGCAGTTGCAGCTGCCTATCTCTTCATCACTCACATCGGTGACACCAATTACTGCTGATGGAGCCAATTACCCCTGCCTGCCTGCCTACCACACAGGAACCCACAGCCAGGCAGAAGACGCTCTCCATACGTTTCCAAAAGCCCAACCAGCAGCTGCCCCAGCTCCACTGATGGACCACCCTGAATCCCCCCAGACCTGTGGAGGACGCCGCATCTATACCCATAGCTGCCCCAGAATGGCTGCAGGTGTCCCCATGCAGCCACCGAGCCAGTGGGGAGGAATCCCCTGGCCCTGACCTCCTCAGAAGCCAGTGTTTCTGCATTTTCCCAAGCCAGGCATGGGGCTGTGGGAGCTGGGGCTGATGGAGTGAGAGTGGCTGCACACCAAGATTTTAATTCTTACTTCTTCTTGTTATCACAGCACCCCATTCCCTCCAGCCGTGGTTGTCCTCATCTGTCGGGGCGCAGAGCTGATCCTCAGCCACTTCTGCAGGCTGAGCACTGAAGCTGGGTCCGCGGCGCACGCTGGAGGGCCAGCCAAAACGTTAGCTTTAATGAGCTATCAACAGGCTTTAATATTTCATAGCGCTCTGATTGCAGAGTTACAGCTTATCAGAAATGTTGTTAAAATGCAGCGCTTTATTAATGGGTAGGTAGGCTTCGCCAGGCACCCTGCTGTTTACTCACTCTTGTATTTGCCTTAAAAAAATAAATCTAGTGGGTTATTATCAAGGCTCTGAAGTAAATGCAGCCCCAGGCACAGCGGGGAGCTGCTGCTGGTGCTCAGCATCCCCGATCCTGCCAGCTGCGGGCTGGGACACATCCCTGAGGCACGGGGCCAGGGTCCCTGAAGCCAGCCCTGGTGCGAGGTGGCAGAGCTGGCATTGCCCAGGCAGGTCAGTCCTAAAGCAGCTGTGTCCCCCTGCTGCCACCCTCCTGTCTCAGCCCCCTGCCTGAAGCCCACCTTTCCCGCAGTTCCCAGCTCCAGCACCCTTCTGCAGGGAAAATTGCCCATAAAGTGGGGTAGGAGGAAACATATGGAGAAAGAAGTCCTGAAAATACAGAAATAAACTGCAGAAGCCCAGCACCATTGACCCCCTCCTTCCTTTCAGATTATTTTTGTGCAAACTCTGCCCAATATATGGCTGCTGAGAACCTTTTCTTCCCGTCTTTGATCCCAAGCACCACAAAATCTGTAATAGATAGGCTAGGCATGAATTACCCAAACGTGGAGATAGCAGCAGGAGTATCACTTGCAGACATCAGCAAAGAAATCATCACAGGTCGAGTAAACAGGACAAAGGAAACGAATACGTTACGTGTGACAGTCACGTAGGTGGGTTAGCTGCTGCGTATCAGATTTGGCATGGTCACCTAAAAGGAAACCAAGCAGAAAAGCACTGGTCATTTTTTGCCATGTTTCGTATTAGTAAGTTTTTCCATTCCTAGATTAGACCTCCTTCTCCTCTCCCAGTTGCCTGAGGAGTGTTGCAATCGAGCTGAGGGTAATCAGCAAATAAGGCAGCTGAGGGTCTGCAACTATGAGGGACCAAATAAAGTGGCGGATTGGGTCCCCAGAAGCGTGGGCAACGGTCACCGTTGGGTGACAGGGGGACCCCCTGGGCTCACCGACAGGCAAAAAGCTGTGAAACTTTAGCAGAGTAAAAACCAACAGAAAGGAAGAATGAAGAGGAGCTCGCTCTCTTCTGTGCCTTGCACAGGCACCAGGGAGCCAGCCTGTTGCTGGCTGTTCCAGCACTGCAGCTGTCCTCTTTAAGAGACAAAATCAGTGGTAGGTTCTGCACCTCACATTTTCCCTCCCACAGCTTGTTCAGGGCTCAGGTATCACTTATCCTATGTCCTTGGGTACCTCTCATCCCTGCGTCCTTGGGTACAACTCATCCCCACGTCTTCGGGTTCATCCCCACATCCCTGGGTACCATTCATCCCCACATCGTTGGGTACCGTTCATCCCCGCATCCTTGGGTACCACTCATCCCTGCATCATGGGTTCATCCCCACATCCTCGGGTACCATTCATCCCTGCATCCTTGGGTACCGTTCATCCCCGCATCCTTGGGTACCACTCATCCCTGCATCATGGGTTCATCCCCACATCCTCGGGTACCATTCATCCCTGCATCCTTGGGTACCGTTCATCCCCGCATCCTTGGGTACCACTCATCCCTGCATCATGGGTTCATCCCACATCCTCAGCTACTGCTCAGCCCCACACCCTTGGGTACCTCTCACCCCGGTGTCCTCAAGTACAGACCATCCCTACCCAGGGATCCTCTCCCCACTCGGGGGAATATACATTTCTGCTCAGTGGTAGCTTTTGGGGCACATTTAGGGCGAAGCTGGTGTGGCAGGGACACCCCGTTGGTGACCCCACCGGTAGAGGCCGGGGTGGGATGTGGGGCTGGCGGGGCCCCAC
>VXAK01017813.1:35986-55432 GCA_013399435.1 Arenaria interpres
CGCTGCTGGAGGCCGGGGGTCCCGGGGCCGAACCGGGGCCGGGGCCGGGGCTGGAGCTGCCGCCGCTGCCCCGCTACGAGGAGGTGAAGCACTTGCCCAGCTACGAGGAGGCGCAGCGCTGCCCCCGCCGCCCCCCCGGGGACGGGCAGGGGGACGGGGAGGTCTGCGGTTGAGCCCCCCCCGCCGCTGCCCACCCGCCGGACAGCGGGGTCCCCGGAGGGACACAAGCGGTGGCCGCCCGACGGGATTCCCGGGGGACCTCCGGGAGCCGGGATGCAGGACGTCCCCGGAGGGACAGGGGGTTGTTCCCAGGAGGGATGCAATGCCAGGCACGAAGATCTCTGGGAGGGACACACCGGGGTTCCCTGGAAGGGTGTTGTGGACCCCCAGGGAGACGCCGTCCAGCGGGATGGTTGTCCACCGGGGTGGGATGGCTCGCTGGCCACCAGGCTCTGCGGAAGGGACACGCAGAGTTCCCAGGGGAAACGACCCGCAGGATGCCAGGGCCCACGGAGGGACATGCCGCTGTGCCTGGGAAGCAGGTGCTGGTGTTCCCAGCGGGACAGCCTGCAGGACACCGGGGCTCCCCAGAGGAACACGCCGCAGTCCCCGGAGGGACCTGCAGCCTGAAGAGCTTTTGCTCACCTCCCTGGGAGCGTGGGCTGGGTGGCGTGGTGGCCAGAACCACCGGTCAGCCCTGGACCCCCAGGGGGGGCTGGTTAAGAAGAGGGATAAATGGTCCAGGAGGAAGCTGACTTGGGGACATCGCCTTTGATACAATGACATCGCCTCCGGTATGATGACATGTTCTTCAGGGGGTGCCGGGAAGAGCTGGGTGCAGTTGGGTGCAGCACCTCCAGCTCCCCTCGCCTGGGCCGTGCCGTGGGCTCCTGCACACCACCAACGCCAGGTCTGCTCGACTGTGGAAGCAGCAGGAGACCATGTGCAGGGTCTGCATGGACGTGACTGCACGAAGTCAGCCTGACGGAGAGGTCCTCGCACCTCCCACACCCACAGGTGGCGGGGGGTTGGTGCAAGCGTGGCGAAAAGCAAGATCAGACTTTCCCCCTGGGCATCACGAAGTGGTTGTACGTAGCCTTGCCTTTGTTCAGCAAGGCAAACGGAGGAGAACAACCTCCAGAGCTTGCTAATAAAGTATTAGCACCTTCTGGTACCGTGCTTTTTATTTCAGGGAGGTGACCTGGGATCACTTCAGCTCAAAGGGAAATGAGCAGCCCGATCCAGCACAGGGCACATCAGACCTCAGTGCAGCCCACTGCCAGGTCTCCTGCCCACAAACCCTCCAAAAAACTAGTTACCTCACTCTGCGGGTCCCAGCTAAAGGGATCCCAACAAGAGCAAGGGTGAGATACCCCTCCTCCCCTCACAGGCAAGGTTGGTAAATAATTTCAGGTTCAAGAGAGCCGTTCCTTGCACTGCAGAACCCGGACTTTGGATATCCACCAAACACAGATATGAATGCGGGTATCAATACGGGCTCCTGAATTTTGAAGTATTTCTTGCTGTGGCTTCTAAACATTTCTATATTGCAGCTAAAAGTGCTAAGACAGAAACATGTTCCCAAATGCTGCATAAAATCCTCCTATCTAGTTGAAGTGGAAATCCTATTTTTACTAGAATTGAGATTAGGCCTTTTTATACGCTGCGGGGGACAGAGACGGCTGAGGGAGGAGGAGGAGGAAGGCCTGAGATGGTAATAACCCAGACCCGATCCTGCTGTGCTTTCTCACCTGGAGCTTCTTGGCTTATGTTAAAATGCGTCCTGGTGCGAAGATGGATTATGGCACTGGGAATAATGCTGAGTTTTCCTAACAAACGGGGAAAACCCCACGGAACCCAGCCTGCCTCTTCCTTTCTCCATCCCCGACAGGAGGGGTTCTAAAGCCTCCGCTCCTGCCCAGTGCCCGCAGTGGCAGCGTTGAAGGAACAGCAAAATTGTAGGGGAATGCTCGTTCCCTTTAGAATTTCCTTGACTTTTTCACCCAAAATACCGATTTCCACCACTGACTCACACTTGACCATGTACAAAGTCCACTGACAGAGAGTTTTTCCAGGATTTGTGGCCAGGTGCTGCCTGCCCTCTGCATCCACAGAGCCCAGGAAGGAGCAGTTTTGTGTGCAGTGAGGGGAGCGGAATTAGGAACTTTTTAAAAAACTGTATTTAATGGGAAGACTCTTTTCTGAACAAAATATGCCATATAACAGGGTAATTCCATATCCTAAATAGCAACATAGAAACGAAGGACTCACCCTAATGCTGTATAACTTGGTCGCCAGCCCCGTGCCTCTGGGGGAAGCTCGGAAGGTCCCTGCAGGGCAGCACTGCCCTGGGCCCTTTATTCTGAGCCAGCCCAATTTATTTAGTGCCTCAAAACCCCAAAGCGTCGCTTTGGGAAGCGCCAGCAAGACAGAGAAAATATTCTATTAATATGTCCAATTCTAAATTTCGAAAGCCAGTGAAATGACTATATCACTCTTAAAAGAAAGACAAACATTTTTCTCACCCATAATTTAACATACTAATTAATTTCTGCAGCCCAAGTGCTAACATCAACAAATGTCACTTTTTTTCTGTCCCTCCCAGTGACAGGACAAGGAGTAACGGTTTTAAATTGGAAGATGGGATATTTAGATTAGATATTAGGAAGAAATTCTTGACTGTGAGGGTGGTGAGACACTGGAACAGGTTGCCCAGAGAAGCTGTGGCTGCCCCATCCCTGGAGGTGTTCAAGGCCAGGCTGGATGGGGCTTTGAGCAACCTGGTCTGGTGGGAGGTGTCCCTGCCCGTGGCAGGGGGGTTGGAACTAGATGATCTTTAAGGTCCCTTCCAACCCAACCCATTCTATGATTCTATGAAATAATAGTGCATTTTTAGTGTTCTCCTTTAATATTGCATTATTACTGTATTTTTTATTTGCCCTCCTTGGGCAAAGCTGACCTCCCTCCCTCCTTTCCCCTGAGAGGAGCAAGTGTTTGTGCAGGGACCACAGAGAAGGAAAAACTCATTTACACACAGAAGGGACAAGGAAGATCCAGAAGGTGAGAGGGACAATCTCTCCATGGCTCACCTCTGATAGTTCAACTATTAGCCTGAACAAAGAAAGCTTGGGAAAAGTGTGTGTTTCCTGTGGGACATCCACTGCCAGACTATACTTGGGGCAGATTCAGCTAAGAAAGCAACTCGCAGGACTGAAGTGTAATTTTGAATAGATAAATCAATCGCTTTTCCTCAGCATCCTCTTTCTATGCCAAAATACTTGGATCTGGGAGAACGCTCTTACAAAGAGAATACTATATTTAAAATATGGCCCGGTTTGGTGCTATAGCCTTACCAGGAGATGGCTAATACAGTTTCTACAAGGTCCCGTTGTTGATGAAGAATGTCTTAAATAGAAAGAAAAATAAAGCATTAACATCTTTGACCCACAGCACATCAGTTCCTGCGGCCATGCCCACGTGACAGGACATGAAAGGCTGAGCGAGACTCACCCCTAATATTAAATTATTTGAGGTCAAGCTTGAAGGAATTTCATGGAGAGGTTTGAATTGCCTGTGCCAGTGTCTGTCTGCAGAAATGAGTGCTGTCAAGGTGCTGGATGCTTTTCACTACCACTGCTTTACGTGGACAAGGCATATAACAAACACCAAGGAAGGGCAGGAGTCATCTCCATCCTCATTGGCATGGCAGCTGAATGAACTGGGAGTGTCTAACTTAGTCCTAAATTACCAATTGATCACTGCTTTGTATAGAATTACCATGAGTTCCACCTGAGACTGGAACTGGTTTGTGCAAAGACCTTGTGAAACGTCTTTTTTTTCTAGCTTGAAGTTAGCACTTGGGGTGGAAATGAGGATCTTTTACAGTGCATGGGATGTAGATATGAGCCCTTTCTTTTGTGTTATTTTGAAGGCATATCCGTTTAATCTCAAAGAAAACCTGAATGCTTATTCAGAACAGAGATTAAAATATTTCCGAACTGCAGGATTCCAGCTACCTCAGTTATTTCTTTACATCAAGAAAAAAACTGTTGCAGACCCTTCACGAAGGACCTAGAAGTAATTAAACATGATATCCTTTGTACATCCATTTCATCTAATTGTTCCAGGCATATTGCCTAGCTCTGTGCAGAGAAAGAACGTATCCCTCTATTTCCCTGAAGATATCAGACCATCATATTTTCATATGAAGCACTTAGTCCTCATTAGAAACATTTACAGTAGGGTGAAGGTACCTGAATTAAAACAGATAGTTTACATTTCTGTGCTTGAAATTTTATAGCGTGAGGCAACATTTGACTGAATTGGATCAATAAAAATATGCTTTGGAAATAAAGATTCTTACAGACGATCAATTCCCAAAAACTTTTCTTCTCCCCGACTTTTCTCCATACTCTACAGAGTAAAATATCAGCACAGGGGATGCATTAGTGTGTCAAATTTTATGGGAAGGCAAAGAGATGATCCCAGAAGAAGATGGGTGATGGCCAGACAATAGTGATGACTGCCGAATAGGTAATTGCCATGTTCTCTTTATATTAACATACAGCTTGGTGCACAATCATCTATATATTCCACTGATTGCATAAAACCACACGTAACGTTATAGCCGTTGTGTGGGAGAATTCTTAGAAATTAATGGTCAGGCTGTGAGCACCCCAAGCTCTGGGCAGCTGTGGACAATAGGCCTCTGACAATAGTCCAGGCCCGTGACAACAGTGCAGGCCTCGAGGTTACTGAACGGTTAAGTTGTGATTTGTAAACTAATGAAGCTGGCAGAAAAGGAGTAGCTGTCTTCTGAATGTACTGATAAGTAGGACCTTGAGTAGAATAAAAAAAAAAGACAAGACTGGGTGTGTAAACAGCTCATTATAGCCAACTATGGGAGCATGTAACTAGTTATCACCTGCTAATAATAGTCCACTATAAAGGCATCACCTGGGAATTGTCTATAAAAGCTGAGCTATCTGTGCAATAAAGTGGCATCTACCTGATCACATTGGTCGTCGTGTATGGTGTCCGAAGCTTCCGCGTCATTACCGTTGAATTCAAATAATGTATATATTCAGATCAACAACTGTAACACAACACAACTGCATTTACTGCATCATGAAACATCACCTGACTTTGGAGCCGCTGAATAAACGTGAGATGGTGTCCTGGTTTGTGGGAGAACAGAACCAACTTTCTGTTCAGCAATTTTACTTCTTAGCTAAGCCTCTTCTAGCTCTTAACTCTGTTACTAAATGACAGTTGGCCTTGGGGTTTTTTATTTTCAATTCTCCTTTCCATGGATGAGCAAGATACAAGTGCAATGGGCTGACCTGATCCCCACAGCCAACAGTATAAATCAGCCAATAAGTGAAACAGAGTAAAACGATGCCACATTCTGTTTTGCACCTACACAAAACTTTCTATGTTCTACTTTGAACAGGAATGAATATGCAGAGTGGTTCATTTACATGGAAAACCACTGATTAACATCTGGAATGAAAGTAGGATGAGTCATAAGAGCTTTGGAAAAACTGATGAACAAATGAGTTCTTCACTGATTGCAGATGTGTCTACCCCCCAAAAAACTTTAATTCCTGAAAGAGTAATCATTTGCAATGGTTTATTTGTCTGGGGCTTGCATGCTCACTTAGTGAATGCTCAAAGAGAAGATGTCTCCTACCTTATTTACATTATTAAGAAGCCATGTCTCCATCATCACCTGGACGCTTTTTGTCTTACTAGGCTGAGGGGAGCTCCATCACCAGGCAGACCACTCCCATTTCCAAGCATTTTTGCCATTTTTTCCACACCTCAACGTTTTATTAGAGGTTTCAAGCAGGAAAACAAGTGGCAGACACCAGTCCCTTGCAAATGAGCTTTAGCCCCTCAACAGCTCTTTTTTAGCCCCGAAGACAGCACAGATCATGTGGCACAATCTTTACTGGCGTATTTGTGCGCTGCTTGTACCGTGGTTAAACTGCCTGATTAATCCCGTGGGCTTCAAAAGCTTGTACCTGCAGCAAGGGTATTGTTCTGGCAAAATATGAGATTAATATCTTCCCAAAATGATGCCTTCTATTCTAGAAATGATGACAATTCCCAGTTATTTTTTTTTCTTAAACTGTAAATTTCCATTAGGGGGCCCAAACCACACACGGTGGTCTTAAGTTATTTTTCAGGCAGATTTACCAGATAAGCCCCAAAAATCACATCAAAGCCAGAATGACACAGTTCTCAAATGGCTTTACTGCTTGAAAAGGTGTGTATTTCACAGTGTTGAGGCACTTGCCATTGCTAAGAGTCACTCTGCCAGAGTAACACCAATTTTTGGTTCTTATTTTGCTCCTTCTGGGATCAGAAGTACTGACACATTGTAATTTGATGGATGGCTCTTCCTTCCCTCCTTTTACCTTCTACCATTCCCTACTAAATAGAATCTATATATTTTCTGAAGAAATACCAAAGACTAAATCTCAGAGGATTGTAGGACACTTTTTAATATCTACAACAGTGATTTTTACCTTTTTAGCAGAATGCAGGTTGATAGGTTTGGATGAAATCCCGCTGCCACCCAAGGCAGAGCCCATGAAGCCTCCTTCAGCTGTGCTCACCCCCACACAGATCTCTTTGGACTCCTGGCTCCAAAACCTCCATCAAATCCTATCTGGGCAGTTTCTGTTGAATTCAGTGAAAGCTCAGTCTTGTACTCTGCTTTGCAGGCTGGGTCCTTGGCATTTCAATAGCCCTCATCAACTTATCCCAGTTTCTAGTGGGGATGAGGATGGTCTCCTTAGAGACGCCTGGATCAGCAGGTGGGGCTCAGCTGAAGAGGTGGCTTTGTCCTGTTGCCAACTTGAACAGGCCTGCTGGATGGCCACAGGCAAGTGACTTCATCTGTCAATAAGGGGATAATAGTACTGGCCATCTTCATCAAGTACCATCACATTTATTAGCGTTTATTGGTTTGGGGTTTGAAAACCTTTGAAGTGGTGATTCACCAGCCTCTCCGCTGTCTGAGTGCATTATGGACCTGAACTTCTTAGAAGCCAAAACCCAGCTCTGCAACATCCCCTAAATACATTACTCTCATCTGCAGATGGAAAGAGCAAAGCAGAGGGATCCCGCAACGGAGCCACAAACAGAATCAAAACTCCCGGACGCGCTCCAGCAACACCTTTACCTCCCGTTACCTCTCTTCTCCCTCAAAGATGCTTCTGCAACGCAGCTTCTGGCCTCTAATACAAATGTGGCATCCCCAGAGTCCTCTCCTGCACAGAATCCTTTAGAGATGAACGTTTATTTTCCTGCAGCAGGAAATAACTCGACGTAAACTTTGGAATTAAGTTTTCACATCAGATGAATCCCAAGCTTCATCCTGTGCCAGTTCCAAAGGATAAAATCCGTCAGACCAATATAGATCTCAAATTCTCATTGTCTTAAAGACCAGGAAAAAAAAAATTACCTTTTTCTTCTGAACTACTAAATATATGCAAATCATAAAAAAAATCAAGCTAGAGGTAAAAAATGAAGAAGGTTTCTTCAACCACTTGCATAGGTGGAGCAATTGGAGCCAAACTGATAGTTAAAATGTGGTGTAAAGCAAAGATTAAAGCAGTACTTCCAAATTTTTTTGTCAAATCCAAAAAGGATATTCCATAAATGTTCTTTCCACTGCTCTCCATTGCAATCACCACTGGCACCCATCTCTAGAAACGTGGGGTGGCCGCTGTGTACCATGAATAGAAACCTGTCCACAGGGAACGGGCTGCAACCTCCATCCACGGCCGAAGAGCTGAAGGACAGGGCATGAAGACCGGGATGTAAAAACATCTGTCCTCGAATGCACGGAGGGGCACTGATCTCACATTAACAGATTATTTAGGTTTGTCCCATTTCACACTGCTAAAATGGGGGGGAAAAAAAATATCTGCATATTTCTACATCACTTCCATGCCCACAGGCAAGGAGGGCAAAGTGCAATGTTTGTAATGCTTGGAAGGTTAAAAGACAGAAGTGCTACTTAATGCACACATTATTTTTTCAGTATATTCCTTTCCTAGTTCAATTAGGGCTTTTAAACACTTGTCTTAGCTCTTACTTTTGCCTCACTTAAAGATGCATTTCTCACATATCCATATTTGAACCTCCCTTCTTAGAACCAGAGAGAACTTGCTGCGGTCAAGGTCAAATGAAGTACGTGAACTACTGCTATGGCAAAATTAGGGTTATATTTGAATAACTGAGCCACCGCAACTAAAACAATGACATTTCATCCCCGTTAATTCCTACTTCTTAAATGGGTTTACGATGTTTTAAAGTAAACAGACAATCATTAAATCAGGCGCTACCCGTTTTAAAAATCGGCATTCTTAAATCATGGAAGAATCCATATTCTTGCACTGGACAACACCGCAGTCAGTAGTTGATTAGCTGTTTCATTTACAGCTCTGGGAGGTTTTAAATCAGGGTTTGGACACGGAGGTAACGCGACACAGACACAAGAAGTGGGGTGAAAATACTTTTGATCTTACTTTGTACCTGCTAATACGCAAATCTTACCTGAGCACATCAGAAATGGCCCACGGAAGCAGGTACGCAAGGTTTGTTGTAGCTTGTTGTAAACATACCTGAAACATCTGTACCCTTCTGGTATTTATTTTTTCTTAGTAGGTGTCATTAAGTGAATTATTGAAAATGACTGAAAAGAGGCACAGACAAATGCAATGCAGAACTTTAAAATCCCCAAACAAACTAGCACAAAAATATCTTGGATTGGACACCTGGCACCTTTTTCCAAATTGCAATTGCGGTGTGTAAAGACTCTGCAACAATTCCAGGGGAGCCACATAAGAATGATTTCTTCTGAGAACGTTCTGAAATTTAGATTTCATACCCAAGGTTAGAACTGTGCCAGGTCACTCGCGTATTAGAACCTGGTGAAAATGGAGAATAAACAGTGCTTTTCCAAAATATTTGGTTTGCTTTTTTTTTTTCTTCTATTTAACACAAACGCGCTCGGCCCGGCACATAGTTCAGGACTGGATGCGTGTGGGGAAAAAAATAGATGGGATCAGCGATAAATACCTGAAGGTCTTTACTGTGCTTTGGCCCAGGAACTAAACAGCCTTTCCCATCACCTACAGATACGACACCTTTCATTGATACTGAGACGTGGAGAGCCAGCTCGAAGGACTGTGGTACCACCTTCTGTGAGTGACACCAGCATCAGCCTGAAGGGCACTCAGCCAAAGACAGCACCTCCGCAGGCAGCATCCATCCCTCGCTTATCTCCGTCTGTGCAACGGTTAATTGTTGCCCCAGGCCTTTTCAAGAAGCTGAGTGAATTTGCTGCCTCTGCTGGGCTTCCAACTGGCCCAGGAATAAAAGAACTAGATTGAGCTGAGACCCTGAACTTTGTATCATCACTAGACCCGTCTTTAAAAATTGCTTACATTGCATTACAAAACTGAGCCAGGCTTCATAAATTTAACATTAAACACTTGCCATTAGTGGTATTTTGGGCTCAACTCTGGAACTAGTAAGTGCTTTCTGCAAGTCAATGGAAGGTGAAGGTGTTCACTTTGCCACATGTCAGAACACCAGGATACTGAGGAGCTTCAAATGAGCTACATCAAAATTGTTGTTTTATTTAGCAGTCAGGTAAATCAATGGAGATCACCTAATGCATCACCTATTAGATACATTTTTTTTACAAAAAACAACAAACCTTTATTTGTTTTTATTAAGAAATTTATGAACTATGCAAAAAAGTGTCATAAAATCCTTTACAAAACAGAAATCTGCCAGATATACAGATACTGAACATTTTGATGGTAATATCTGAAAGATACATATTATACAATGTCAATTATGAATAACCTGCTCATATATTTATAATGCAAAGGGCTTCTGCAAAGAACATCTAACAAATGCAGCCACTTTCAAAGGTAAAACAAAGAAAAATATATCTTGATGAAGTAACACAAAATGTAAAACCAGTATTTTCAAATCAAGTGCTTTGGGCAGAGAAAATACGTGGAAAGCTCTTCCTTATTTTAAATGAATATGACATTTTAACCTTAAGGAAGCTCCCAATATCATTGTCAGTTATACAAGTTAAACGCTACAAAACCAACCAACAATGCTGTTTGTTATTTCAAACAACATTCAAAGTGCATTCCATAGTATTTTAAACAATTTACATTATCTCAGAAAATATGCTTTACTGCTAGATAGTTAGCTACAGTGACAAACCTGAACTGCTGAAGTAATCTGAATCCTCTACTAAAGTACTTGCTAGTACATATGTAGTAGCAGAAATATGGATTACTGTAACTGCGAGTGAAATATTCTTCTGTACTTTATTGGTGCAAGCTCCTTTTTTAATATTCAACACTTAACAGTTTGCTAAATTTGTTTTAGGGCAATTTAAACACGTCTTTTCAGAGGTCCCTGAGGCTGCAGAAATAGCCAAACTACTTAACTAGGTGCTTAAACAGGGAAACCGGTACTTAATTAGAGGCAACCATGGTTAATTTTAACGGCAATGAAAATTTAAAAGCCACTAATGGAAAGCCAGTTAATTCCCTTTTTTTCTCATGCATGTATTATGGACTTCAATGTGGTTACTCACTGGAGCTAGGGCATCAGAACATACACCCAGCTCAAAATGAGACACTAGCAAATAAAGAATTCTGCCTGTCACCCAAGAAGTAGCAAGAACTACACCAATTCTCACTCCCGTTCCCACAAAATGTTTGCTGTGGTTTTTTTTTTTATTCATATTTGTCAAAATATGCCAGTACAAAATAATCAAGAAGCACTGAAGACGGTGACCAAAAGGACAGTTACTGCTGCACAGTTACACTAGCTCTCACCGCGGGGCTGGCTGCTGCTCGTTCTCTTTCTTTAGCGATTTCCATCTCTATTTTGGCTTTGATTTTATCCCAATCAACTTCCAGCTGCAAGAAGAGAAAAGTGAGTATGCAGAGGTCAACTGACATTATATAGAGAGGTCAAACAGATAGATATTCACTGACAGGACAATTTGAAGTTGACCACATTATCAATCATTATATAGTTCTTTCTGTATAAATGACAGCTTATACTAAGAGAATGTATGAAGGCACAGTTGGGTTCTAACAAACTGAGCTTTCCACCTTTAAAATAAAACAAGCTTGATATATTTTAACAAATACTAATACATCTCATTGCATCTGGCAAAAACCACTGAAACACAAAAATAACTTGGATCAACTTGCATCTCATTTAAATGTAATGACATCTGTGTCCTATTACTGAGAATATAGCCCTTTATCAATAATATATGCAATGATGTCTTCTGACTGCACCTAAAGTCCACCAAGTAAACCGATAGCATATTACACTAGTTATCTGATATAACAGAAATCAGATTTCTGCTTGAAATTTGTCTTCTACATCAATAAATGTTTTAGCTTTATCTTGGCATTTCTCCAGCCACAGAGAATCGTCATATTCTGGCTGTATTCTATTTCAGTGTAACTTCAGACAATAGATATAGTACAATATCCGTGGTACAGCGGGGTACAATAGTTGTCTTTCTTTCCAAAAATGCTTGACGAGAAAGAACGGATCACGGTGCATTTAGTGACTATGAAAACAGGTCCAAAAACTGGGCAAAAATGTAATTGCGAAGTTCAGCTTCATTGCAGGAGAATTAAGACTGTCAAAGATGGGATGGGAAAAAAATCTCAACTGCTGCACAGGGAATTTTCAGAGTAGCTGTTACTCTGTTAACTAAGTCATGAAATAACAAGGAAGATTCTCTGCGAGGGAAGATGTAACTGCAATACCCACATTCTCATGTGAAAAGGTTAATCCCTCAATTCAGGATGCATTTACTGGCTCCAGGTGCTTTGGATCTGATGACTGAAATCTTTATGGAGCTCTAAGAAAGAATGTGTTTGCTTTAACAGATGTCACACAGATGCTAAACATACCACATATAGGGCTAATTCTGCCATCTAGCCCAGAGAGCTACTTGCCAGTGAAGCCAACAGCCCTTGCCAGTGACACCTAGTAACTGCCAAGATATGGATTCTCAGTATACATATCAGGTTCATAATACCTTATATATAAAGATGTGAGATGTAACAACTAAGCACATTGTTTAGATTCCGTATCTGACTGCAGGTCAGTGGTCCCAGCTGCATTATAGAAAAGATGTAAGAACTCCCTACTCAAGCCTGAAGGAGTTTTAGGTGGTAAGAGGGAAATTGAGACCCCTTTTTTTTCCTTCCCTGAAAATGAGTAGCAGCACAAAATCTTGCTTTTCTCTTCGATGCCCTTAATATTTCCTTCTAACTTTGCTATAGGAGTCTAACAGTCTGCAATAAGAATTTAATTAACACCGTAAACCAAGAACTTAAAATCCATTAAGTAGGTTCCCTCCTAGTTTCAGGTCCAGCAGACAAGACCCAGAACATGGATGCAGAATACAGCTCTAGGACTTCTATACTCCAGGAACCTTCTGCAGTCTGAGACCCAAGTTTCAAGACTGAGTTGAAGGTGAAACAGGCTCCGCTAGCATCACACAAGGTGTTATTGCTTAGGAACCCTTCCAGAAACTATGGCTTTCTTGATTATTTAAAGACAAGACAGTATTATCTCAAAAGTCTCTGTCAGATGCATCAAGGGACTAGCATTATTTTTGCTCAGTAATGGATTTAAAGCATGTAGAAGTCATACTTCCAGCACAGCAGCCAAAATTGCTGCATAAGGGTGCTTGGAAACTGTTCTGTTATTTTTCTGTATTTTCTAGGTAAAGTACTGCAGAATGGTTCATTGGGGGGCTAGATATTGTGCAGAATTTGATTCTCATTTAGGAAATGAAACATCCCTACAAGTGCTAAAAGCTAATGACTTACATTAGAAATCGAGCTTTACTGAAAGCGTAATGGGCACTGTCCAATCAAAGGAGCTGAGCTAACAGCTTGGAGTTATTTCCTCATCCATCAGCTACAGTGGATGAAAGGATCTGATGCAGTCAAAGTGCACGACTTTTTACAGTTTCACCCTCAGAACACTTAGGAACAGCGAGGGGAAGAGCAGGAAGGACACAAGGGCTGCTCAGTGGAATTGCTCTCCAGGGTGCACGTGTGGGTGCCTCTCATAAGGGGAAATGCGCAGAAGTTCTCCACTGGAATCTAAGATACTTCTAGTTTATGAACGGCAAGATCTGTCCTCAGCCTTTGAGATCCGTGAAATGCTAATAAATTGAAATGACCTACTGATGGAGAGGGTTTCCAGAGGTTTGATGAAATTGAAATTTAGCTATTTATCATATTTGGCAGAACGGTTTGTAGTCAATTCTTAATATATATCTGGATACCTTCAACATTTGTTATTGTTGCTATCCATAAAATTACATAAAAATGTTGAAGACATTTAAGAATTACAGATTCAACCATACTAAGGTCTGTAGCTCCCTGTTTATAGAAAACAACTGTGCCTTCATTTGTGTAATCCTTGCCAGATACTAAATATATACATTCTGTATCTGTGCCTTCAAATAAAACACATAGAATCTCAGAATCACAGAATGACATGGGGTTGGAAGGGACCTCTGGAGATCATCCCTGAGGTCCAACCCCCCCTGCCAGAGCAGGTCCACCTGGAGCAGGTTGCACAGGAGCATGTCCAGGCAGGTTTTGAATGTCTCCAGAGACAGACACTTCATCAACTCTCCGGTCAGCCTGTTCCAGTGCTCTGCCACCCTCAAAGTAAATGGCATTCCTCTTCATGTTTAGATGGAACTTCTTATGTGAAGTTCGTGCCCGTTACCTCTTGTCCTGTCACTGGGAACCACTGAAAAAAGACTGGCCCCATCCTCTTGACACCCACCCTTTAAGTACTTATAGGTGTTGATCAGATCCCTCCTGAATCTCCTCTTCTCCAGACTAAAAAGACCCAAGTCCCTCAGCCTTTCCTCATAGGATAGATGTTCTAGTACCCTACTAATCTCTGTAGCCCTTTGCTGTACCCTCTCCAGCAGTTGCCTGTCCTTCTTGAACTGGGGAGCCCAGAAATGGACACATGTGCAACTATTACTAGCCAAGTAGCCACACATTAAGCTATGAACTTTTACTCAGATATAAAAGCCTTAAGATTTATGTCCACATTTGAACCAAAGAAGGAAAATGTAAGAGCAATTCCCCTCATACCCCCCCAAACTGGCTACAAAGAGCAGGCTGACCTAAAGCTGTAGGAATAATTCTGAGGAATACTTACACCTTCTGCATATTGCAAAAATCTTTTGTTCGTTTCTTTTTTACCAAAGTCCTCTAGGAACTTTTGTCGATAAGCCAGGACTGTGTCAACATGTGTCTTGTGCTTTATCGCTAGTTCTAGAGCCCTGGAATAAAACAGAAATGGGCTTGTCAGGCTATATAAATGCTCTGGCACAACTACAATCACCATGGTTTTGCAAAACGATATGCTGAAAAGCGTTTGGGCTGCAGGCAAAGATTCCTAATCTATAGTGCCAAGCAGTTTTACATTAGTATCAATCACAGGAGGTTAAAAGTAGCCAGGGAGGGAGACTGTGCGCTTTATGATGCGTGCTATGAAAGACATTCAACAATTATTTCTGTTGACAACCTCATCACATCTTTGGATTTTGACAATAGGAGCCTTTTCATTTCAAAGAAATAAAGCAGGATGGTTAGAATTTAGCACTCTCAATATAAAGGGGCAGAAGTAATAATTTTTAATAACTCTGTTATAGTCAGGGATCGCTTCTGAACTGCGTCATAATACGCACTTATGGTGTATGCTACACAGCATTTATGAATATTCTATAGGTGGGAAAGATTACTCACTGAATTACATATGTAATTGATTACTCACATCTATTTTCTTCTCAATGGCATAAGGAATAAGTATGTGCTTCTGTTTGAGATACAGATTTTAAATGGTACATATTAGGCAACATAATAAAAAAACCCTCAGATACACGGGGAAAAACAACTTTTTGCCTACAGTGATATAAATATACTAGCAGAGAAATTAGAAGATTCTGTTAGAAAATGTGGGGTTTTGTTTAAAGGAGAAATTCCTACTTTGTTTTCTCAGGCCTAATTCATATTTCATCCACCTACACAGTGCTGGGAGTCTGAATAGCCACAGATCTATTTTTAGCAACAAGACATTTCAAAACAGCCTTAATTCTTTGAGGGTCACATACAGTTTGAGGTATCACAAAGGACTTTTCTGTGTTAAAAATAATGGAAAAGCAAAATGTTACTTTAAAATCTTTCCAAGCATGTTTTGGCCTCTTACCACAGAATACTTGTATCTTCTAAATATGATACAAAAACAGTTACTTCTTTGGTTATTGTCAGGATATGATTAACTTAATCTTTTTACAGCTCTGGGCAATTACAGATAGGAAATTAGTCAGCTAAGAAACTGCAAGAGAACAACTGATCTAAGTAATTTACAGGTTACCTCAGTAATACTGCTTATAAACATATTGTGTTTGAAGAAATACTACCTATCCCAATTGTAAAGATTAATGTTGACTTGAATAGCTTGATAAATAAGGCCTGTTTGAAGAAGCAGGGTTTCAGCTTCTTGGGTGTTTCCACTGAACAGCATGATATGAGCCATCCTTGACTCTTTTGATGGAAGATCTTTGATGGAATTGATATACTGAACTTTGTCAATCTGTTAACGAGACGTACAAAAGTTTAATAAGGGAAATTAATTAATAAAATTAGTTTTGCAACAATTTCACTGGGAATAAATAACACCATTTTCTTACCTCACCAATTGATGCATAGGCGATTTCTGCTGTTACCATGTCTTTGTTGGCAACTGCCATAGCAGCTAAACATGCCCACATAGTTTGATCCTGAAATTTAAAAAAAAAAAACGCAACTCCTAAAACTTCAAATATTTATTATCATGCTACAAATGATTTCTCAAGGGGAGTATGCAAGTCCTGAAAATAATGTATAACAACACAACATTTCTCAGTATGCCATTTATGGCACCACGGTCTAAGTCTGTCCTGGTTTGAGGACCTCGACAAAGTCTCTTATTACGAGAGTCACTAAATTATTTCTCAGAACTCCTTCATTACAGAAAAGTTGTTGCTGTGATTAGGTGACACTGATAGTGTGGTTGAATAAATCATTAGTTTTCAGCGTCTCAGCCAGCAATGAACTCTTGCCATAGTACCACTTTCCAACCTCATCATTGGTGTCCCTGTCGCTACGTGTGGAAACCAAAAGCACTGGTTGTAGTAAGCAAAAGTGTTTTAACCTGGCAAATGTGAAGCTGGCTTCACAAACAACTGCACCAGAACCATGATGCTGACAATAACACTAACTGTACATTTATCATAAAGATGCTACAAATGAAAGGAAAAAATTACTTGACTGTTGAACAGACTATGAACCTGCTGAAAAGTAAATCACAGCTTCAAAAGTTCTGCCTCCTTTGTGATATTTTCAGTACATTTTATGTTTAGAATTAACAACTAGAAAAACCTAGCAGTTAAAATATTACACCCTTGTTTTCTATTTTCATGACTTTTGCATTTGTTTTTTTTCACAACCTTAAGGAAATCACACTAACTCAGAAAAACATTTAGGAAAACCCTGACATTTCTTCCCTTTTCAAGTCTGACAACGTTATGACAATAATGTGAAAACATATTAGCTAATATAGCTTAGGCTACAGTTCAGACAGGAAAAATATCATTTTGAACACGCTTGTTGGCGTGTACACTAGGAATTAAGTGGGTTTCAACAGTTTTGTTAAATATTTTCAATAACAAATTTGAAAATAAAGACTTTGTGGTATGAATAGGTTTTTTGAATGGAATAGGATTACTATTGACTTAAATCAGAATAAACAGCTACACAAAGTATGCTCTAAACATATTTCCATGCCCTGCTGTCTTACGATTGCGTTTGTATGAAACAAAACTGTTAATAGCCACAAAAGCCAATGAAATAGAGTAACTCAACCTGAGGCTGTGGCTTCCCTATCATCATCTCTGCACCTCTTCCTACTCTGGCCACGTGTTTCTACTCTTTACCATGACTCAGGACAAGATTAACCTTCCTGCTGGTAGCCCAGAATTTGGGAGAATTAAAGTTGTTCAGAGAATCAAATGCTTGTAAAATCTTTGTCACGTTCTCTTCCCGCTTCCCTATTATCTAGAAAAATAGAGGTAAGATGTGAAAGCTCAGCCTGAAACTGCCAGACTCACCTTATCTGTTGCTGTTTTTCACTAATATGTCCTGCTGTTCTCTCTTTCTTCAGAAAGTTGTTACTACTGACTTTGAACTGTCTACCTGGCTTGCCAAAATCAACAAAATAGCCCTGTATCTCCACGAAGAGTTTAGGAATCATGAAAGATAAACAAAATAGTCAGGGCAAGCCCAGCTGTGATGGCTCTCCATTTCCTGTGCTGTAAGGGTATTCCAGGTCATCCCTCAGCCCAGGCAACACAAATTGTGAAACAGAAAGGATATTCACACCATCTAGTTTAGGCCGGTTTAGATTACCTTCTATCAAAGCCAAAAACTTTCTTTTTTCATCAATGAAAAAGAAAAGACTTCTAAGACTGAGGCATAGCTACCTGACTTAGACGTTTAAAACCAGAGGATGTGAATACTCTTCATGCTTCCCCCCTTGTTGACAGATGTGGACTAATGAGGAAAAGCTCATAAAAAAACAAGGACAGTGAAAAAGCATGGCATTTTATAAAAAAAAGCACTGAAAATTTTAAACATTTTTCCTTTTAAGTATGATTACACTAATTGGATGATGCTAGAGTTTGACAATGAAAATCCTTCAAAATTAGAAGGCCTTCATATTAATCAGAAAGAAATAACGTTATGAATATTACCACCCAATACAGATGTTTTATTTTTAAAGATGACACATTTAGGTTTCTCAAAAACATTAACATAATACTGTATTTCAAATTTGAAATCCCAGTTCCCACTGCCAAATACTGGAATAAAAGCCTAATATTAAAGGGGTAACACTCAAAATAAAAATCATTATACAACCCAAATTATCTGCATGTGTATTGTTCTAATAATACAAATACAAAAATATTTTAAATACACATTTAAGGTCATGATAACCATATGAAAATTCTAAACTCTTTTCTACGAGTAAATGGGGGAAAGGAGACAGGATTCAGGGAGATTTTTGTTTGTTTGTTTTAAAGACTGCCAGACTCACCTTATCTGTTGCTGTTGCCTAAATACATGCAAAAGAAAGCAAAGGGAAAAAAAACAACAAACAAAACCAAGTGAAATAGAATATGAAAAATACTAGGCAACTGTATGTGGAGATGCAGATCATTTTTATTTGGTTATATTAAAGCCTAGTCGTGAAAACATAAGCTCATTACTAACTTCTGTGAGTATTTGTGTTCAATCCATCTAGACTTTGGTATGAATAAAAATAAGAATTTTTGTTATATACAATGAAAATTACAAAATTATGTATATTATGTAATTATGAAAAATGTACCATTTTTTACGACCAGCCCAAAAAGAATCAGCAACAAAGCAGAAGAATGGAAACGAGATGTAGCATCTGATCTGCAATTATTATTATTAAAGTTCCTAATAATTAGCATTTACCTTGACAAAGCGACACAATCTGACAGCATCTTCCCATTTAGAACTACTAACATATTCATGAAGAATCGCAGGATAAGGTGAAATATTAAGGTGAATAAGTGAACCATCTGCTCTTCTAATTGTTATTTGATTTCCTACAAAATGTACAATCTGCGGATTTTTGCTAAATCCACTGGATAGAGAAAGAAAAGTAAGTTAATATTCACTTCTTTCTTACGGGAAGAACATTAGGAATTTAAAAAAAATAAGTATTTGTTTCAAAATTACAACATGATTATAATTTGTTTTCAGAGCATATAGAAATCTAACCACCTAGTTATTCAATAGTTATATCCAACAGGCAGTTGTAATGTTCTCTGAAAATAAAATTACCGTCACACACATTCACTGACCATAAGGCCAATGCAAACTGGCTATTTGCGCAAAAATTTTCAAATACATTTTTCTGTTAAAAATATTAGGGCTCCTATAACTCTTAGAATGAAATAACGAATTCAGGTATTCTTTATGAAGAATCTCCTATCACAAAGTATACAGGCTGAAGTAAGCATGTAAAATAAACATGCTGAGCTAGAAATAATATTACCTGTGACCTAGCATCTCGATACTTTTAATCTCCAACAGATACTTTAAAGAGATCTTGTTTGTTTGTTTGTTTGTTTGTTTACAAATAACTAAGGCAATATTTCATGAGGTATGATTAAAATTTTGTTTGCATCAAGCTGCTGTTCTACTTCTACACTGCTTGTTGTCATTTCAACTCCAAACTTTATGATAT
>VXAK01017840.1:15104-49080 GCA_013399435.1 Arenaria interpres
TGACGTCTTGCGGATGCCCCAGAGATCGGGGCGGGGGGTGAGTCCCGTGGGTGCCCACGAGTCTCCTGAGTGCCCCTGAGGTCCTGTGGAAGCCTCAGAGTTTGGGGGTCCCCTGGGTGCCCCCGAGGTCCCCTGGGTTCTACGGAGATTTGCTCGGGGGCACCCTGCCCTGCAGTCTCTCCCAGACTGAGCGTGGACACCCCCCCACGGCTGAATGCACCAGTGTTTGCCCCAGTGCCTCCCAGTCTGTGGGGCTGAGCCTGGCATTTCTCCCACAGCTGCAGGGCTATACTACCTGGCGGAGCTGATCGAGGAGTACACGGTTGTCACCAGGAGGATAATCAAATACATGATCTGGGTAAGTCTCTGTGCTTGTAAAAACGGGTGGCTCCTTGCCAAAATCCCCCCTAGGGCAGCAATGGGGCTGGCAGAGTAGCTGGGGCATGGGACATTGGCTCTGAATGGAGGGGTCAAGCGCTTGGGAAATGCCTGCTTCCCCTGGCCCCAAGGCAGCTCCGTCTCCTGAGGAGGGAGGTTCACAGAGGCTGCTTCGATCGGCATCGCGCTTAACTGGGGAGATGTTGATTGTGCCTAATTTCCCCTGGGCAACTTCTCTTCCCGCTGGCTCGGGAAACTGAGGCCCAGCCATTGCATGTCCTACCAGGTGCCGTAGCAGCAAGGTGCCCTTCCCGCTTAGACCTTTCCCAAGGGGCTGGTGCCGAGTGGGAGGTGGGTGGAGAGATGTGGTGCCGTCAGAGTGCACTAAAAGTCACCTTGAACATGGCAGGATTTCTGCCTGCGAAGCTGCCCACGGTCTTCTTGTTTGCACCCCTGTGTTTACCCCAGGCAACCCCTGTTCTCTCTTCTAGTTCTCCTCGGGCGTGCTGGTCTGCCTCTACCTCTTCGAACACTTTCCTGGTTTCATGGTGGGCGTGGGGCTCTTCACCAACCTGGTCTACTTTGGTTTGCTGCAGACCTTCCCCTTCATTGTCCTGACGTCCTCCAATTTCATACTGTCCTGCGGTAAGTGGGGCCATCACCTTCCCGTGTGAGTTGGGCGCTGGGGTGGGAGCGGGCTCTAGGACGGAGGAATCCTCGTCACTCCCATCACTGAGTGGGCTCTGGGTGGCAGCAAAGGTTTAGGTTTTGCTGTTGTAGCCCCCGCGGCCTTCAGAAGGACTTTGAGCTTTGTGTGGTACTTCTTAATCGTGCTTTATGATATGGCTGTGATAATTGTGGGCTGGGCCTGGTGGTTGGGAAGTGCCTGTGGTTGTGTGCCCCGGCACAGTGCTGGGAACACTGGGCTTTCCTGGGCACCATCTGCTTCACCCTACGACCAGTTCTGCTCCAAACTCTGGCAGCAGCACTAGGGAAAAGAGAGTCTGGCTGGCCCAAAGGTTGGCCTCTTCCCCGCAGACCTCCTGTTTTGGGCATTCACTGGGTCTCAGTAAAGAGCAGGAAGGATTTGAAACAACTTTAAAAACCCGGTGTGTGTAAGTACAGCCTGATGTAAGGCTGGGCTGTGCGAGACAGTGTGTGTGTGTTGTCATAAGGAGCTGATGTTTAGAGAAAGAAAAGCTTTGAGATAAACACCCACAATTAATGTGGAAGCTCATCAGGGTTACTGGAGAAAGTCCTGTTAGGAAAGTGCATTGCCAAGCTTAAATCAAGGATTTTTATTTTTCATGTTTGCACCTTTCTTGTGGTATTTGCCGAGCCTGTGGCTGTGGCTGCTGTGGCTCCATCCGCACCTGGGCTGCAGGCTGCCTGGCCCTGCCAGGGCAAGCCCTGGTGCGAGATGGGCACAAGGGGCACACTCCTCTCTTCTGAGCGGCTGGCACAGGCACAGCATTGTGCTGTGAGGTTGGTCAAAGGCTTAAATTAGCAGCACCAACATTTTGGCCAGAGCAGCTTAGTTGTTTGTCTGCTGCGCTTGGCTGATGAACGGCTAAGAGCTATGTTGAAGGCTGAGCCTGGGAGTAGGTCTGCTGCTGGGTCTGGGGCGGTGGGCCAGTAGGTCTGCCAATTAAACTGAGTTTTGGCTGCTCCAAGCAGGTCTAATGGTTTCCTCCCACTGTGAGTTGCCGAGTCGCTTGCATGTTTTGGTGTCCTGTGCAGAGATCTGACTTCAGATCTCTGCTATGAGTGATTTGTAGTGACACCTTAAGTAGCAAATAGGCAAATTTTTTTATAGCATGACTTTCTGGAGTCCTTAGACAGCACCGTGAAATATGCATGTGTACGACTAAAGTACTTTTGGTCCTCCAAGTATTCACATAGGCAGGATTTTATCTGCTCCTTGAAAATGAGTGTAGCTCTCCTGTGGTGTGTAGATCAGGAGCTGCATTTTCTGGCAGACCCAGCCTCTCATCGGGATCTTCAGTTACGTCCCTAGGCTGGAGCGCATGATAAAGCAGGACGGGACACAGCGTTTTGTGTTGGGATTGTGTCTTGCTGGGGCTGCACTGACCCAGTGCTCCGAGGCTGGGGTTGCTGTCTTGGTATTTCAGCTAAAAGGTGAAAGAAGCTCTGATTCCTGCTCCTTAAGAGCTAAGTGGTGTTTTTCACTGCTGAGGACAGTGTTAACCGTACTGTCCTGGCTGCATTTCAGCTTGACTTGGTTTACAGATGGCAGAAGAGTTTCACTCCGCAGCAGCTGTCAGGGGCACGGGATTTTTCACTGCTTCTCTCAGTGCTGCGCAGCATAAGCAAGTGTCAGGCTGGGCTCTCCCGGGTGCCCTCGGGGACACAGAGAATAAAGCACCAGAGGGACAAAGGACTTACCCGGGGCTGCACAGAGTACCAAAACAGAGCTAGGATGGGGAGACTTTGTTTGCTCGCACCATTTCTCACTAGATGCTTGAGCGTATTTTAGCCACAGCAGGATTGCAGGTGTAGAGGGGCTGCAGGGAAGGGGACGTGTGGCAGGGAGGAGCTGCTCCTCGTCTGCAGCAGTGGAAGTGGATGTCCTCCTTCAGGGGCCTTAAAATAAGCTAGCATTATTGCTTCCAGACTGGAGACTGACTTTGCTGTGTTTTTCTTTGGCAGTGCTGGTTATATTCAATCACTACTTAGCGTTCCAGTACTTCGCTGAGGAGTATTACCTGTTCTCTGAGGTGAGAGACCTTTGGGAAGGAGTTGGTCCATGTTCTTCCAGCCAGCGTGGAGCTGCTGGTGGGAGGAGGGAGAGAAAAATGCCATTTTTTTTTTCAGTCAGCAGTAGGACACACTGAGGGTATTTTTTGCAGCCCTTCCCCGGGGGTTCCTGTGCTGGTTCCCTCAGAACTAGCAAGGAAGCTGCAGTTTCTTTTCTTGGGTGCGAATCTGGGGCTTTCTAAGCTAACTGGAGAGCAGAACAAATATAAATGTTAAGTGCAGAAATTTTTCTTCTGATATGCCAAAAACTAGGAAAAATAGAAAAGAATACTATTTTATATTTTTTTAAAGCTAACCACAATCACTTTCCTTATGGCATATTTGCTCCTCATTATTTTTATGTCTCTGACATGCTGATTTCTTCTGTCTCGCTAATCTCACACCTGCCAAGAGGAAGGTCTGAATTCACAGAGGGCCTTGTTTGGGCCCAACGGTAGCTGTCAAAAATTTTTAAAACAAACCGAAACAACAAAAAAAGCACAATGTCTTTTTTTGTGAGATTTAACTCTGCTTCAGCATTTGCACGTCCAAGGAGGCTGATGTGGCAGCTCATCACCTCTTGGCTCAGCTCTTCCCAAACCACAGCGGTGGCTGTTCCCCCAAGCACCGAATCCTTGTGCTACACCAGCTTCTCTCCCCAGGACCGGAGGAGCAAGCCCAGGTCTTGACTCTTCCTTTTAGTCCCTGGAAGGTGTGAAGAGGATTCATTTAGTCATAATGGCACAGCCAGTTTCCTGTTTGTGTATTTGTGCCGTTTACAATTCTATTTTCTGGGAGCAGTAAAGGTTTTCAGGCACTTAGGACAGGAGCGAGGGCTTTTCCTGTGCACTCTGTCCTTCCCTGGAAGTTGCTGGGTGAATTTTAACACCTTATCAGCTTCACAGGGCGCCACTATCTCAGCACCCAAGAGACTGGGGAGAGGTTGAATTGCAGTTCTCCCCTTTCAGAGTCCTTGAGGGGTTCAGGCAGAAACTTGGGGTTTATCGTAGGGAGGTACAGCTGGGGCTGAGGCAGCACTCGGGGGTGTCAGCCCAGACAGAAGTCAGTGTGTGAAAGGTCACCGAGTGCATCATGGCTCTGCTCTCACTACATCTCTTGGTCTGCCTGCAGGTTCTCGCCTACTTCACATTCTGCCTGTGGTTAATTCCTTTTGCTTTTTTTGTCTCCTTGTCGGCCGGAGAGAATGTCCTGCCTTCCACGGTGCAGCCAGGAGGTGAGTACTCCCGAGGCCCGGGCAGATGTCCGCTGGTGTTTGACAGGGGCTGTGCTCAGCACACCCCGTTCTTGCTGCGCTGAGGAGGGAGTGGGGGCAGCTGGTCGGGTAAATCCTTCCAAAAGCCGAGGCAGGAAAGGCAGGGCTTCTGCAGAGTGAGGGTGAGCAGAGCGGAGGGCTGTTCCAACTTCACATCCTGCATCTCTCCAGTCCTGGAACATTGTTGCTTTCCCTGGACTCTCCCTACAGCTCCAAAAAAGGGAGCTCAGGATTTGGGCTTCTGGCAGCGGCTTCCAGGAATGTCCGGATCTGAACAACCGAGAAAGTTTTGTACTTTAAAGACAGAGCAGCTCAAGCGTCACCCTGAAATCAGACATCCTGTCCCAGGGTTCCCGTGGCTGTCAGCAGGTTTGCGTTTCATTGTTCTTCCTTTCTCTCCACAGACGACGTGGTCTCCAACTACTTCACCAAGGGGAAGAGGGGCAAGCGCTCTGGTATCCTCCTCATCTTCTCTTTCATCAAGGAGGCCATCCTGCCCAGCCGACAGAAGATTTACTGAGCCCCGGATGCAGCCGGCATCGGCTGCGGTGAAGGAGCAGGGCAGACCCAAACTGTGCAGAGGGCTGTGAGGCAGCACTGTCCCCAGGCCTCGCTTGAGCCTTCCTCCATGTCTCTCGAAGGGATTTTGTTAGCAACGTATAAACTGGACGATGGCCGGAGGTGCCAGCAGCACCGGACAGACACGCGGGGAGGGCTCGCGCCTTTTTATACAGCCCTGCTGATCCCCCGGGACTGTGTGCAAGAAGGATGTTTGGTTCCAGCCAAGCGCAAGGAGGGTCTGGCCTCCTGGCACTGCCCGCTCTGCTCGGGGACCTGGAAGGTGTTGTCATTTGCTGGGGCTTGAAGCCAGGAGTTTGTACGTGGTGTAGTTTGGCTGAGGGGGGGACACACCGTTGCCTCGGTGTGGCAGCAGAACGTGCTTCACATTCAACTGAGGTTTACACGGAGCCATTAATTAAAAAAGAAAAGAGAGAATAAAGCAACCAAACTGTTGAACTCCCACGTATTCCCGCTGGGAGCCTGCCAGCGTTGGAGGATGCTGGTGTCCCCTGTGGAGCACGCGTTGGGAAGGGAGCGTAAGGGCAGGCGCCTCTCCCTGCGCTCTGCGGCTGCAGGGAGGTGACCTGGAAGGACTCGGTGTCTCTTTTTGTTTGATTTTAATGTTGGAAATACCCACTTTTCTCTTCTCCGGTTTTGCTGGAAGCCTCGCTGGGTGGCCGGGATGCTGTGGCAGTGCTGGCTGGCTGAGTGAGGCCCCAGGAAGCCGATTGATGGAGAGTGATTCTCCATGTGTGTAGGTGTGGGGGCAGTGAGATGCTGAGCGAGTCACCTTGGCTTCCCCTGGGTGTCTGCTTAGCGCTCCCAGTGCTGTTAAACCCACCAGCACTCCCTCCTTTCCTGAAAGGAGAAAAATGATACTGAGAAAGAGATGAATGCTTTGTTCTTGTTCCTTGTCATTGTAAGGATTTCCCTCCCTTTTTTGCTTTGTTGTTGGTCACCTTCAGCTTGTGCCAGAACTAGATGTCCCCATGAAAGCCAGGAGCCCGGGCTGTGCGTGGCTGTAGCACAGGAACGCCTGGCTGTGGCAGCACAGTTTCATGGGTTGGGAAGGCTTTTTGAGGAATTTCTCAGGAAAATGGCTCATTTTTCTCTTCTGGCCAGTTCTGGCTGAAGGCAAAGGTGAGGCACATGGTCCCGCTGCACCCCTCCTTGCCCCTGGGTTTCTTCGGTGCCCATGAACACTGGCACGTTTTGATGCTGATATAATAGAAGTGTGGTTTCTGTTTGAGAGCTGCTCGCCTAATAAAGGCTATAGGTGAAGTCCTCCTTATTAGAGAGGCTGGATGCAGTGTTGTCCCTCTGGCTTGCCAGCATTCTGCTCCCGTGTTGAGTCGTTGTCGCGTGAGGAGATCGCCCTCTGTGCATGCTGATGATGTTTTTAGAGAAATAGTGGAGACAGCTATCGAGGGAACCTGAGGGCTGCAGAAGGCATATCACAAAGGCCTCAGGAGTAGCGAGGCGCCGGGAGGGGTTAGCTGGAGGTGGGTATTTTCAGTGCCAAGCTCTTTGTTGTCGGGGAATCAGAGAAATGAAGGTAAAAGCACTGAGAGCAAAGCAGAGGGGTTAGAAGCGGGGAGTAAAACCATCAGCCTTGCCCATGGCACTGGGAAGCTCCTGGAAAAGCTGCTTCCCACCTCAGGTGCTGTAATTTTGCTTCAAGGCCACAGGGTGGGGGACACTGGTCTCACGCTCTGTCCCTTGACCAGACTTCTGGGTGAGGAGAAGGAAGAGCCGGATGCTTTTACTCCTGATGTCCCCGATGGACTGGTTTAAGCTTGACCAAATTTAGGCTGAAAATTAGGTTTCTGCCATGGAGGAGGGAGGTAGACGCTGGGGGTGGCGCTGGGGGGGAGGGGACAGCGCGGCAGGCTGCTGGGAAGCTCCTGGATGTGTGTTCACAGCTCTGCTCCAAACTGTGTTTAACAGTTTCCATCGCCTCAGGCGCAGCCAGATGGGCCAGGGCAGGCGAGATCTGCTGGCCAGGGGTGGCAAGCGAGGCAAAGCCCTCTGGGCTGGGGCCGTATGACGTGTGGGGCACGGCCGAGGATGGCAGAGCAAGTGCCGTGCCTCTCGCCAGCCTTGGGTCAGGTTTCAATCTAGTTTTGTCTCTCTGAATGTGATGCAGGAGGGATGGCAAACTCCTTGAGAGCTGTCACTGCCACCACAGGGAGAGCGGGGCACGATGGAGGGGTACTGCAGTAAAAGCAGAGCCCCGGGACTTGTCTGCCACTGGACGAGGGCACAAGATGTAAATGGGGGAGATCAGTAGCTTTAATGTCCCTTCTACTACATCATTTTAATCCTCATTTTCCCATTCACTTAGCCAGAAAGCGAGGGTAGATTACTTTGTGTTTTTCCAGATGACAAGTCCATTTTTCCTGACTACTGCTTGTGATCATGGGGTGTTTAAGATGTTAATGACACACATTTCTTTGAGCTGAACCAGATTCAGATAAGTCGCGCAACTGGATGATAGCGAGCGAAACCCTATAAATATTTAAAAGGCGAGCATCAGAAAAAGCCCCCTCTCCCGAGGCTCCTGCTGTGTGGGGAGAAGGTAAGGCTGTGGGGGCTGCGAGGACCGTGCTCGGCTCCCCGGCTGGGCTCTCGTCTCTTGCCGTACGCAGAGCGGTTTGGGGCTGGCTCCTGAAAACACACCCTCTCACAGGAGCCCTGCTTCAGCCAAAACCCCTGCCCTGGAACGCGGGGACCCCGCGAAGTCTGGTGAATAAGACGTAAAATCCCTCGTTCTTCACCGGAACGAGGCAAGGATGCTCCGGAGTTCACCCGCACAGGGTGCAAGAAGCTCCAGCTTAAAAAGAAGTGTGAATTACCACTTTGATTAAGTATTTAAGAGTCGTGTATATTAATACGCCGCTGAGCCTCCGAAGCGTCTCTGCTCGGCAGCTCTCCCCGGGCTGCGGTGGCTCTGGCGGCTTGGGGACGGCGCAGCCGGTGGGGGGCACGGCTTTCCCGTCCCGCGGGAGCGGAGCCGGCATTGATTTTCATGGGTGTTTGGAGGGTGTAATCAGGGGAGAGGAATTCACTCAATACGGAGCGGGCAGAGCGCGGGCAGCGCGGCGGTGGGAAAGGGCAGGCGGCCGATGAGTAACAGCGCTCGGGCCGCGGCATTTCCCCCGACGGCGCCGAGGGGCTGCGTGGGAGAGGCCGAATTCGGCAGGGATCGAAGCGTGAGAGCCAGGTGGTGCCAGGTCCCTGGTGATGGGCATCACCCGAAAAGCTGGATTTGGAGAAATTCAGCTTTGGCCAGGGAAGGAGGAGCTGAGGGGACAAGCCTGGCTCCAGCCTCCCTGGGCTTTCTGAACTGGTTGAGATGGTCCCAGCACTGTGGTCCCTGCGGCTCTCGCCTTCTTTTCCAGTAAGAGGATCTGTTCAACAAGCTGACATTCATCCTTTAGTCTGGTGAGCTTGTACGTCTCGCGAGCAGCCTTTCCGTGTCTGCTTTCCACATGGCAGCCCTCAGGTGTCTGGAGAATCGAAAGGCCAGGACAAGAAACGCTTGGTAATTAGAAAGATAAGCTCCTTGCTTTAAATATTTTAGTTCAAGTTGTCTACGCCTTGGAGAAGGAGAAAGAAAGTGTATTAAAAAAAGCCAAGAGATGGAGTGCTGTAAGACAGCAACCTGTCCTGGCTGTCCCCAAGGAACAGGGAGGGGGGCATAGCCACCGCAGATCCCCCAGGAAAGGACCTGTCCCCTCCTTGGGTCCATCGAAAACAGCTCGCCCTTTCTCCGATGCCACTGCGGCCAGTGGAGCAGGTTTCCTGGCACGTCCTTATTCCTTTGGGCCATTCGGTCTGATCCCAGACAGCTCTTTAATTATTGCAAAAAGGCATCATGAGATCCTTGGCTGGAAGTGGAAGGTACATAAATCCAGACTGCAACCAAGGCGTGCATTTTTAACGGGGAGCATAATTAACTCCTGGAAGGAGATGCAGCGTGGAAGGGGGATGCTCAGGAGCAGCCACAGCCCTGGCTGCCTCTGACTGCTCCGATACACAACTGGATAAACTATTTAGAAAAGAAAGGGTCCTGCCCACACCCTGCCTGTCCCCCAGGGCTGAGCGGCCCTGGTTTAGCCTTCTGGCTAATTAAGCATCTGGTGCAAGGGATGAGGATGCTCTCACTTGCTTTCCCCTGCTTGGCATCTCCTGCCCACAACAAGGCAGCAGAGCTGGAGAAACCACAATTAAATTAATGCTTTTGTTGTTCTTTAGGTTTAGAAGGAAGAGCCATGGCTTGAAAGCTCCTCGGGGCTGAGGGATGGACATGGCAGAGTTCGGGAGCAGCGCTGCTGCCACCAAATCTGGCCCTTAAATCTTCACATCCCAGCAGTGCTTACCCCCTGCCTCCCAGTATGTTCCAGCATCGCCAGGGGTCCTGCTGGGTGTTGTTGAAGTTGTGGTGGGTGAGTTCAAAGCTGGGCTGTACAAAGCTGTTCACTTTGCTGCTGTAGGTGAAGAACTGCCTTAAAGCACTCGAAACACCCCTGAAACGGGCTGCAGCAGGGAGAGGGGAGGGGACAGGGGGACACCGGCAGAGCAGGGTGCACCCATAGGTGCCCTGGGACCAGGGGCGCTTGGGAGGGTGACCCCATGGAGCAGATCCGTGCTCTTCTTCACCTCCTCCGATTACCTAAATACAGAGATGCCTTTCCCTGGACTGGGAACAGCCCCACAGCTCCTCCGGAGCAGCAAATCTCTGAGAGCAGCTCATAGAGCCAGGAGCTCAAGGGGAAAACCCATAGACCCCAATGCTTAAAAACAAGCATGGGCTGGAGAGCGTCATCCCATCGAGTAAATAAGGGTCTGCTGGCTCTCTGGGGACCCCAGCCTTCAAGCTGCATGTCTGGAGGGACAGTTCACCCCTGAACTGCTGCCAAGTGAAGCCCAGGAGTGCTGGGTTTCAGGTGCTACCTGACATCCAGGTACCAGAGACATGGATTCGACCAGACCATGCTCCCCCAGGAACCCAGGAATGGTCAACCTGAACCCCTCGGCAAGGTAGGTGTAGAGTGTGGCCCCACCAGAGCCCTGTGAGCCCTCCCTGGGGCTGGACCTTTCCTGCAGAGATGGGGCTGCCCCAGCAGGGGCTGCCCGCGGGGTTGTGGGGGGCTGCAACAGCTCAGCCAGCCTCCAAAGGAAAACCTGAGACCTTCAGGGGTCTGGAGAGTTTCCTTCACCAGAAGCAGGAGGTTTAGGTCTCGCTCCCCAGTGTCCCACTCAAGAGACAAAAGCTGCAGAGGAGGGTCACCATGGAGGTCCCCATCTCCAAACCTATGGTTCCCAGCCCCAACACGTCACTGGTCAGAGCTTTCCAAGGGGCTCTGCTGGCACAAGGGGGGTTTCTCACCTCCCAGCCAGCACTGCTGGCACAGAGCGGCTGCCCATGCCATAGTTGGGCATCTCCGGCAGAGTGGGACTGGGATTGCGATGTGGGGACACTGAAGCTTGTTCTGCACAGACAGGTGTCCAGGTCCCTTTGTTTAGGGGTCTGGTCGCCATTTTCCGCCTTAAATGTGGAGACCTCAGACTGCAAGGGTGAGGGGGGAAGACACAAATATTCTCCTTGCTGCAGGTAAGTGCTGTGTTATGTGCATCCCTGCCCAGCTGCTGGGCACCCGAGGGTGGCAGGAGAGTGGGTGCCCTGCTTTGGTCCCACAATATCTCTTGCAGCAGCTCCACTGCCAACCACGCCTCCCCCAGTCCCGTCCTGCTGCCACCCCCTCACCCAGCAGATGTGCCCTTCCTAGTGACAACATGGCATGCATGGACCCAGTGCCACCTCACTTTAATTAAAGCACAAGAGGCTGCAAGCTGCTGGAAAACCAGGGTGAAAGCTTCCAGCACTTGTCATCTACCGTGCCCCCTCTTCACCCCGCTATGGCCATGCAGCTCCGGTGATGCTGGGTGAAGAGCAGCACGGTGGGCAGCTGCCTCTACGCTGGCTCCCCCCTGCCTGCGGCCAGGCGGGAAGGTGGCCGGGTCCTGGGCAGGCCACCCCCAGCCCGGGGTCTGAATGGGACCCCATCCTCGCTCCCCTGGGGGCACCCGGATGGAACTGTCCTGATGTCCTTGTTCCCTGGGAAGAGACAGACAGAGACATGGAGCGGGGTGAGCGCAAGAGCAGAGTCTGTGAGGACCCATGTCATCGCCCCACCGCTTGTCACCTGCAATGGTGACAGGATGGGACTGCAGAGCACCAGTGGGGATCGCGGTGGGGCAGCGAGGGGACACATGTGGGTGTCACCTCTGTGCTGGTCCCTAGGGACATTGTCCCTCCACAGGGGGACATCCAGCTGGAGCCTCCCCCACCCGTCCCCTCCCCACCAAGCCCTATTCTGTACCGGTATCCGGCCTCCCCACAGCCCCAGCACCCCCATGGTCCTGCTGCGGGGGGGCGGGCGGGGGGGCAGGCAGCGCGGGTGCAGAGGTATCCACCGCCCGGCGCCGCCGCTGCAGGATGGCCTCCAGCTGCTTGTCCCTGCCCTTCACACTGCTTTTCCGCCCGCTGGTCCTCCTGCTCACCCTCCTCGTGGCACCCTAGGAAAGACCACACAGAGCCCAGAGGCTGAGGGATCACGTCCAGGCACTGGGACACCCAGGACAGCCAGGATATAGCTCCATGCATGATGGCTGCAGCCGGGAACAATGGCTCCCAGGTGCCTATGTGACCTGGTGTGACCAGGTCTGGCATGACCCCCCCCCCTCCTTGGGACAAGGCTGCTCACCAGGATGACCTGCAGCTCCATCGCCGCACTTCTCCGCTTGCTGGCTGCTGCCGCCGGACCCTGCGAGAGGAGAGGGAGGAGATGCAGCTCCCTGGGGCTGCCAACACTCCCCAAACCCACCCCGAGTCCCGGGGTACCCTGAGGACATTCCCCCACAGGATGGGGGTGTCTGGCAGCAGCCGAGCCCCAGTTCCTGCCTACCTGGCCCAGGGACACCCGCTCCTTCGCAGGCCTCAGGACCACCCCGTTCTTTATCCGCTCCATCATCTCCTGCACAGCTCGAGCTTTAGCATCATCAGCTTCTGGCTTGCCTGCACAGGGAGGACCATGCAGAGACCCCACGCACTCATGACAGGGCTTGGTCCTTGCTGGGGTGGGGAGCTGCCACTCTCCTGCAGCTCTCCCCATGCCCAAGGTCTCTCCCATGAGGCCAAACCTGGCCATGACGACCCTGCCAGGGCTCATCTCCCACCCATGCCGGGCAGGACAGGGGTGCTAGGACCCAAGCACCCTCCTCTGAGGAACGGGGTGCTGGAAGTGTGCCCATCACCCCCCAGTGGGAGCTTGGAGGAACGCTTTTGGATGGATGAGAGATGCCTGAACCAGTGTGGCATTGGCAAGCATCCATCCCGGAGAAATGAGCCCCATTCCCGGGGGCTCTCCCATTCCCATGGTGCTGCCAGGGGAGCCCCCACAGTACCAGGACACCCCACCCCGGGGTGCAGCGGGACAGCATGGGGGGACTTACTGCGCTGCAGGTTTGCCAGCCCCTTCCTCTGCCTGATTGCTGAGAGCGGGCTGGAAGGGAGAAGGGAGGTAAGAGCCCATCCGACTCACCCCCCTTACCTGCAAAAAGCCAGACATGATGCCCACCCTGCCCACTGCCCCTCCAGCAAGGAGCTGCCTGGACAAACCCCCCCCCGGCTTAGAGCCAGGCCCACGATGCCAGGCACAGCTTGGGGACAGCCTGGCATGGCGGGTAAGAGCAGTGGGGTTGGGCGGAGAATGGTTTGGCCCCATCCCAGCTTATTTACTACAGCAGAGACAAGCTGGAAGCCCCTGAGCTGCCAGAGCTGCTTTCTGCAGGAGGTGACCAGGATGTCCGGTGGCATCACTTACTCCACAGGGACAGTAGGTGCGGGTGGTGGCAGCGGTGGTGGTGGCGGCGGCGGCGGTGGTGCCGCAGGCGCAACCGGCTCGGGGGGCTGACTCTGCGGTGACGGACCCTGGGCCAGCTTCTCTCTCAGTGACCTCACTGCAACAGGGGGCAGCTGGAGCTGTGTGGGCTCGGAGTCTGAGCCCACCTCCCGGCCATGGCCAGGTAGCGCCGTGGGCATCCCTCTGGCACCGCTGCGGGCTCCTGCCTGCGTCAGGCAGCGGGGAAACCACTCACCTTCCTCCTCCAGCTCCACCAGCTGCTTCCTCAGCTGCAGCTTCTCATGCTCAGCCGTGGCCAGGGCAGCTTGGGCCCTATCCAGCTCCTCCGGCTCCGGCCGCCTCCCCAGCTGCTCCTCTAACTCCTTCACCTGCGGGAGCAGGGGGACGGGGGGAGCTGAGCACAGCCCAGGAGCTGCCCCTTCCCTCCCAGTGCCATCCCACAGCACCACAAATTGGCCGCTTGCAAGGATCTCGAATCTAATTTTAGGTCAGTTGGCTGGGTGGTGGGAGCCTGGTGGGCTGGGGGTGCTAGCCCAGTGTGGGGCCCTCTCCCTGGCACCCAAAATGCGCTAGTGGAAATCCATGGAAGAACAACCTCTCCAGGCTTTGGCACGAAGCACGGGATGAGCATGGAGGGGGTCATGGAGGGATCTGATCCTGACTGCAGCCAGTTCCCGCACCCAGGGGAATCCACCACCGGCCCCGGAGCTGTGCCGTACCCTAGCCCTGCTCCCCCCCACCAGGTCACCCATCCTCAGGGATGGCTCCTCACCTTTTGCTGCTGCTCCTGCCTGGACTCCTCCAGCAACCGGGTCAGGTGTCCCACCTCCTGCAGGGCTGCCATCAGCTGGGCACTGGGCCCTGAGCTCTGCAGCAGGATCGTGCTCTGCCTGTTCGCCTCCTTCTTTTGCACCAGCATCTGCCCATGGGGATGGGGGTCAGGGAGGGACAGAGCCCCCAGGCTCACCCCAGCGAGAGAAAAACCCTTTCAGGGAAGGCTGGGAGCAAAACCCGTCCACCTCATCCCAAGGGACCGCAATGTGTGTCCAGGAGCATCCCCATCCTCCAGGGATTCAGGGTTAAGCCAGCAGTGAGATAAGGATTGGGGTGATTGCACCCCACTTTCCCACCCTCCATGGGTGCCCTCCCTCCCCCCCCAGCACCCATGGGGAGAGTGACCCGAGGCCCAGCTGCACCTCATGGGCGAAGGCTTCAGCATGCAGGCGCAGGTCCTGCTCCAGCTCCAGCTGCTGCATCGCATCACAGTAATCCTGGGTGACAATCTGGGACACTGCCAGGGAAAGCCAGGGCTCATGGGGGGGTGTGTGGTGCCAGCGTGGGGGGTGCAGGCCACCGCAGGAGCCTCAGCACAGCCACCTCCCCTGGACGGGGATGCCCACGTCCCTGCAATCCGGCTGCAGCTCCCAGTGCTGCACCTTTGCCTTTGGCTTCACCGGTTCACCAGACTGGGTGGCACTAGGGAGCTGCCAGTTGTTCCTCTGCTGGCTTGCCAGGGCACAGCAAGACAGGGAGGGGACACAGCCATGGGGGCCCAGCACCCAACTCACCTCTCTTGAAGGACTTCAGCGCCCGCTGGCTGGTGCCCAGGGCTGCCCGCAGGCGCTGCCGCTCCTCCTGTCCCGTCTCCAGCTGCAGCAGGACAAGCAAGCCCCGGCTTAGCCCCCGGCTCAGCTGGGGAGCCCAGCATGCCCAGCCCACCTCCCCATCAGGAACGTCAGGGAGATGGTGAGGGGCTGCAGAGGAGGGTCTTATCTCTCAAAAAAAACTGTCCTGAGCTTGGCAAGGAGCTACAAGGATGAGCAGGAGCCATGGATGGAGGGAAACAGGGAGGCTGATGAAAGGAGAGCCTGCCCCAGGGGGTTTCCTGCTTGGCTGGGGCATCCCAGTGAGGATCCCAGAAGATACCTGGTCCTTCAGGTCCTCGTTCTGCCTCTGCAGCTCCTGGACCTGGATGGTGAGGTCCTTCCGCTGCTCCAGCAGCCAGGAGATCTTCTCCTGCAGATCTGGAAACAAAGACAAGCAAGAGGTGAGAAAGTGGAGCCAAAGGGTGGAAAAGGGGAGTGCAGCCCTCCCAGAGCTGGTCCCTGAGGACCAGGCTGGTAGGGCTACAGCATCCCCCTTCCCAGCTCAACCCTGTCCTGGTCATGTAACCAGTGACCCTGTTGGAAGCTTGTTCTGGGAGGTGACCCAGAGGGACAGACAGGTGGCAACGGGGTGGAGTAGGAACCCACAGGACAGCAGGGGCTGTAATCGGCACCTTTCTCGTGCTGAAAGCTGTCCCCAAACATCCCCCAAGGGTCAGCCCATGGGCAAAGTCACCACACTACCTGAACACAGGGGTTTTGCTGGAGTGGGCCATCCCCCCAGGGGGTGCATCCTCCCCTAGAAGTGCATCTCCCTGATCAGTGCGTCTCTCCCAAGGGATGCATCCCTCCAAGGGGTGCATTTCCCTGAGCAGCGCATCCTCCCAACGGGCCCATCCCTCCTCCCAGAGCTACATCCCCCAGATCCCTTCTGGTACTGACAAGCAAATCTGCAAACACAGCTGAAATTGCTGACATGGGAAAGCAGGATGGGAAAGGAGGAAGTGCGAGCAACAGCACTTTCATTTCAGCTTTTTTCATTTGATTTAAGTATCACTTTCTCATTGTTTACCCAGAACAAGGCCCAGGCACAACCTACAGCCACGGGGCCAGGCTGAGCCAGGTTTAGGGGACAACGGGGCAGAGCAGCCAGGCAGGGGCCAGTGCTTTGCCTCTGACTTCACCGTTTCTGGCTGGGGCTTATCCAGGACCCCCCAGCCCGGCTCACCCTCCAACTGCTGCCTGTAGCACTGGGCAGGGTCGGGGTCCTCCTCGGGGGGCTCCTCCTCGGGCAGGGCCGGGGGGGCCATCGGGGCCAGGCTGAGCCGCTTCAGTTGCTTGTTCTCCTGCTTCACCTGGGGTGGGATGGAGACCCCCCCCCCGCCCAGCAGCGGGGTTTCAACTGCACCATGGAGCCCGGTGCGCCAGTGGGGGATGCTCCAGCACCCTTGCAAGGGGCTGAGGGCATCGGGGTTCTGGGGGAAGAATGGGGGCAGGGGAATGCTGCCCGACCCTACCTGGGCTGCGTAGGCTTCGGCTCGCTGCCGACATGTCCTCTCAATCTCAAACTCCGTCTCCAGCGCCGAGAGCTCAGCCAGCAGCGCCTGTGACGCTGGCAGCAGCAGAGGCTGGATTCAGGCACCCACCAGCCCTCGGTGCCCGGTGGGAGGGTCTCAGCCGGCACCCTGCCCACCATCCCACTGACCCCATCACCACTGGCTCCGGTGAGAGGCTGAAGTCACCTCCAAGTCCCCGCATGGGAGTGTGCCAGGATGTGACATTGGGACAGGACTGGGCTCACCTTGCTCGAGCTCGGCCAGCCGCTCCTCCGCTTCGCCCACCTCCTGGCCAACGGGGGGGTGCTGCTGGGGAAAAGATGCATATGTGGCATTGTCACAATGTCATTGGCGTGGCATTGCCTTGGTGAGCCCCAAGCCACCTGGACACTGCCAGCCATGCTGAGGATGCTGTGACCGTGACACCTCGGTGATCAGCACACAGCCACAGCTGGAGGGAAGGGCACAAGGGGATCACCCCTCCATCACCCCAGAGTTATATGGGCAGGAGGAGGAAATAAAACAGAAAATGAGCCTTTGAGTGATACCTGCACCATAGCTGACTCTTCCTCCTCCTCATCCTCTTCCTCCTCCTCGCTGCTTTCTGACTCCAGGATGGCTGCAGAGGAACCAAAAGCACAACAGAAAGTCATCAGTGCAACTGGAAACCTGGGAGGTGTTTCTACCCCTTTGCTTTTCCCAGGCTCGCACTGCTCTGCGAGGGGCAGGGGCTGAGCACCCCCTGCACCGTGGGCTGGGGGGGGCCTGGCGATGCCTCTGTGGCTACAGGGATCACATGTGCTAAGGAAAATGGGAAAGTCCGTACAACAGGACAGCCTGGAGCGGGAGGAACAGCCTGCAAAAATTCAACCTGATAGAAACCAGTTCTTCAAAGGCGTCAGCAAAGGAGTGGAGGGCATTGGAGTAAAGGGGCTGCTCGGAGAAGGCAGGAGCACAGCCGGGAAAAATCCCTGTGAGCGATTCCGGGCAAGGAAAAGCTGCCCCAGAGCATCCTGCTGCCCCAGCAAGCCCTTGCCAGCAGCTCACCTGAGAGGTGCCACCACAGAGCTGTGCTCTTGCTTGGTTCAGCTGGTGCCCGTGGGTGTGGGAGGACGCCAGGGTGACACAGGGAGCTGGACATTCCCCAGGACCACCGGGCTTCCCCACCACCACACTGGGGTGACTGGTCTGGAGGGGGACCCATATGCAAGACCCCACCGAGTGCACACAGGCACGTAGCAGGGAGCATGTCCCTGGGGACAGCCAGCCCCCATCAGTGACTGCTTCATCCCCAGGTGCTCCAGGGTCTCCCCATCCTTCCAGGGTGGGGGGCTCAGGGGGGTAGCTGCTTACCCAGCTCCCCCCAGGGCAGCTCCCAGAAGGGCTGTGGTGCATCATGACCCAGAGGGGCAGGAATCCAGCACCTGCCTCCGACCCTTCCCTAATCCAGTGGGGAATGTGCTCTGGAATCTAAATCCACCCCCGTTTGTAATCCAGCCACCGCTGCTGGGACCTCACACCCCTTGCAAGGCTGGGGTTTCCTGCAAGACCCACAGGACGGGTGTGCTGCTGCCCAGAAAAGGTCCCGGGACCCTCTGCCAGGCCCCCCATGCCAGAACCCCCACACCAGCTGTGGGGTTCAGGATGTGCAAATGGTGCTGCCCCGTAGCCTTGGCTCTTGCAAAATGCAGCCGTACAAGCACGCAAACACCAGCAAAAGCCCTAAACAGCAGCTGGCAGCCGGGGCAGGCACCTCCTGCAGCCCAGAGTGACAGAGGGATGGACGGACAGATGGACAGGCGGGCAGGTGTCTGGGAGCTGGCAGGCCATCTAAATACAACCCACCAGTCATCCGTCCCTCCACGAGTGGAGAAAATCCCTCTCCAGGCCCCGTTCTGGACTGGTTTCACCCCATCAAACCATCTCATTCAGCCGGCGGTGCCCAGACACCACAGTGATGCTCACAGGGGACAGTCAGAGCCACCCCCGCCATCCTGCCTTGAGGCATGCAGGGATGCTTGGCCGCACGTGAGCCCACCAAGACCACCATTGTCCTCGAACGCACGCGAAGGACCTTACCTTCAAGCTGCCCAGCCCCTTCCCCAGCCCAGGCCATGGCGGTGGGTCTGGTGGCACCCAACACCCTGAGCTCAGCCGGGTGCCTGTCCCCCCCCCGCCCCCGGTGCTTGCCTCGTCCTTCCCACTCGCTGCAGGGAAGTGAAACCGCGCCGTCCCCGGCGCAGGCTCGGTGGCTGCACCACCACCACCACCTATGGCGGGGCTGAGCACCCTGATCCGCCCCCAGCAGGGATGCAAAGCCAGAGCCGGCCGAGCAGGATGGTTTTTGCAGCCAAGGCCCGTGCAGGGGAGAAGTGCTGGTGCAAAAGCCACCAGGAACCAAAACTCACTCTGTCCTGGCTGTGAATTGCTTCGACCTCCAGGAGAAGCTCAGGTCACAGAATCATAGAATCATTTAGGTTGGAAAAGACCTTTAAGATCATCAAATCCAACTGCAAGCCTAGCACTGCCAAGTCTACCAGCTCCTTCCCCGTGCAGCTCCGCAGCAAACAGCCCCCCCTCTCACAGCCTTTACACCTCCCAGCTCATCTTAAAAAATGCTGTGGTTTGAGGAGATGCCAGCTCAGTGAGAGCTTGGGCATCTTCCTGCACCTCTGCCCAGCCAGGGGAGGAGCTCTGCCTGCACCGGGCAGCCCTGCCTGGCATGGGCAGGGAGTGCTGCTCCCACAGGCTGTGGGCAAGAGGATGGAAAGGGACCAGGGATGCCCAGCGGTGGGAACGAAACAGCCACAGTGGGAAGCACGAGAGCACGGAGGTGTTTTGGTGACCACACCAGTTTTATTGAGCAAGGAGCAGAAGTTTCTCACCACTTTGCGACGCTGGTGCCATGGACCCACAGCCCTCTGTACCCTCCTAGCAGCTAATCCTGGCCAGCCCTACCGGAGGGACCTTTGGATGGTCCATAGAGGTTTGGAGGAGGTGAGGCTGCTCCTCAAAGCTGACCATCGCAGCCCAGAGCCGAGGGGTGTTAGAGGGCCGTGCTGGCCGCCCCCTGGCCCACGTTGGCCTCGCGTGGGTAGTACTCGGCCAGGATGTTCTCAGGGATGCGCTTCAGGAGCTGCTTGGGGAAAATGCGCAGCAGCTGCCAGCCGATGTCCAGGGACTCAAAGATGCTCCGGTTCTCGTAGGGACCTGGGAAGAGATGCAGGCAAGGGAGGTGAAGGAGCTGGGAGATGCTGGGGGTCCGGTCCAGTCCCAAAACCCCCTCCCAGCTCCAGGGCTGGTGCCCAGCGCCCGCCTCACCCTGTGTGATGAACTGCTTCTCGAACTTCTGCAGGAACTCCAGGTAGAGCAGGTCATCAGGTGAGAGGGCCTCTTCCCCCACCACCGCCTTCATGGCCTGCACATCTTTCCCGATGGCGTAGCAGGCATACTGCAGGAAGGGCAGGAAGCCGTCAGGCAGATGGATACTCCATGCAACCCACCGGGCAGGGGCAGCAGCACAGGTTCTCCCCTGCCCGGCTTCGGGAACGGCTCAGAGAAACGCCAGCCTTCACTCGGCCATTCGCTGCCTGGTTGTGTCACCCTGCACTTTGGGGCTGCCCCCAGCAGGATCTGCATGCCCAGGCTCAGCGTGTATGACCAGGCACTTTTCAAAGCCTTCTGGCATCTGCAGCATCCACAGTTATATATATAATTATATTGTATATAATAATACATGCTGCATGGAAAAAACCCGGCTTGCTGTCAGCCTGGGATTCTTGTAGCAGAACAAGCTACAGTTCTGCTTCCCCTTTGGACTTTCAACTTCCCAGGGCAAATCATCCCACCTCTTTACCCCAACCCTCTCTCACGTCAAGGAGGTACCAAAAATAAGTGCTCGAGTCCATCATGGCTAAGAGCACCAAGATCTCAGCCCCAAGCCGGGGAAGAAGGGCTTTGAAGGGACAAATGATCCTGCTCTCCCTGTCCCCTGTCATCGTCCCCCTCCTGCCCAGCCCTTACCAGCTGGTTGGAGACATCTCCGTGGTCCTTCCTGGTCATGCCCTCCCCGATGGCCGACTTCATCAGGCGGGAAAGAGAGGGCAGCACATTGATGGGGGGGTAGATCTGCAGGGCAAGAGCGATTCCACACAAACATGTTCACCTGCTGCCAGCCCTGCTGGGCACCCCCATGCAGGCAAGGGGATGCTGCCCCCACTTCGAGATCCCCCTTGCCCTCAGCACCCCCGTTCTGGTGCTCTCGGGTGGTTTCCAGCCCCACGTGATGCCAGTGGACACGGAAGGACTGGATCCATCTCCACTCTACCAGAGTATGGAGCTGGGAAGGGGCTCAGGAACGAACCTGCCTGTTGTGGAGCTGCCGGTCGACGTAGATCTGCCCCTCGGTGATGAAGCCCGTCAGGTCAGGGATGGGGTGAGTGATGTCTGGGGAAGGTAGGGTGGTTGTGAGCCCCAAAAGTGGGTCTGGCTACTCAGCTGGGCATGGGACATGACCATGCCCCATGCCAGGAGGTGACAGGAGCAGCGCGGCCCCGGGGAAGCTGCACCAGCCTTCGGTTGTGAGCAAGAGCCAGTCCCCTCCTCAGCAGCAGGCAGAAAACTGCCCATTTTAGACTTGCCGGTGTGTGCACCACCACACTCGCCCCTCCACCCCTGCCCCATGCCCCCCAACTCTGATTCCCCCAACCACATCCTTTGGCTGAAACCCAGCACTCTTCCCCAGATGAGGGGCGGGGGGGCAAAAGGATGACTTGGGGGGCAAAATAAACCTAAAGCATCCCAGTAAGCTTCACTACCCCAACAGATCCCACAAGCTACCCCCAAAACTTGTTAAAATAAAACAATTTGGTATTTCCCAGCCCTGTGGCTTCACGGTGCGGGCACAGTGGTGGCACAGCACACCCCATGGCGACCCTCATGTCCCCTAGGGCCACTGACCATCGTTGGGCATGGTCAGGATAGGGATCTGCGTGATGGAGCCATTCCTGCCTTCCACGCGCCCAGCTCGCTCGTAGATGGTGGCCAGATCGGTGTACATGTAGCCAGGGAAGCCGCGGCGGCCGGGCACCTCCTCCCTGGCTGCTGACACCTGCAGGACAGAGCAGGGGCTGCTGTTAGTGCTGGAGGGGGCTGATGCACCCCAAGTACTCCAGGCACCCCACGTATCCTGCGCATCCCAAGCACCCCTCAGCAGCCTGGGGACCTTCAGCACCTCAGGCATCCCAAATACCCCAAGCACACCGGACACCCCGGGCATCCTGGGCACCCCATGCACCCCAACAGGTCAGTCTTTATCCCCTGCCACTCTGGGGAGGACAGAGGGGACTGGGGTGGATGCCGGGGGACATGCACTGACCTCCCGCAGGGCCTCGGCGTAGGAGCTCATGTCCGTCAGGATCACCAGCACGTGCTTCTCGCACTGGTAGCCCAGGAACTCGGCGGTGGTCAGGGCCAGGCGGGGCGTTATGATCCGCTCGATCCTGCAATGGGACAGGGTGGGCACCCCCAGATCCCACACTACCCCCCCACCAGAGCATCCACGGAGCCCCACAGGAGCCTGCCTGCTGCTGAGCTGCATGGCCTCCCTGGAGCATCCCAGGCTGGTGGCAGGGGTGATCAGGGACCCCTGGGGAGGGACCCCACCTACTGGGGGTGGGACAGAGTGCTGGCCAGGGAGGAAGAGGTAGCAGCCACTTCCCACCCAGGGCATCGGCTCCCAGCCACTGCGGGAAGGGATGGGGACCCAAAAGCTGGCTAGGTTCACCGCCAGCTCCTGTGCACATTCACTGCCCACCGGGCTGCTCGCTGGCCAGAGCCCAGCACAGCTGCACCATACCCACCAAAGGGGGTCCCCCTACCCTGCCAACCCCCAGCACCGCAGATCAGAGCGTGCTCAGTGCACCCCCCTGCACCCCAGGGTGCCCCTTACTGGACCACACTGGAGGCTGCTCCCCCGTCCCAGTGTGAGGGCAGGTTTAGGCATGCCAGGAAGGCACACGGAGAAGCCCGAGAACTCAGCACCATGCAGTATGCCCCCATCCCACTCCTGCAGCCCACCTCTGCTGCTCAGGACAGGGCTCACAACACCCAGGAATGGGACTAGCCCCCAGGGAGCAGAGGGATCCCACAGCCATTTGTTGAATGCACAGCAGGACCCTAATGACCCGCAGCTGCACCCAGCACCAGCTCCTGCACCTTGATCAGGTCCTCAGCAGGGAGGGAGGAGAAAGGAGAAGGAGGTGAAAGAGGAGAAGGAGGAGGAGACCTGTGTGCCAGAGCCAAGAGGGTCACTCACGTGGGGTCATTGGCCAGGTTGAGAAAGAGGCACACATTTTCCATGGAGCCATTCTCTTCAAAGTCTGACTTGAAGAAGCGAGCTGTCTCCATGTTCACCTGCCCACGTGGGAGGAAAGGCTGGTCAGCAGGAGTGGGGTGGCTTCATGCATGGGGAAACTGAGGCAGGCGGGGGACGAGGTGGTGCAGGGAGGTGGCAGCAAGGTTGCCCACACATTTTGTGCAATTTGGGCTCCCCACCAACAGGCTTTGCCGAGGTCAGCTGGGCTGTCCTGTCCTGGGACCAACTCACCCCCATGGCAGCGAAGACAATGGCAAAGTTGTCCTCATGGTAGTCCATCACATCCTTGGATTTCTTCACCAGGCCAGCCTGTCGGCAGATCTGTGCAGCTATCTGCAGTGGGACAGGGACAAGCAGGCAGCATGGGGCCAGCACCCATGGCCAATTCCCCCCCAGAGGGGCCACAGGCCTCCTGGGACAAGGACATGGCTCCTGTGGCAGCGAGGGGCAGGGGGTGACATGGACAGAGATGGGACAAATAGGAACCAGCAGAGGAGAGGGCATCCTAGGACAGGCACCAGCACCCCCAGATGCCCACCTACCTGCAGGTGGGTACCCAGCTCTGTGGGTCGGGAGGAGCAGGGGCTTCCCCCCGCACCAGCCAGCCATGACCCCTCGCCATGGCACAGCGCCCATCATGCTTGGCCCTGACTTGACCATGGTCACCCTCCTCTGTCGCTCCCGATCTGTCAGGGTGGGTTTTCCATCCCACTGCATCGCTGTCTGTGCCGGGGGGGCCAGGACGGCACTGCCCATCCACCGTGCCGGTGTGCCCATGGATCAGTCTGGTATTTCTAGTACCTCCTACTCTGCACACACGCGTGTGGCCATGGGGTGGTCTCAGCTCCCCCTGCCCCATGGGCTCAGACACCCCACATCAGCCCAGATCACCTCTCCCTGCCCAGCACAGCTCTTGGTGTAACAGAGTTTGCTTTTACCACCTCGCTGTGCAGATGAGGAAACTGAGGCAGGAGGCAACGTGGGCTCCCCCTCTCTGGTGTGGACTAATTCATCATCCTATGTGGCTGGGGGCACTGGGGAACACAATACACACCCCAAAAAGTCAGTCTGGCCTGTCACAGCGAGCAGAGCACAACAGGGAGAGGAGGAAAGACACAGGAGACAGGCTCTAGCCCTCCCAAATCCCTCCACACTGCCTCCTCCATCATCTTCCTTCTCCTCCACCTGCTGGTGGGACTGTGCTGGGCACTCAGCACCTCACAGGAACCCACCTCGTTGTGGGGGAGGCCAGCAGCGGAGAAGATGGGGATCTTCTGGCCCCGGGCGATGCTGTTCATCACGTCGATGGGTGAGATCCCAGTCTGGATCATCTCCTCGGGATAGATGCGGCCATGGGGGTTGATGGGCTGGCCTGGAGCAGGAGAGGGAATAAGGCACCCGCAAGGCATCCCAAAATGAAAGAGTCACTTCAGCTGGTGCCAAAACTTAGTCAAGAGCTTCTGAAGCTAAGGAAGAAGCACACTCTTGGACCAGTGCAGTCACCCAGCACCAGTCCTTAGGTGGGATGGGCTCACCAGGCACCACCTCTGCACCCATACACCCACCCAGGGCACCCCAGTGGAGGATGGATCAACCCCCCTGAGGAGCTGGAGTAGTGATGGCACTGTGGGGCTGCTCTGGCCACCAGGGCACAGCTTTATCCCACCCCCGAGACCCTCCCGCATTGCCCACAACTGGTAAAAGGAGCCTGGAAAGCAACGCCATGCCCAGAGCCATCACCGTTAATGTCCAAGAAGTCCTCCGCCATCACCGGGGGACCGCTGTCGATGGGTTTGGCAGAGCCATTGAAGACCCGACCTGCAAGGAGAGAGCTGCTGGTCCCCTGCTGAAGGCACCAGCTAGGGTGGGGGATGACCCAGCCTGGTGCAGAGCCCTGTGGGCAGGCAGCCACCCGTCCTGTGGCTGTGGGGTAGGGTCTCCATCCTGTTCCCGGTCCCCTCTGCCGGTGGAGGCAGCACAGGGACAGGCAGCAGTGCTTCTGAGACCAAAGGTCTGCACTCCAGCTGGAGCTTCCCTGCAAGCTCCCCACGGCATGTGGGGGCACTCGGGGGTTACCCTGCCTCTCGGGCAATGGCTTCCTCTGCAGCACACACCCCAACCATGGGGAAATCTGGGAAATGGAGAGGACCCACGGATGCCATAGGACAGCCCAGCTGCCTCAGGTTCCCCAGAGAGGACGCGGGTACCAGCTCTGGGTGCCTGCAGGCGAGGAGCAGAGGATTTTTCACCCAGAGTGGCTGTAGGCACCCCCAGCCTCGGGGCTGCGTCCCACAGCCCCCTGTGCTGGAGGACGAGGTGTTCCCATGTCACTGCATGGGGCAGCCAGGGAGCATGTCACCTGAGGGCTGGGTGACACCACAGCCCCCAGGCTAAGAAGATGCCACCACACAGAGCCGGAGCCCCAGAGACACCCCCAATGCCATCCAAGCCACCAACCTTGGGTCACCTCCCCCTTGGGATCCCCGGATCCTGTGTAGGTGGGGTGACACCGAGACATACACACCCCCCACACCGGCTCTGGGGAGCAGGGGGGTACGATGCTCCTGCTGCATCACCGTTCATGCTCAGTCTCATCGACCGTCTCTGAGCTGCCAGATCGATAGTGGTGAAGCCAGTGTGCTGGCCACGCCGTGTCTGTCCCTTGTCCCCCCCCAGCCCCAGCACCCCCGCGTGCCACTGCCGCCCCTATGGGACTTTCTTCTGGTCCCTGACGGGGCCGGGGAAGCATCGCTGTTGTCAGAGCGGATCAAGCTGACGGCAGGGCCGGGGCGCGGGAGCACGGAGCATGAAAGGTCAGTAACCTTGGCGCTCGCTGGGCACCCACGTCTCGCCGGCGCGCAGCGGCTTAATGCAGCGCCGTGGCACAAAGAGCGGCAGAGGGGAGGGAGGGGATGACGCAGCCCAGCACCCAGGGGGACCCCAGCCCGATTTACGGGGGGAAGAAGGGGAACCACCCTTGAGCCAGGGCAGGGAGGCTTGAGGCGGGGGGGTCAGCGGTGCCAGCCCTGGACAGACTCTGCGCACCCCCGCCCAGCCCCTGTGCCCTCCCCGGGGGACTCATGCCCAGACCCTGCCTGGGGATAGGGGGACCCTGCCTGGGAAAGGAGCGGGGGGTCTCCCACCCCGCTGCTGGGGAGCCGGGACCTGTCCGGCCGTCACCGCGCGCTGCCGTACCGTGCTCGACACCTGCCCCCTCCCAGACAGGCTGCCCTTTACCGCTGCCCTTTGCAGGCAGGGCTCTGCCCGGCTTTCGTGCTGCCGGCAGAGACAGGAAGGAGATTGCAGGAGACACTCGGCCCCCAACCAGGGAGCAATAATGTGCTTCAGCCGAGGTTCCTTCCACCAGGACCCTGAGCAACCGCTGTCACCGGCTGCGACCCCTGCGAGACCCTGGGGCTGCTTTGGGGGCTGTAGGACCCCCAGGAGCCTCTAACACAGCTGAGGCAGGGGGGGGCGAGGGCTTTGGAGTGAGCTCAAACAGCCTTGGGGGAGGCTGCTTGGGGCCATGGGCTCTGCCTGGGTGGGTGTCCCCATGGGGTGGCCGGTCCTCACACCTGGCCACACCTCAGAGCATGGACAGGGAAGATGCGGGGCAGCCCCCAGCTCTCCTAAGGTCAAGGTAATGTGAGTGCTAATGGCACAACCATGGGCTGAACTTCGCCTGTCCTCACCCAGGAAACCTCCTCCCTGTCTGTCCCAAGCTTTTTCTCCTGGCATAACTGGGCAGAGTGAGCCCAGGGGGGTGTTTTAGCCCCATACGAGGGTGGCCGTCACCACCCCTCTGCACTGGATGTGAGTCTCCCGGGATCGGAGAGCATGCCCAGGGATGTGCTCAGCCCCTCGGCAGCAGCAGAGTTAAACCCTGAGACCCCAATACCCTCCAACTGCCTGTCCCGCTCCAGCTGCCAGCATCTGGGTTTCCCCACCATCCATGCACTGAGATGTGTCAGGGCTCAGCAGTGGGCTGGGCTTACCCAGCATGTCCTCAGAAACCGGGGTCCGGAGGATGTCCCCAGTAAACTCGCAGGAGGTCTTCTTGGCGTCAATCCCAGATGTTCCTTCAAACACCTGCGGAGACCCCGGGGCAAGAGGCGGGTGGGTGGCAATTAGCGGGGATTAGTGGGCACAGAGGGCTGGGGGGCTCGGGGGCAGCCAGGCTCTCCACGGGGAGGTGACGTGATCCGCGTTCACCCGAAAAACCCGTCAGGGCGAGGTGATAAAAGAGGGAGAGAAATCCTGGGGTTAAGAAAACTCCCTTCTGAGGGGCTTCAGCTCGGGGGAAGCGGGGGGAGAACAGGGGAGGGGGGACAACGTTCTCGTTAATGCAATGAGCACAGAAGAAGGGCCTCGGGCAGGGCAAGGAAACCAAAGGCATTTTGATTGGTATAATATTTGACACCATTTGTATTAATTAACCTCCAGATCGCTGCTTTAATTAGAGCCGTGTGGCCCCTGGGAGAAGGGCCAGCTTGGGAAAAGCCGGGGGCACCGGGCTGGCGGGGATGCCGGCAGGCACGAGGGCAGGCGATGGCCGCAGCACCCGGGTGCGTGCAGGTGCGCACAGGTCAGCCCCCGACAAAGCTGCTTCTGCAAAAAGCTCCTTTTTTTAAAAAAAAAACTTTTCTTTTTTTTTTTTCCCCCTTTTTTTTTCCCTCCCGAGGCTGACTCCCTAATAGGATTAAAAGGGCGCTGCAGAGGTCCAGGGAGTATTAGAGGAGCGAAGTTTGGCAGCTGGCCAGCCTGAACCCTGGCCAGGTCGGCTGTGAAGCCACCCCGAGCCCTGGGATGGCTGATTAGGGGGGGATCCGGGCTAATTGGGCAGGACAGACGCAAACAGCCCCAGTGCTCATGGTGAAACCCCACTGTTTGGCTGCCCCAGTTTGTAGGGGCTGGGGGGGAGCCTGCCTGCTCCAGGCACTCTGGGAACCTGCTGGCTGCCCCAGTCCTGGCCCTGCAGAGGGCTGGTGGCTGTGGGGTGATGGCAGGAAGGTCCTAAGTTTTCCTGCTGGGATGGAGAGGGAGGCAACCCAGGGAGGCCGACGGGGCAGGTGTGGGGATGAGGGATAGGGGGTCCCAAGGAGGGTCTCCCCGGCAGGGGCACAGAGGGGAGATCTGGGAGGGTAGCCCGGGTGAGGGAAGGACAGACACAGCAGGATGGAGCCCCCCGCCCAGCACAGGGGTCATGCCCACGTCTGGCCCCTGCATTCTGCTGAAGTTGTGCAGATGTCACCACTTGGAATTTGGCACCCAGACACTCCTGCCCTGAACTGCTGGCACAAGTGTTGGCACAGGAACCACCTGCATCCCTGCCAGTGCCACCCTGCCAGCCTGGGTGCAGCTCCCTTGCTCCAGCAGCAGGGCCATGGGCCATCAAGGAGCCGTGCTGCAGGACACTGCCTGTCCCAGGACATGATGGGTCCTGCAGCCTGCCAGGTTGGGAGAGCTGGGACCAGAGCCCGGCAGCGCCCTGCTGGCTGCAGGAGCCACCACTGGAGGGGGACAGAACCCCGGGACAGAGCCCCAGGCCATGCAGCGCCTGTGCATCCCCCCCATCCCACCACACCCCCTGGGCTCACCTGGACAATGGCTTTGGAGCCCATCACCTCCAAGACCTGCCCGCTGCGGCTGGTGCCATTGGGCAGCATGAAGTTCACAATCTCGGCGTACTGGGCAAACTGTAGGGACAGGATCAGGGTGAGAGGGGTCAGGGGGCTCCTCTGCCTCCCCCCAGACCGCCCCTTGCAGCCCCTACCTGCCATCCCTGCCTGCACAGGCCTGGCCGCCAGTGCTGCCTCAGTTTCCCCTCCTGTGGTCAGGGGGTTCATGCTCCCTGCAGCCACTTAAACCCGGGGGGGGGCATACATTCAGCAGCCGATGCTGACAGGCAGCAACCACCATGCCAGGCAGCCCAGGCAGGAGGAGATGCCAGGGGGAAAGTGCCACCGGAGCTGGTGGCATCCATTGGTGGCATCCTTAGGGACCCACCTCATTGCCAGTCCACTGTGGGACAGAGCAGTCCGGACTGCCCGTGCAGTTTGAGACCCCAGGGAGCCACCAGAGCCCCTGTAATTCCCCCCCTGAGTGGTGAAAGGTTAAGTCAGGGATCACACTGACACCACGTCGCATCAACCAAGGCAAGCCAGAGTGGGCAGAGGGGCAAGCAGGACCCAGAACCCGTGGGGTACAAAGGCTGCAGCCCCCCCCAGGGACACTGACTGACCTCCCTGGCCCCAAACCCAAGCTAGACCCCTGAGGCGGATGGAGGGGACTTTTCTGCAGCCCCTTGGCTGAGGGACAGGTCCTGCTCTGGGGACAACATCCAAAGGGGTTCACTCCACGAGCACGCCTGCCCAGCACACTTATGTGCTCTCTTCCATCTCCTCCTCCTCCTCGCTCCCAGCCACCGAGGCTGGCTCCGGTGCTGTGAACTTTGGACTTTAATTCTTCTGTAAAGACCTTTGCATAAAGGACAACAAAGCAAAGGAAACAGCCGCCACGGTCTGGCTCTTTAATTGAGCTTATTAATTTCCATCCTGCCGGGCTTGGCATGAAAGGGGCCATAGAAATGAGCCACCGGCCAACAAAGCCCCTCGGAGGGTCCCCAGCTGGCTGGGACACCAGGCGCCCACCCAAGTGAACCCAGCCCCAGCTCCAGGAGCAGGGACCGGCAGGGTGCCACCAGGGTGCCACCCAGTGCTGGGGGGTGGGCTGAGCTGGGATTCAGGACATGGTCTCGCTCAGACCAGGGTCCCGGATGGAGCCAAGCATGGGTAGGGGCACAGGGGACAGGAGCCAGAGCTCAGGCTGGGGCACAAGGGACTGGGGACAGGAGCTGGAGCTGGAGCAGGGGATGGGGGACAGGAGCTGGAGCTCAGGCAGGGACACAGGGGACAGCAGGTAGCTGGGTGCAGGGGTACATGGGACGAGTGCAGGGCACCCAGGCAGAGCACACACACACACAGCCACCCATTCGTGCACATGCGTCCCCATGCCTGTGCACACGCAAGCACGCACACTTGCATGCCCACACGCGTGTGCAGGCTGGCACACGAGTTCTGCTGCCGGCCGTGTCCAGAGGAGGGAGCTCGGAGCTGGCTGACAGACCCCGGAGAGGAGGGGACAGCCCAGGGGACAGAGGACAGGGAAGAGGGGACAGGGAATGTGAGACACCCTCCCCCATTGCACACTCTCTGCCCGAGAGGGGGGCTGCCAGCCAAGCCCAGGCAGGGACAGCACGGTGGTCCCCACATAGCCCAAAGCGTCACCGCCGAGGGGTTCCCTCATCACCCACCGGCAGACGGGTTCCTACCTTCACATTGTCCAGCACCACCAGTGGCCCATTGACACCGCACACGGTCTTGTAGGCTGGAGGGGGGAAGGACACACCATCAGCCCCTGGAGTTGGGGATGCTCCCACCCTGCTCCCAGCATTGCCACCCCCAAACCACGGGCACCGGGGGACACGCAGCCTTGGTACGGCAGGATCCATCCCACCCCAGCACCATCCATCCACTCCTGCTATCCCATCTATCCCATTCCTTACCCTAGCCAGAGACCAAGGGACCGGCAGCTGCTTAACTGGAGACCCAGAACATCCATCCTGCAGGAGATGTCGCTTTTGCTAAATTAATTTCATTTCAGTTCATATAGAACATTTAAATAGAAATAAATGTGCAGAAAGGAAGGACGTTTAAAGCCAGGAGTGTGGCAGCAGTGGCAGCCTGCCCTAGCCACCAAACTGAAAGACTTTCTGCAAAAATCAATATTTTCCCTTTCCAAGCATAGTTTTTCATTACACTAAGATTTTGCTTAAAGAAAAAACTCAACAATAAAAAACCTTTTTGTGGAAAACAAATATATATTAATAAGTCACAAGAGGCACATCCTGCCCAGACAGAGAGGAGCTCAAGGTCATGGACAGCACAGATGGGGGGAGGCAGTTTCCACACAAAACCACGCCATCACCCCCCACCTTCTCCCACTTGCGGGACCCCCAACCCTCGCCTGGGGAGACCCTGGTGGCTCCCCACAGAGACCATGAGGGACACTGGTTCACACCCCACCGCTGCCATCCCTCACCAAACATTGCCTGCAGTGCAGTTTAAGGCAGGATTAGGTCCATTTCATCACTTCTGCCCATGGCATGGCTCTGCTCCATGGTGGCTTCCTGCCATCATACCCAATGACAGCACAGCAGCTGGACCAGCTTGCGGGATGCTTCACCTTCCCGAGGTACCCTCACACACTGGGCAGGGATGCCACAACCAAGGTTGCCACACAACGGGCAGTTTTCAGACCCAGGATAAGCAATGTCGCTCCATCCCCCAGCTTCCCTGGCTCAAACCCCATCCAAGCAGCACCAAGAGAGCTCCACAGCCTTGGGCAGCTCCATCCCAGTGGCACAGCTGCCCCAGAAAGGTGGCACCACAGCCTGGTGACCTGCTGGCCACTCCAGTAGCTCCTGCAGGTCCCGGCTCCCTTTCCAGCAAGGCACCACCATCTCACCAGACTCTTCCCTGCCCACCCCACCTCCACAGCAGCCTCTGCCCCACTCATTCCAGCAGATCCTCCACCACCCCAGCCCTGCTGTTACAGAGCAGCCTGCATGACATACCCACAGCCCAGGGACAGACAGCTCATCCTCCAAAAACCACAGCCACAGGCAGAGACAGCAGCCCAGGCACCGTGTGAGGGGCACAGCGCTGCTGTCTCCCACTGCCTTTCTGCCTTCCCTTGCCTCCAGCCAGCAGCACATCAGCAGAGCTGCCTCTGTACCATGACAGCACGGGAGCCCCCAGGGGAGACCGCAGGATGGACAACCCCAGCTGGGTGCTGCTTGAGCAGGAGGATAAGCTTTTGGGGCCACCACTGCCAAGGTGAGGTCTGAGCACCCAGCCTGGTCCTGCCTGCAGGGTGGCACTGCCTGGCTGCCATGGGGTGCTAGCCTGGGACCCTGAGCTTCAGGATGAAACCTCAGGGTGCCAGGGACTCACACAGTGCTGCATTTGGGCAAGGAAATGAGGGTGCTGGGGATGTGACTTCTCCAAAGTGACTATGAAGACCCCGGGGACAACTGTAGGGCAGGGAGGCACCTGGGACGTTAAGCACAAGGGTGGCAACTGGTGATGAACCCACATAGGAGCCCAGCCAGAGCAGGCAGGTCCTTGAGGCCGGGGAGAATGAGGGTTGGGAGCAGCTTCTCAGGCGAGTGCAGGTGCTGGGGAACTGATCCGGCTCTAAGCCGCCCCTTGATCATTTTACCGATGTGTCACACGCCGTAACGCCTGCCATGGCAGGGCCTGGCTTTGCTGACCCCACCGGGCCCTTTCATCCCTCTGCCCTCTCTTCTCACACCGGGTTCTCTGATTTACTCATGATCCTAATAGGATTGGAGAGCCCAGGCCAGCTGGCAAGCTCGCCCGCCTCCCTCTGGTCGGCTGCGGGGATGGGTGGTCCACCTCGCAGCAGTGGGATGCGGGTCACACGGGTCCCCCACGCCACAGCATCACCTTCTGGTGATGCCAGCACCGGCGCAGCTCCCTGGGTGAAGGAGCCAGCCCCACACACGTGCTCGGCAGCCCAGCCGGACCAGCTCTGTGAGCTTCATTTCTGGGGGACGGGTCCTGTTTGCCCCTCGCCGGCCACATCAGAGAGCACCCATCCCTGGCAGCACAAGCAGACCCCAGCGTCCCCCTTCCCTCGCCTGGCCCGTGCCCCAGCACAGACGCTGGCCGTACCGGTAATCCCTGCCATTTTTGCAATTAGCCTTCTCCCCATTACCCAATTACGCCCAGTTCCTGCTGGTCGCCCATTCAGCAGCCTGGGGGGCTGGCACGCCGGGAGCCGGCTCTCCGCCGCCAACCTCCTCGCCTTTTGTCTCCTTTATTCCCAAAGTGACCATTCTGCCTTTTATTTCCCCTTCCAGCTCCTTCACAAATATCCACTGCCGCCGCCTCGCCTGCTTCCCTTCCCCTGGGAGGTTTTGTTGGGCTCTTTTCTTCTCTCCCCGTGTCTCCTCTGCAGCCCCAGCTGTTGGGGAGCCACCCACGTGGGACAGGGCCACAGGGATCGTCCCTCTCCCTCGAGCGCGGTGGTCTCCGGTCCAGACCCGATGCTTGCCAGCCCCCTTGGGACCCTCCTGGCTTCCCTCCCAACAGACCCAGTAGGCTTCTCCTACCAAGGATATTGGACCCTCTGACAGCACTGATTGGGGCCCTATGGCTGTGACACTGGATCATCAGTCAAGCTCTCTGCCCACCCATCCATCTATCTGTCCATCCATCCATACATCCACCTATCTGTAAATAACACATATATATACACATATATTAGCCCTCCATGCATCACTCAGAGAGGGAAGCATTATTCCTCTCATTTCCTCGTGGGGAAACTGAGGCAGGGAAGGCTCCCCAGCCCAGACTCATGGGGTTCCCTGGCAGCACAGGGTCTCAGTGCTGGCTTTCCCACATGCTCCTCTCTGACCACACCGATCTGTTTGCAAGCAGCTGCCCTCTGCTGTCACCAGATCCCTTTCTTTCCTCACCATGACTTTGGTTCGGGTATGGGTTGTGGGCTGCTGGCAACACCACCAGCATCTCCAGGAAAGAGGGAGAAACATAACCTAAGGGTCTGGGCCTGGCCACACAGCCCTGCAACATCACCTCCAACTCCAGTGATGATGATCTGGGCTTGCTCTCAGAGTCACAGCACGGTAGAGGCGGGCAGGGACCTCTGGAGGTCTCACGGTTCAAGCTCAAGCAGGGTTACCTGGATCCACTCCAAGTGCCCCATCCAGGGGGGCAGTTGAAGATCTCCAGGGATGGAGGGGTCCACAGCCCTGGCAGCTTGGCCCAGCGCTTGGCCACTTTATCCGGCAAGAAAAGGCTTTTTGGAGACTGGGCATCCAGAGGATGGACAGACAGACAGACAGAGCTGGTCATGGAGAAATGATTAGGAAGATGATGCTGAAGCAAAACAACACCCCAGTCAATACTATGAAAAAAATAAATCTCACGTGAGGGATTTTTTTGCAAAAATTTCTCATTTTCTACAAAGGAGCCTGCAGCTCCCGGCTTCACAAACAGGGCAGCCCCAGGGCTTCACCCCCCAGCCCCTGCCTGCCCCAAACCTGGCCAGCCCCGGCCACTGTGGCAAAGCCGGAGCCGGTGCCAGAGTTTCCCAGCCCGGCACTTGTTGCATCGCTCCAGCCCCCTCACCCACCCCCAGCTCTGGGGTGCACGGGGCTCTATCGCGACAGAGAAGGAAATCACGACTGAGAAGGAAATCAGGACTGTAATGCCAAGTGACAGCCCACCAAATGGCCTCAGGGATGGGGGGACCAAGAAGGAGGAGGAGGAGGAGGAGGAGAAGGAGGAGGAGGGACGGGGCAGAGGAGGGGGAGCCCCTGCTACCGGAAAGCACTAATTCAGATAATTAAGACGTTGAGCTGTTATGAACAAGCTGGGGGGAGGAGCGGCGGGGTGGGTGGGCTGTGGTGGCCGGCTGGGCCTGGGGAGGCTGCG
>VXAK01017840.1:55333-79164 GCA_013399435.1 Arenaria interpres
CCCCGGTCTGTGGGGGAAGGGGGGGGGGGGAATGTGGTATGAGGGATGGCGTGGGAGTGCAGCTGGAGGGAGCGGGAGTGCGTAGCGGAGCTATCTCCCACTGTACTTGCACGGAGGGAGCTCTGACGGTGCATGGAGGTCAGGAAGAGGAGGCGACAATGGGCTTCAAAATAACCTCCCTGCAAAGCCACCCACTTAAGGTTGCTGGTACTGGGAGAGCCGTGGTTGCGAAGTGACTCAGCCGTGGCTCCCGAAGGCAATGGAGGAGGAGGAGGCAGGCAGGAGGCAGGACATAATTTTATTAACTATTAGAAACCATAAGAAACCACATTATTCGTTAAAGATTTACATCCAGTACTTCTTTAAACTTTTTTTTTTTTCCTCGAATTATACAAGTCCGGAGCAGCTGCTGGAGGCGAGCAGAGCAGGGTGAGCTGGGGCAAGCCGGCTTCTCTGCAGGACCTTCCTAAATCCCCCCGGGACAGCCTCACTGGGGACATTTGCTTTGGGAGAAGAGACTTTGGAGACGCAGCAGCTTTGGGTCAGATTTGCGGTCTTTGTGAAAGCAGCGGTTGGGTATAAATTTGTGGAAAGTACTTGCCATTTCATTACAGGGCAGCCCATGGCCTCCCTGCCTCGCTTTCCACCTCTCCCTCTGGCTGCTGAGCAGTGGGAGGAGCATGTAGGAGACCCATGAGGATGCCCAGAGCTGGGCAAACACACTGGGGACCCCCTGAAACTCCCAGGCTTTGGGGGCTCTTTTGAAAATACAATCAGACCTTGCTTTCTCTGAAATGTCCCAAAAACCTCCTCCACCTGTGAAGGTGCAAGGGGGCCACTTCTTCATCAAACCAGACCAAGGTTCCTCCCAGTGAGCCCAGGATGGGAGGAACCGGGGTCCAACAGCCTCAGAAAATTCCCGCAGTTCAGCCACTCCCAGGCAAAAGAGGGAAAACCAAAGCAAAACCAGTCCCGGGGGAGGTTTGCAGGCAGGATCCCCCTGTCTTGGCACAGCCAGGTGGGCACGGCTTCCCTGCTGCCTGCTCTGCCTGCCTCGGCTCACTGTCTTTAAATACCACGTTTGCAGACCAGGGAAGGATAAAGAACGGCAATATAAATATAAATTAAGTGATGAGGGAAAGGGAGAAGGTCATTGTCCTGTCAAAAGTCCAAAACCTCAGTCAAACACGTCATTGGGGTGTCGGGGTTTGAGCACCCCGGGGCACCAGGAGGATCCAGCAAATACCACATTTAGGTACGGAGGCGTTGGCAGCAAGCTGTGGTCTGAGCTGGGCCGGGAGAGGGGAGCTCATCACCATGAACCAAACTCCGTCCCTGCTTTCTACATCCCCGGGCAAACCCTGCCGCAGTTTCCCCACCTGCTGACCCCTCCTGAGCTCCACAGAGCAGCGCTCCCATAAAGTGCTCCAGATGTGAGGTGATCAATCAATACTATTTCATAGAAATGCTTGATTTAAAGGAGAAATAAAAATCACTGAAACCTTTTCATAAAATCGTTTATTTTAAATATTGCCCTGCAAAACCCTGGGAACACATGGGCTAGCAGCTATGTCCCCCTTAGGGACCAGGCCCTTCAGATCAGCAGCCTGAGTGGGGGTCTGCAGCCCATGCAGTGATGCTCAGCTGGTGCCAGGCTGGGGAGTTGCTCAGTGGTAATTATCGTTATTATACATTAAACCGCAGCAGGAAGATGCAGGAGCCCCTCAGGTTGGGGAGGGGGGAAAAGCCCCATGGCAGGTCCTGGGCACTAGTAGGGGACTCAGGGCAGCACCCCACTCCTGCCACAGCGATGCCTCTGCAGGGTGTCCTGCTAGGGCTGTGCCACCAGAGCATCCTGCCAAGCGATGCCACCACAGGGTATCCTGCCAAGGTGATGCCACCACAGGGTATCCTACCAAGGTGATGCCACCACAGAGCATCCTGCCAAGGCGATGCTGACACCACAGAAGGACCAGATTGCCCAGTGTAGAGACCCCTCAGTAGATGCCAGGGGTACCATGCTGTCCCTTTCCTCAGGGATCACCTCAAGCAATGCCCCTCTTGTTTGCCTGCAGGGACTCCAAGCCCGCTATCTGCCCTCTGGAGCTCATTCACCCCACAACATCCCCAAACCTTGCCCTGCCAGAGAACAACCCTGGCACCAGATACCTGAGGCCAAATCCCACCCTGCAGGAAGCCATCGTCACCCTCTGGGATCAGGGTGTCGAGGTGGGAAGAGCATTTGGGGCCACCTGAGGGTCAGGGCAGGGCTCTCTCTCTGCAGGCAGTGGGTGCTCGGCACCTCTCAGGGCTGGACCATGGTGCTGCTGGACGATGGGAGCAAAGGGAAGGTTGCTGCTAAGCCAGTGCTCAGGATGGGGCTCACTGCAGTGCCAGTGCTGAGCACCCAGCACCCCAGGACAGGGCTGAAGGTTCTTCACACTCCCACTGATGGCAAAGAGCCCCCCTGGTTCGACCCGACCCAGAAGGGCAGAGCCCAGCGTCACAACTGCCCACGCGTTCGCAAACCGTCAGTTGGGGGGCAAGATGGTGGCCTGGCCCCAGCTCACCACAGCATCCCCAAGGAGGTCATGAGCCTCCTTTGGCATCCTTGGGCGTATGCCGGGGTGGGACAGCACCGAAACGTGGTCTGGGACAGTGTTTTGGCTCTGCACAAGCAGGCACAGAGGAGCCTGAGGATGTCTCAAGAGTCAGAGTGTCTGCTTGCTCCTGAGCATAGGGATCACTGGTGCAGGGGGATGAAGAGGTCACCACCACCATCAATCCCCGACATCTCCCCATCCCTCGGAGGACAAGCATCCCATGGGAGCAGTGCTCCCTGCCGGCAGAGGGGACCTGGATCCCACAGCCACCAGGATGCTCCAAGACAACCTCAGCCAAAACACAAAGCCCTTTGCAGGTGGGGAAACTGAGGCCCGACACTTGCCCAGGGACACCAGGGCCAGGCAAAGACCCCTGTCCTTTCCCTTTCAGGGTACCCTCCTGCTCCCTGGGGCTTTGGCAGTGACCTCAACACCGTGGGCCCTGGGGTGACAGTCCAGCAACCCCCCAGCATTCCCCCTGGAGCTGCTTCTCTCCCAGCCCACACAGCAAGACCACAGCATCGCCTCCCAAACCCTGAACGGGCGATACCTGGAGCAGGGACGTGGCCCTGGCAGATCCAGTGGTGTCAGCGAGGGACGGGACAGTGCTGGTGACACGGGACACCCGGGGACTCCCCACGGGCACGACCAGGTTCATGTCAGCCCCGGGGCGAGGAGTTGCAGGGTGTCATCCACGGCTGTGTTGGTGCGGCTGGGGTACAGGGGCCAGGCGTGCACGCTCACACACGTGTGTGCACACTCACACACTCACCCGGACGGGCAGTAGAGCGTTTTCCACATCCCACTTGCCAAATCAAACCCCGGTGTGAGGCGCGGGGTGTGTGGGGGCCGCAGGGATGGGGGCAGGGGGGAGACCTTTTGACACTCATTTTGATTTAAGGGCTTGGCTTCTTGCTGGGTATAGAATTGTCTTTCCTTTCCAGCCGCGTGTAAGGCTCAAAAGCAGAAGTGCCCAGTCCGTAAGTGCCCGGGAGGTCATGCAGGCTGCCCAGGAGCGGCCCCCCAAAGCACAGTGGGGCGGCCGGCAGCCTGGGCGAGGAGGAGGAAGAGGAGGAGGAGGCGAGAGAAGGGACCTGCAGGCTGAAGACTCCGGGCCCTGGGGGGCTGTTCCCGCTGCCGAGCCCAGGGGAGGTGGTTCCCGAGGTGCCCAAGTTGGATCCGTTGCCCGTAGGACTGCCAATGGGGTTGGAGGTGGGAGAGAGGAGGCTGGGGGGGGCCGGGACGGAGAGGAGCCGGCCTTGCTCCAGCAGCCGGAGGATGTTGCAGGTGGCAAAGGACTCGGAGGTGGCGGTGGAGCGTTTCTCAGAGTCCCTGCTCTGGTCCTTCTTCTGCTTGGTGCGTCGGTTCTGGAACCAGACCTTGACCTGGGGGGGAGGGAGCGGGGGGACAGGGTAGGGGGACAGATAGGCACGGACGGAAAGAGAGCACGGGGGAGCCAGGGAAAGAGAGGTGAGAACCAGGAGAGAGTGAGAGATATGAGAGAGAGATGTATTAAAATAAATGCCCAAGCGAGATCCATCACCCACCACAGGGACTGTGGAGAAGTAGCTCCCGCCTGCCGCTTCCAGGGAAATGGCAAAATCCTGCAGGTGCCAGGAGGGAGCAGGACAGAAGCCTGGGAGTGGGAGCCCAGGGATGGGAGCCTGGGGACAGAAGCCCATGGTGGGACGCCAGGGTAGGAGCCTGGAGCCAGGAGCCACCCCGCTGCTGCCCAGCTCTGCCCTGGGCTGGCTCTCCCCGGGGGAGCTGAGCTACGGGATATGCTGGGTTCTCCTCTATGACGGTCTTTGAACCCAAGTTTGTGTCCCTACCCTTCCAGCCCGAGACACAGGGCAGGGTGGAGGGCGCCTGGCCTTGCTACAGCGCTGGGGAACATGCTAGGGAACAGGTTGGCTTCTGGTGGCCCTGGATTTCTGGGCACAGACCTGCTTCTGTGCCTGAACCCAGATGGGGACATCCCTACCCCAACCTGCCTCTGGCCAAAGTAAGGAGCAAGCCCAGACTGAGGCCCTGTGGGACACCCCCTGCCCCTGACTCGCCCGGTGGGACATGGTCCCTGGTCCCTAACCCGCAGCTCTTGTCCCCCTGCAGCTGCCCCCGTATCCCCTAATCTCTCCTCTGGGAGGGCAGCCCCCCGCTTCTGTCCCTCCCTGACAGAGCAGAGGGGTAGGAGAGGCAGAGAGAGAGACAGAGAGAGGCGTGAGGGACAGACAGACGGATGGAGATGGAGGTGAGGGAAGGAGATGGATGGGAAGACACTCAGATTAGAGCGTGGCGGACGGGAGTGGACGAGTCGGGCACCGGCCGGGACCCCAGGAGTCAACTCCAGCACATCGGCACAGGCTTCGTCCCCATCTGCTCCAGGTCTCGAACTCATCCGAGTCATCGGAAACTCACTGGAGCAGGTCAGTCGCTCACTGACACGGCCCTCGCGCGTCCCCTGGCACAATAGACCCACAGTACAGAGCTAATGGAGCGTGGGGGTGGAGGAGGTCTCAGCCCCTTGGCCCCTTTCCGGGGACATAATAGCGGAGCTGATGCCTGGGCGAAGCTGGACGGAGGCTGGGGATGCTCGGGGAGGAGCGGTGGGAGCTGCTCCCCAGCAGCGAGGGGACACTAGGACCATAGGACTGAGCTAATATCCCGCAGGCAAAACCTGCTGGGACTGTGGGCCACTGCCAGCTCACGTCCTACCTCCCTTACCCACAGGTCCCACATGCAACCTATAGTGGATGTACGGGTCCGGGCCCACGCACGCCTTGGCCCTGCATGGGGAACCCTGGATCCCTAATTGCCACCAGGACTGCTGGGCCCACGTCACAGCCCAGCCGGGTCTCCAGGGCTGATGTCCCCTCCCTACTGTCCCCATCAGTCCCTCCATGCCAGTGGGATGGGTTTGGGCAGGGCTGTGTTCTCCCGTGGTCCTGTGATGCAGAACTAGCAGCCCACCAGCTTTTCTGGTGGGGACTTCCTCCAACTGCCAAATTCTGGGGAACGCAGGGCCCCAAAGCACAGGCTTTGAATGGGACTCCCACATCCCCGCAACCCTATGTCATTATTGACATCTTAACAAAGATCCTCTATCAGCCCATACAGAAACACGCAGCCCCAGCATTCTCTGCTCAAAGCATCTCCCAGCCAGCCGACTCTGGAAGAGCAAGAGCTCAGAAAAAAAAAGTCCTCAGCATGATTATGTCCTTAAGGATGGGCATAAAGCCCCTAGGAGCTGCCCTCAAGCCGCATTTTCCCAGCCCAGCCAGATGCACAGCATGAGGTGGCAGCGGGTTCCTTGTCTCTTCAGCAGGGAGGGTGCACCAGCACCTACCCTTCCCACACCCAGCACCACTCTGAAAGCAAAGCACTCTGAAACGCAGCTCCTAACATGGCAGGAGGAGGCCACAGGATACAGAATCCCAGAATCATACAATGGTTTCGATCGGAAGGGACCTTTAAAGGTCATGTTGTCCAAGCCCCCTGCAATCAGCAGGGGCATCTTCAACGAGATCAGGTTGCTCACAGCCTTGTCCAACCTAACCTCAAATGTTTCCAGGGATGGGGCATCTGCCACCTCTCTGGGCAACCTAGTCATGTGTTTCACCAACCTTATCATAAAAAATTTCTTCCTTATATCTAGTCTGACATCGTGCCGAGCAGCACGAGCCAGGGCAGGGTGCCAGTCCATCGGTTATCGCTCTTACTGACTTTGGAGCAAGCTACCTGAGCAGAAGCACAGCCCCGCAACTGCACATCAGAGAAGGGCAAGCAGAGACATCAGGGCATCCTGCAGAAGGAAGGACCAAGCCCCAAGGGATGAGGCAGGTGCAGCATGCTCCCGCTCTGCAGCACCACAGCTGGTGCAGCCAAGGGGAACAGCCATGAGGAGTCAGGGGTTTTCCTAACACAAGGACTAGCAGGCATCAGGTGTGGCCACCAGGTAGCGGCTGGAAACCTGAGCAAGGCAGGAGGCAGAGCCTCTCTGGGCAGCACAGATGGTGTTAGTCCCTGCTGCAGGGTGCCCTGGAAGCCAAAATGCAAGCGGCTGAGGAAGGGAGTTGGAAAAATTGCAGGAGAATATATCCATCAAGATTTAACATGATGATCTAGGTACCTTCTCATGGTGAGAGCTCTCCAAGTTGCCAGTGGCTGCAAAGATATGGCAAGAACTGGACCGCTTTACACTCCACATACTATTCTCTCTACTCCTCCACTACTGGTGTAGGGACAGGTTCCTCAGCCCTGGTGTCCCCTAAGGTCAGCTCTTATGTTCTGGTTGTCTTCTACAGGTTGTGAAAAACAAACACAGCTCCATAAAAGCAAAGGGCCCTTGTCAGGGTCTCCATAGGTCAGCTCAATTCCCCCTCCACCTCTGGCATCCTGTGGGAGTTCATTTTTCCTGCGTGTTTCGGCTTTTGTTCTGTATTGGGTCTGTGCTGCTGCCTCTCCTGGGAGCTCTTGGTCAGCTGGGGAGTAGCTTTGAGGGACAGCAGTCATCTGTTTAGGTATGATACTGAATGCCAACAATTAATAACAGTACAAACGGGCAAGTCCAATAAATAGATTTATATAAATTGAAGTAGATATTGATGTGCATGAATTTCTGGTGCTGAAAGCCAGTTCCATACCACCAGGGACATGAGGGAAAACTGTAAAGGACAGGAGGGAGAAAGGGTTGAGATGACACTGGTCTCAAACATCCCAACATGGGATTCAGCTGGGGAAGGGTGGCAATATGGTCCTCGGTGGAAGAGGACCCATTGGGTTCCTCCTTCCCAGTGCTTGTGCTGGGAGATCTTCCCAGCGCTGATCCCCTTCCCAGCCTGGATATCCTCTGCTCTCACTCCTCTTTCTCTGGGACTGGCTGGTGCCACTGGTGATGGTTGCATCTCCATTTATAGTTATACACAGAAATTTTCTGTAGCCCTCCCTGCCTTCGTCCTACATCTGATCCTCTTGCAGGAGCTTCTCCCATCCTCAACCCACCTCTGCAGCTCCTCTCTGTGCCCATCATCCTTGAACGCCATGACCCAAGCTGAATGTACTATGCTAAATATGGTTTCCTCATGCCTCGTAGACTGACGTGAGCTCTTCCCCATCCGCACTGGTGACATATCAGATGAGCAGGATCACATTTGCCTTCATGGCTAAAGTTCATACACAGCTTGTCATTAATTAGTAGATCCATGTCCTTTTCATCCTCCATTATGATCAAGCCCTGAGTTCCTATCACTGGAGATGTAAATAAGCTCAGCCAGATGCAGTCCTTGACAAGTCCATGAGTAATTTCCCTCCAGCCTTGATCCTTCATCTTTCAATAATATCCTCCACCATGTCCCCTCGATTACAGTTTCTCCTCCACACTGAAAGTTCTGTAGTCATCTTTTGCTCCAGTTTCATTCACCGCTTCCCATCAGCCACCAAAGCCAGCGCTTTGCCAAAGTCTGCTTTGATACAATTGCCTTTATTTCTTTCTCTAAAAAAGCAGCTTTCTTCCTCGTCCAAGTCACTGGGTGAATGGGTGCATGCTTGTGGCATGGCGATGACACCCTTCCCAGTCTGGCCTGGAGGAAGGGCAGGGAGGACCATGCTGGCACATCCCTGGTGGGCACCACATCTCCAGCATCCATGGAGGAGGTAACATAGTCCTGTGTGTGATGTTTTGTTTCTCAGCTTCTTATTTACTGACACGGTGAGCTACAGTAATAACTGAAGGGCTGTGGGAGGAAACTAACCACCTCCAGCTCTCCTGCCAGACTGGGGGTGGAAGAAGAAAGTAAGACCAAGGGCACCCTTTCCATAGGAATGGAAAAAAAGGCCAGTTCACAGATGTGTCCCTCTGGGGGACAGCCAGGACATCTGGGGAGGGCAAGGGCAGGCAGAGATAAGCCTGCCCCTGCTGCAGAGGAGTCCCAGGAAGAGCCCATGGCTCCTGGCGGCTGCAAGATCCCTGCCTGGGGCTGTGGGATCCAGGACCACACATGACAGATCAGTCAGGTCAAGCCTGGATGCAACAGCAAGCATTTGAATGTGACTGAAGAGCAGGACATGAGAGGTCATGCGTTCAGCAGAAAAGGAAGGTGACTCTCAGAGGACAGGGAGGAGGCAAGCCGTACAGAGGAGATGACTCTAAAAGCCCAAGGAGACATGGCATGCAAGAAGCAGCATGATGCTAAAGGTATGAGGATAAGCAAAATCTGCAGATTTATAAATGTATATGAGTGTTTGGAGGAGGAGTCCTGGTGCTGGATATTCAATCAGTTACTGTGACCAGGTCTAGTGTCTACCTTTCCATAAGGTAAGTGACAGCCTGAAGAGATGTCAGGATGTTGCGATCTGGAAATTCCACTTTGATCAGTCTCTGCAGCAGGAAAGAGACTGGTAAGAGCAGGGGACTTCTTGTCAGAGTGGGCAGAGGTAGGACATGATCCCTGGCCTGAAGCAAGGCAGACTCCAATGGCAGAGATATTATGGGTGGACGATGGGGAGAACTGCCCATGGAGCACCATTCCTGGAGCAGGAGCATGCTCACCATCACACTGAGCTGTTTGGTTAGAGCTGGAGGTTTTCCTAGGAGAGATGCTCTGGATCAACTAGAGTGAGGAATTAAGTCCTACGAGCTGACCGGAAAGGTCCTTCTGCCTTTCGAGTCCATTTGAGTTTGGAAGCATAAGACTTCTCTAGGTCCTGCAGCATGATAATCAAGCAGGAAAATGTGCTCTGTCCCTGGCTGGATGTTTCCATAAAAAATTCAGGGCAGAGATTTTAGTCTATCCACCAGAATAGCCATCAGCCACGTGTGCGCTCACCAGGGAGGGGCAAAGGAGCTGTAGCTCTCTTGCCAAAACCATCCACCTTGACTTCCAGGTTTTGGGTCACACATGACAGATGTGGTCACGTCATCATGCATTCCTCCCTCTGATAAAGCTATGAATGTTTTGAGCACTGAGAGCACTGGTGCTTGGCCAGCATGAGATGGCTTGATGCTAAACACAGCAACACGGTTGTTCAGGAGGAGATGTGGCTTCCAGAGCAGAGACTAATCAGAGAGTAAAAAAGCATATGCCTTCCTAGAAGACTTATCCAGGTCTAAGACTGTCATGTTGTAGATAAAAGACAAGGTCTGAAGGTACCCAGCTGGGACACAGGCATGTAGTTCCCACCTCTGACACCAACCAGATGGGACACCGGCACCTCTGACCCCTCTGTTTTCTGCCCAACCCTGCATGGAAATGTGCTGCTCAAGGACACCAGTGTTTCTGCTTTGGCTTCTGAGTATTGAGCATGGTGGGTCTCCACCTCCCCTAGGACCTGCAGATGCTACCAGAGCATGAATTGCAGTAACAACCAGCAGAAAGGGAAGGTGATAACCCCAGTGCTGTCACAGGTCTGTCCAGTCTGTCCCAGACTCGCAGGGTCACCCAAAGCCTTCAGGACTTCAGCACACAATAAACCACCACCACCACCATCTCACTGACTCACCCACAGCTGCAGGTCCCAGATACCCTTTTCCTCTCCCCTATGTAAGATTTTCTTTCCACACTATCTTTTCACATCAGAAGCTGAAGCTACCTACTCCTTGGAACAAGGTCAATCCTTTTCTTGCTGGTAAAGAGGTTGGACGTGGTGCACAACTAGCAATGACCAAGAGTATGGAGCCTCAACTGCATATTGGGTGGAAAAGTAGTTTGGAAGGTTGAAATCTGCTGCCTGATCATTTCAGGAGATGCTTCCTAGTGCGTGGTGTGAAAACCAGCTGGTAGCCCTCCCCATGGTACCACGGAGCCTCTCACCCTGTCCCCCTGTCCTTGCGAGTCCTGCTGTCACCTAGCAGCACAGGAGAGGGCTCAAACCCCCGAGGACTTCAGGTTGCAAGTTCATCCATCCCAGGCTACGTGACTCCCATCACATTCCCATTTATGGGGAGTAAGGCGAAAAGAAATCACAACAAACAAATCCCAAACTGCTGGGAGAAGGGTCTCAGGGGAGATGGCAGTGTGGTGCAGAAGCTTCGGAGCAAGGATGTAAAGGCTGAATTTATTTCTTTTTTCCTTCTTCCCCAAGAAACCTTTCCCCTGGCCTGCTCTCCCCTGCTCACGCCAAAGCTATCGCTGCCCAAACAGCAAGTGAGCCCTTCAACAAAAAGGGCAGAAACAGTGCTGATCACTGCCGAGAAAGCAATATTGCAATTCCCTCCACTTCCAACCCACTTTTACTGCAGTGAGAGTGTCCACGGAGCCACTGGCCAGCTTGGAAAATGAGAAGTGGAGCCCCTGGAGAGCCATGCTGCCTCCGGGTCCCATGTCTGGCTTACTCAGGCAGCTAGGGGTTCGTTTTATATTTTGGGGTTTTGAAAATTTTATTCTATTTTATTCTATTTTGGTTTGGTTTGGTTTATTTTATTTTATTTTATTCTGGTGTATTTTGTTCTGGTTTTTGTTTGTTTGTTATTTTATTTGATTCTATTTTATTTTTATTTTGTTTTTTTTAAATGTTGTATTATTTATATTATTTAATATTTTATATTTCTTTTCTTTTAAATGCATACACACCCCTAGTGCCTGCTATGAGACCGCATGAGCTGCTGAGGGTCACAGAGACATACCCACAGACTTCTCCATCCGCTGGGATTTTCTCTGCATGTGGTTCCTCTTCCCTGAGGAACGATCCAGCCCCCAGGAACTGGCTCCAGGGGCTCCCTGGAACATCCACCCTGCAGCCCAGCCTCTCCCTGTCCTTCCCCACGTGTCATGGAGCGCCATCACCGCTCCCCACCTGGGAGGAGAGCAGGAGAGCCGTGTCTTCAGTGTCACCTGCTCCCCTGGCAAAGGGAAACCGATTCAAAATGTCACCGAGCATCTGAACTTCTCAGGGCGCTGCTGTGGGGGTGTTCTGCAAAGGCACCGTCTGTCCGTCTGTCTGCCTGCCAAGCTGCAGGACGGACAAGCAGACGGCTGAGCAACCCTCTCCCTCCGCTCAAGACCTCCACCAGCGCACCTTGTCCTGCACCCAGCGGTTTATAAACCCTTTCCCCCACTGCAAACAAATGCCACACGCCTGCATTGCACACGCACGCCCTGCTCCACGCACCCTCCTGCACACACGTGTAGGGTCACACATGCCCCACCACACGTGCACGCACATGTGTGTCCCCCCCCTCCAAATCTGAGCACCTGCAGGGGGTCACAGCCCATGGCATCAGCTCTGGGCAGGCTCCCAGCTCCAGGCACAGAGTGGCCGGGGGCACGCAGCACCCATGCCACGGCACAGCCGGAGCAGGTGACAGGGTCTCCGGCAGCATCAGGAGCAGCTGGGCTGTGACCATGGCTTCTCCATGGCTATCAGTGGTGCGGTGGCACCGGCACTGAGCACACGAGGGGTTTGGTCCCCGGTGCCCACTACCATGAATTTAAGGAGTGCCTCAGCACGGCCCTCGGCTCCACCAGCCCCTTCTCCGGCGGCTGACAGAGCCTGCCCTGCAGATGCTGGGAGCTGGGATGCTGCTCCGATCCCTGCCCTCCACTGAACACCTCCGAGCTACAAAACAAATTATTTCCAAGCAGTTAATCCCAATGGAGACTCCCCGCCGGCAGGCCAAGCTTCCCGCACGCTCCGGGGATGGAAAGGTGCAAGGTGGGAGCCCATCGCACCATGGTGCTCGGTGATCCCGGGATCTGCTGAGGGTTTCAGACCAGAAACTGCCTCGCTCTGCCCCTGCTCCGCTCACCCATCCCAGCCGGCTGCCCAAAGCACTCCCCTCCCCGCTCCAGAGCAGGATGCGGCCATGCTGGCCAGTCAGGGACTGGGCAGTGCTCTCTTCAGCTAATTTTTAATATCATCTGGAGCTTAACTGATGCGTTTTGCCAGCTCGTGGCTGAGCAGCAGTGGGACACCGCTCCTGAGCAATCACCGTTTGCTGGTGGGAGCCCGAAATCCCCATCCCTGCCCAGCCCGGTCCCAGGCAGCGGGCACGTCACGCCTGCTCATTAAACCCTCCTCGCGCCGGCGCACACGCTCCCGCAAGCCAGCGTCCCCCACTGCCCCCCAAAACGCCTGAGCCCCTCGGCTTCCCCGTGCTCGGCAGCCAGAGGAGGGTGGTCCTCATCCTCCCCCCAGGACATCCATGAGCATCGCCCCGCATCCCAGCACCCGTGCGGGCAGGGCTAGGGGATACGTTATTGGTTTTTAATGGTGTTTATTATTTGGCTGCCCTGCTGCGGGGCTGATCCCGGCACACACATCCCATGCCGTGCACGCCTCCGGCACGCCAACCATCCGGGACTATTCACAGCTACCAGCCGAAGCCATTTTCCTCCCTGGGATTAGCTCCCCGCCGCCATCAGCTGATGCCCGCCACGGCACGGGGGCAGGTGGGACCCAGCCTCCCACAACGCCAGCTCCCCGGCCACCCTTCCTCCTCCTCCACCCTCCATCCCGAGTGGGGCCATGGGCTCCCGGAGCCATGGAGGCCGGGGCAGGCACGGGCTCGGGCTCCTGGTGTTGCATAAGCCAGCAGGCTCGCTGCCCAAAGCTGCCTCGGCCAGAGGTTTCATAACGGCACGGCAGCTGCACAGCCCATCTGCCTCTCCCCGACCACGGTGGGAACAGGGAGCCGGACCTGAGCAGGGATGGACTCATCCCTCAGCTTCTCCTCCAGCCCCGCTGTGCCCCAAGAGTGCATGGGGCCACCCCAGGTATGTGCACCCACCCCAAACCCTCTGCCACAGCCCAGGATGGATGTGCCTGGGGCCGTGCTTCCAGCTGCACCAAGCCCCAGGATGCTGCCGGGCAGTGTGCTGGGGACAGGCAAGGCGGGAACTGTCCCCGAACCCGTGGACCTGGCTGTGACCTCGGCCAGGAGCCCGTCCCCAGAGCAGCTGGTTGCCACACTGCTGATCCAAAACTCCAGGCAGAAGCATTTCCTCAGCCTGCTTTTGCTCAAAATTCAGGATGTTTTCTGCTTCACAGCAAGGGAACATCCCTGGTGTCTCCACACCCTTTGCAAATGAGATGAAGAAGCAGGGGGAGACTCTACAGGCAGGTCTGGTAGGGGCGAAGTGTCCTCCACCATCCAGCCTGTCACCCCAGAGTGAAGTGTCCCTGAGGGAGCATCCTCCAACCCACCAAAATTGGAGAAAGACAACCCCTTGTCTCCTCAGATGTGGGGGAGCCAGGTGGGACATCAGGACCATCCCCAAGGTCATGTCCCCTCCAATGACACCAGTATCCAGTAGAAAGTATCCACGCGGACACTCTGTTTCCTCCCATTTTCCACACACAAGACAAACAGGTATGGTTTCCTCCCAGTGGAAAACAAAATATAGCCAAGGAGGTGGGAGCATCTGGCTGCAGGGTGGATTGTGGGGCACTGGGCAGTGGCTGGGATTCGGGCCCTCATGTTTGGGGTTCCTGCCCCAGCATCAGAGCCGGGTCCAAAACTGTCACCAAAACCAATTTCCATCAGAAACCATCATTTTTAGGAAACAAACTCTCTTAGATTATATCCACTTGCAATATGCTGAGAAAGACTTGGACATCACGCTGGAAACACCCAGCGCGCTCGCAACATTTAGAACTGAAAACTTCTGTCACAGATTCTGTAATTTTTTTTTTTACTGTGCAGGCATTTTCAATTGAAAATGCTTAATGACAAAAATCTCAACTAATTATTTCACATTCACTTACATTAGCCATTTTGCCTAGTGCCAGCTGAGCTTGGGGAACTGCAGAAGTACCCAGATATTTTGGGTTATCTAATCCATCACAGGAGCAGCTGTCCTGTAGAAGAATCCTATTTCCAGAGGGTCCCCTTGTTCCTGCCCTGAGGAGAGCTGTTCCTCTCCTCTCTTCTCCCCACCAAGAAGCTGGTGCTCATTGCCCAGACCCACTTCACCAGCTCCCTGACTTGCTTTGGGAAACAAAATACCAAAAAGGTGAATTTTTGAGGAACCCAAGGGGCCAGCAGGGCTGGGGTCAGGCAGGCGGAGGCAGTGGCCGGGCTGTGCCAGCCTGGTCCTGCCACTACGTGGTACCTGCTTATAACACAGATTTATTGCCACCAGCCCAGGGTCCCGTGGCTGCAGGGTAAACCCCACCACGTGCCCCCACCGAAAGGAGGGGACAGGATTAGCTTCTCCACGTGAGCAGGTTTACTCCACAAGCGTGCTCTGACACAGGCTGGCATGTGGGAAATGGACCTAGAAGCTACTGGAGATGCCTTCTTCCAGGGGGACCCTGGGCATCTCCAGTGGCCACCACATGCCACGGGACCCAGGACCCACCTCCCTTCCAGGCCAGTGGGAGCCAGTTACCTTCAGCATCTGGATCTGACCTGGGACTCACTAAACGGGATCATTCAGGCTGACATCCCCCATTGCCACCCACTCAAGAACAGCCTTGGCACTCAAGGTTTTAGCAGCAGGAGCCAGCTGCAGGCTACCACGGTTGGACAAGATGCTTTCCCCCATCTAGCTGCCTCTCCATCCCACTGTCCCCATGTCCCCTGAACCAGCCCCAGACAGGAGCACCCAGCTGGGAACAGCACTGGGAGGTGGGAGGAGCAGCCCCCAAACCAGGCTGCGTTAGGATGGGGCATCCCGACCCACAGCATGTGGGGCCGCAGCTTCCCCAAGCAGAGGGGAGAAAACATTCCCCGGTGGGCAGTTACCCACGGGAGAAGGGTCAATGTAGGCACTCAGGACATGAAACACGAATGCTACAAAAGCAGCTGGGTGGAGGCGACATGAACCACAGAAGGTGTTAGAGACTATTTTCCTATCCACAGCAGAGCATGATGGATGGGTGGGCAGAGGGATGGAGGCCTCCTCAGAAAAGAGCACGCTGGGCTATGACACCAGTATTTTCTGCACGGTTTAGAAAAGGGATTTCCAACAAAGCTTCAGAAATTCAGCTTCCCTGTACCCCGAGGACTGCAGAGACTCCAAGGATGAGGAACGCACTACTTTGCAGCAAGCAGAGCAATGTTGTAGTCCTACCTGCCTCTTGTCCCTTGAGGAAGCCCCAACCCATAACTCTGATCGCCAAGCTCTGGATGACTCTCACCTCCTCCAGAACACAGCTTTCCTGTGGTTCTCCCTGTGAGAGGACAATTTGTGCTGGCACCAACCATTGTTTCATTGTTCTCTCGCTGCAGGGACTGATAGCTGTTAATGACTTGAGGTGTAATTAATTTTTAACGGCACCATCTTAATTGCCAGGCTATAAATAGACCTTCCCGCCCCTTCTCTGGCTCAGCTGCTTTCTCACAAATGTTTTGCTCCACGTTGGGGGGATCGCGGTCCTGAGAGGTCTGTGCGGTGAGTACCCTCCCATGCTGCACAGGATGCTCGGGGGGGTTCAGGCCACTGGCAGTGACAGAGCAGTAGGAGCCCAGCCTCTGTCAAGGATGGCCCAGGAGTTTGTCCAAGGAAGGTCTGCCAGACTGGCTGTGATGGAGCCCATTGCAGCAAAGGGAACACCAGGGGATCCACGGGGGTCCCACGGACTTTCCAGCAGCCAGGCAGGCAAGAATTGCGATGCTAAGACCTCTCTCTGCTCTGTGCCCCACCATCCCTCTACAAAGGGTCTTCAGATGCTGCACAGGAGCCAAGGAGCCCAAAAATTCACCAGTATCTTCCAGGAGATGCATGGATTTTCTACGAGCTTCCAGCACTGCTCCTGAGCACAGCCTTCTCAACTGAGGACGTCCCCCAAAGCTCCTGCCTTTGGGAAGGGGTGAGCTATCTCTCAACCGAGGGACAAGGCTCAGAGCTGGCTGCTGTATGAAGAACATGATAGAACCAGCCCTGTCCTGACATTCTGGATGCCCAGCCCTCAAAAGGGGCCCTTGTTCAACGTGAGTGTCACTTCTGCCCTCACTCTAATGAGGGCAAATACACCAGGTCACTTGAACCTGAGTCTGGCATTGAACTCCTGACCCAGAAAGCAAAGCCTCCTGGCCCAGGCAAATCCCCTCGGCCAGCCCATCCTGCCTCCCCTCCTGGCGGGGGATTTGTGGGAATTATCCTCCCTCCGCCATCCCCCCGTGGTCCTTCTGCCTCGCAGCCTCCTCTCTGCCTTGCATTTTCTATCCCTTAATGACACTAAGAAGGGGCACTTTTCCCCTAATGCCGAGGGATGTGTTGCCTGGAGAAAGCCCGATGCACAGATACGGGCTACTCTCTGCTCGGAGCTCGGGGGATGGATTTTGGCTGGGCAGTCAGGGTGGGCTTGAGCAGCCCCTCCGCAGCTCTCCGTACCTGGGATGTGGGGTGGGAGGTCACCTGGGATGCAGCAGCCGGCACATCCGCACCTCCAGGCTGTTGCTTGACAAGTTAATGAAAATATTCTACTGGCTAATTAAACTCGCTTAACACTGACTACGTCCATGGGTTAATTAGAAAAAGCACAAATGGCATTGGGCTGGAGCCCGGGCAGCTCCCACTGAGGCAGAAGCAGTGTATGTCTTCCTGGAGGGAAGAGGTAAATTCCCTAGGCTGGAGAGAGCTGGGGTAGATGGAAGCACCTTCCTCATCCTCTCCTGAGCATGGGTGGCTCCAAAACACCCCGTGTCCCTTCAGTGCAGCAGGCCTGGCTGAACCCCACAGACAGGCACCGGGACAAGGTGTGGGGCTGGCTCCAGAGGGACAACAAGGTGACCCGGGACACAGCGAGATGCTGGCGGGCGGCTCAGCAAGCAGCGAGGGGAGGGCAGGCTCATCCATTGTGGCTGCTGACGGACACCAGCTTCTCTGGCTGCTGCTGCTCTGGGCCAAGGAGCCCCGGTGGTAGCACACACGGCTCTGAGCCTTCCCTGGCAGTGAGGGGCTGTGCTGCTGCTCCCTGCATTAGCCTGGGTGAGACCTCTCTGCGCTGGGTGACCTCCCCTCTCCCCTGGGGCAGGGGCCAGAGATAAGAAAGCAAAAAGATTCCCACTCCCCAGCATGGAGGTGTGCCATTCTGGCTTCCCTGCAAGGAGCAGCGATAGCCTCCTGCCTCCAAGTCTGCCAAAAAGGAGGATCAGATGTCAGGAAAGTAAAATAAGAGCCTAAAAGAGGTGCTTTTTTTCTCCAGCAGGATCAGTCCGCAGCCTGATCAGCGGACCCACTTACGGGGACGCTTGGCTGCAGCTCTCCAGCTGTGATGACATCGTGTCTCTTCCTATCTCATCACGCTGTTTGCACCACTCTCTCTTCGCAGAGGAGCCGAGATGAATCATTCTTCTCCCCTCTGAACATTCACCGGCACAAAAACCCTCCTCGGTGGCCCCTTCCTCTGTGGCCCCAGCTTTGCTCTTCCCTCCCACGGTGGGACACGGTGGGGTCCCATTGCACCCGGGGGTCCCTGCACAGAGCAAAGTCGGGAGCAGCCGGTGGGGAAAGCTTCCTAATCCTGAAACCAGGGTATCGTTCAATGAGGGGGCAAAAAGGATCTGTCCCACTGTCCCAACCACCAGCACAACACAAATGTCAACCAAGAAAGAGCCACAAGACGCTGCTGGTTGGGAATCCACCAACAAAATATTAGATGGAGCAATTATACTATGAACTGCCCTGAGTCCTGGGAGCTGCTCCTGGATAACGCTGAGAGAAAAATCACCAAAAGTACCAAAAATACTCTGATTGGTGCAAAGGTCGGGTTTGTCCCTGTCTGAGCTGATGGACATAGAGGATCCCCATGGGACAGGAGTGGCTGGTGGCAACTCTCCAGTCTCCAAGCCACATCCAGATCAGACCAGCACACTGCATGGAGCCGTGCAATACCCTCCAGATCTAATTGGTCTTGTAAAACCCTGTGGCTGCCCAGCTTTTGCAAAGGCTGTGAAAACCTCCCAGCCATGAACACGGGGGAACTGGGGCAGGGGGTGATGCCTGAGTGTGCAGAGAGCCTGAAACGATATCCCAAGGAGAGCTGCACCCTGCTAACGAGAGGAGGAAACCAGGCACCCAGCCTGGCACTGCTGTCCCCCAGGCACAATGGTGGCTGGGGGGGACGGGCAGCAAAGGGGAGCCAGGAAGGTACAACTGGGTGTTTGCTGCAGGGAAGGAAATGATGTGAAAAGTGTAGAAAGGGATTAAAAAGGACAGAGGTGAAGGAGAGAGATGGGGAAAAGAGGATGCGGGAAGGAAAAGAAAAGAGGAGAAGAGACAGCCATGGCCTACAGGGTGTGAATTTTCTCACTGAGTGATGAAGGCAGCAGTGAGGCACCAAGCAAGCAGTAAATAAGCAGACATTAGTCCCTACGGAGAGGCTGTGCCCTCCTGGCCCCGGGCTGCACAGCCCTCTGCCCCACGCTCCCGCCAGCCACACCAGCTGCCCGTCCCTTCCCACGCCTGCTGGGGAGCCGAAGTTCTTCCCCCAGCATGGCACAGCAAGCCCACCCGTGTGTCCCCCGGCTCCTTGGCGGTGACACTGGGACTGGGGCTTCAACTGGGATCCCGGGAAAGGGACCCACCCGCACTTTCTCGCACATATCCCATAGACAGAAACCTGCTCCTTACCCAAAAAAACCCTGCTCCCTCACCAGAAGAACCAAGAGCAACTATTTTTATTGGTGCGCTGAGGCTCTGCTCCCCCTTGCAGGACCACGCAGTGGCTGCACAGCAAGTTCCAAAGCACCACGGAGCAACAGGGTCCCCCCAAAATCAGACTCCCTCGCCACACAGCAGGAGCTTGGAGCCAGGAGCCTGACAGCCGGGACAGGTTTGTTCCCCAAGAAGTTTGGAAAAATAGAAATTATTTCCTATCTGAATCAATGAAACCATGTAGCTGTCTCCAAACATGCCTGACTGGCCAGGGAAGGGGCCGACTGGGCTGACGGGGTTTTCTGTAGTCCCCAGCTGTGCTGTTTTGCGTTGCAGTCTGTCTTCATTAACTTTATTATTATTACTATTTCTGTATAAATTTTCAAGCCGGAACCATCACAACCCCAGCAGATGCACTTTTTTGCTTCCCTTACCAGACATTAACACCAACTTCCAAGCAACGCGCAACCCCTCCCGCCTCTGCTCCCCCAGCCCGCGCCGCTCAGCCCGGCTCTCCCCGCACCCGGCAAATTTCGGCAGGGGATAACCAGGAAAATCCCCCCGCCGCCGGCGAAGCTCCAGCCGGGGACATGTGCGCAGGGGGTTGGAGAGGGATGGAGAAGAGGTGCCCAGGCCACGCTGCGGCTCGGGGTCGGCAGGGACAGTCCCCAGTGCCATTCTCTCCCTGCTGGGAGCAGGAGACCGAAGCCACAGAGGCGGCAGAGGGGGGGTGCAGGATCTGTGCAGGATCCATCCAGCTCATACCCAGCCAAACGCCCGATCCCGACAGCACCCACGACAATTCCCGGCCCCGCTCACCCGCCCCGCGCTGTGGGTTCTGCCGTAAGGACCTCAGGTCCCCACTGGTGCCCTCCTGCNGCTCAAGAGAAAGGGGTGGAGGAGAGTCATTGCCCACGGCACCACGCACGCTTCCCCCCAACTCCTGACCGAAACACCAGCCAGTGCCCCTCCATCTCAGTAAGAACCAAGCCCCTCCGCCCAGGTTCGGGACAGCAGGCTCGGCTCAGCCCTGACGTCCCCCCAGGGCACCGCTCGCCCACCCCCAGCCCCACTTTCTGCCCGCTCTGCCTCCCCACACCACCCTCACCACGCTGGTGGCCGGCAACGCCTGTCCCCAGGGGGGTGGCCACGCCACGGGGTTATCCCCACCACGGAGGAGCCACCACGACCCTTACCTGGGTCTCGGAGAGGTTGAGCTGCCGCGCTAGCTCCGTCCTCTCCCTGCCCACCACGTACTGGCAGCGCTGGAACTCCAGCTCCAGGCGGTAGAGCTGCTCCGCCGTGAAGGACGTCCGAGTCCGCTTGGGCCGGTCCAGGTCCAGGCCCTTGGGGAGCACGATCTCCCGGATCGTCCCTTTGGCATCTAGGAAGGGAAGCAGGGAGAAGGGCCGTCAGGAAAAAGTCACCAGGAAGGAAAAAAGCTGGGCTGGGGAGGAAAGAGGCGGGGGGAACTGGCTGAAAATAGACATTACTGGGAAGGAAAAGCTGAATTAAACATCGGCTGCACCATCAGGGCTGGTCTGAGCGTCTGGGCTCGCTGCAGGAATAACTGTAAGAAATCCCCCAAGCTGTGGCTAAAACAGGCAGCATCCCACAGCTCGGTTGTCCCCTCTGGCCCCAAATGTTGCAAGTTTATAAACCTCCAGGGAACAGTAACAAGACTTCATAAAAATAGGGATTATTTTTTTTCCATGAGATAAAAAGAAAATAAAAAAATGAGCATTTAATCACATCTAATAACAGCTTCCGAAAGCCAAAAGCAGAAAACAGTGCTATACCAAGAAAGAGTTCAAATTTAAAATTTTTTGATTGAAAATATGTTTTCTTTTATTTCTGTCCTTCCTCGGAGATACTGGGGAAAAAAAAAAAATCTCTGTTACAACTCCCTTTCCGGAATTTCCAGAATTATTCTCACTGAAGGAATATTTTCTTCAAAAGCAGCATCTTCCACTTTGGAGCAACTCTCTATTAAAGGACAAGTTTTGGAAGTGCAGCACGCCCTGAGCTGCTCACGGCAGCAGATTTTACAAGACCGGGACTACTGCTGCCCACGGCTGGACATAGGGAAACAAAAGCTGGAGGGTTTACCTCCCACGTTAGCCCCACACCGTCTCTTCCAAGCCTTCAGATGCCGCTTGTGGCCCCTCCAAAGGGACCACGGCTTTACTTTCCACTGACAAAGGATGAGCTCTCCCAGAAAACCCCCCAGAGTCCCAAGCCCCGAGATGGCAGGACACCTGCCCCAGCTCTATGGGATGGGATGTGCCCAGTCACCCCCCTGCCAGACACCAACGGGCTCTGTGTGCCAGATGCAGCACCAGGTATTAAAAATAGCCTTGGAAAGTGTCCGCTGGGCTCCTGCCAGACCCCAAACCCCTCATGCTCCTTGTCCCTTGTGCTGCCTTTCCTTAAGCACCAGCAACGCAAGCAGAGAGCTCGGTTTGGGGGACCCCCGGCCGCAGAGCTCCCCATTTCTGCCCAGTGGCTTTCCTGCAGGTTAAAAACCAGCCACAGAAGCCACACTGGGCACCCAAGGTTCCTAGCAGCTTTGGCTGGAGATAAATTGCTTTCTCTCTTTCTGTCTGACTCAGGCATGGAAGGATTATAAAATTGCTGGGAAGGGGGGAAATAGGGAGCAGCAGCCGGGAGCTGGCATGGGGGGAGCAGGACAGGGGAGCAAGCACAGACTCGGCACAGGGACCCTGAAGACGGTTTCCCACCGCCACATTGTGGTACATGGCGGAGGCACTGCGCCGGCATGGCCAGCCTATTCCGGGCTGGAGAATGGCACCACAGGAGGCACCGGGGCAGAAGAGGGCTTGGGTCATGCCAGGGTGGGAGAGGGTTCTATGGGACCCCTCAGAGTACAGGCTCTGATCCAGGGTGGGCAAGAGGCTGTTGGAAAGGAAAGGGGTGGGCTGGAGGTTATCTCTGGTGGGGCTATCTGGTGGGATTTGGATGCCTGCCTGGGAACCATTTTGCGAGGAGAAGAGCATTTGCAGGGATGATGCCCAGACCACGTCCGCACTCCCATGCCCACGCCACCGTCCCCCGACAAAACAACAACAGCCGGGGCTGCCAGCAAGGAGCAGCTAACAGAGACGCTCATGCTTTCCAGCCGCAGCTGCAAGTAACTGCCCCTCTGCCCTCGCTGCTCCGTACGGCACTGCCGGCATTATTAAGGGTATTATTTATTGTTGTTTCCCCCGGCAGCTGGGCCATGGGGCGGGGGGAGCGGGCTGGAGCACCAGAGGGAAGGGGGCACAGCCCGTGGTGCCAGCTCGGCAGGGGAGAGGAAAAACCCCTCGCTCCATCCTCTCGCCGCCCCTGCAGCAGAGGCAGGTCATAGCTCTATTGCGTGCCACAGAACCTTCCCCGCTGCCCGCCCGTGCAGGTTTTGGGGGGGCCACGGCCATCCCCCCATGCCAGGAAGGGCACAACACCATCTTGCCAGATGAACTCCCTCCTGAGAGCCTTCTCCCATCAGCCGCTGGATCCCAGCACCCCAACACCCACCAGGTCCTGCTGGGGCTGCCCAGGGTCTTCCAGCAGCCCTTGGCCTCCCCAGCCTGGTGGCAGGTTCTACTCTTGGGGAACAGGCTACACCTGACAACAGCACATCCAGGACAAGGTTTGGGACTGAAACCATGCCAAAAGAGGTCTGGCGCCAAAGGGATCAAACTCTCCTCTGCCTCAGCAGCTAAATACGACAAGGTGGGATGAGCAGACATGGCTGGGGAGCAGAGGGAAGGTGAGCTGGCATTAGCTTTGGGGAACCGACCCCCGAGGTGGCAAACAGCGATTTTACAGCCCGCACAGCCTCTGCAGCGCAGCGCAGCACAGCAGGCGTAGGAAGGACATATCCTGCACACCGACACACGCAGCAGAGCCAGGCACACACAGATGCCCCTGTAAGCCCAGGGACACATCACAGGCGCCTGTGTGCATGAGGGACACTTCTCCCCTGCACAGGCACACACCACGCACACCCCCGTATACGGGGTTTCTGCACCGACATGGCTGCCAGGGCATTTCTGGGGCGCACGCCCACCCTGCCAGCCCCGAACACGTACACCTGTCCCTCACCATGCCTGGGGCTGGTGGGGACGTGGTGGCACACACAACTTGGGGCACACTTGGGGGGGCACAAGGAGCCCACAGCCCTTCTCAGTGCACCCCAAACAGCGCTGGGGGGTCCCCCTAGAGCTCCCCACATCCTGCCCGCACTCCCCGGGCACAGCACTGGGGCAGCCCCCAGGAGATGAACCGGGTGGAGGGGGTAAGCACCCCGGATCTGCCCCCCCTCCCCTTCTAGCCGCCCCTGGGGCTGCAGCCCCCATGCTTCCAGCGGGACCGCCCCAGAGCTGCCCGGCTCCTCCAGCCGCCGCCGGCGGCGACTCTTTGTCCCGTTAATCCCCGCTGAGGACCGGCCCGCTGTTGGCCTGCAGTCTCCGGCCGTCCCCGCGTCCAACGGCACCCGCCAGCCTTGTCACCTCGACGGGACGGGGACGGCCAGGAGGCCAGGGCCGCCTCCGTGGGCAGAGCCACCCCGTCGCGGTTGCTGGAGGTTCCGTCCCGCACGGCTAGTCCCCGGTACCATGCCGTACCGGCCAGCGGACTGAGCCCGGCCGAGCCCCGGGAAAGCACCGGGACAGGGAACTCCGCTCCC
>VXAK01017842.1:0-21226 GCA_013399435.1 Arenaria interpres
TCATGAGTTGGAAGTCATAATTCCTTTGATATTGACTCAGCCAGTGCAGGCACTCCATTCAAGCCATGAAAGAAAAGGCATTTGACATCTTACTGAAATATGCTGGACATACCACAGACAGTTCCCTGAGACCATAAAGACTTTAGGGAGTTATAGAAAATCGCTTTGGCTCTGCCTACTGCATCATTTAAATATGAACATACTTTCTGTAAACAGATTTATTAAGAATGGGCTGATGTCCACAGTAGGACAAAAATCAGACAAAAGCTGTAATGATGATAATAATAAGCTTGGCATGGCTACATGTTGGGATATTAATGCCTATGTAAGTTCATTCAAAACAAGAAACATGACACTTAGTGATGTCTTGATTTACAGGTGTAGCTCTAGACTATGGATTTAGACTTATTTAAATGTCATTTTCATCTTCCCTGGGTGCAAATTATATGTTGTTGTTAAGAAATATAGTTAGTCCTTTATTTCATTTGAAGTGTGAACCTGTGCACCATGGTGACACTTTCGTTCTCTCTTATTTAAAGCCAGATTGATGGTGTCTTTAGCTTTATGCTAGAACATCATTTGGTATCAGAGAAACTATTGGTGAAGCTTCAGTGGTGTAACAGCATCTGAGAAGACACTGTTCGATGGATGAGGACGTTTGTTAGAGCTCCGACTATATTTTGCACAGTTCAGTATACGCAGACTCCCAGACCAGGCAGGATGCAATCTCTTTTCTCATGAACAAATAATAATTTGAATGATGTTTCTTGGGATGGTTATGGTTGGAAGCCATCTTCCTGTTGTCTTCTGAGAGCACTGGTGCTGAAGATGGAAAAAATAGCCCTGAACATTTTTCTGTTTAATACTAGCAACTGGGTCTTATACTCAATACTCGTGTACAAAATCGGCTCCTGATTTTGCACTGTTTGATTGATTACATTTGTCCTACTAAATATGTGAACACATTTGATCTCATAAATTTCACAGCAGTATGACATCATCAGTTTTCATGAGGGCACTTCCTCTGGTGACACAGGACAGAGACCAGGGACTCTATTATTAGCGGTTATCATATCTTATTAATTTACCTTCCTCACTCCTGACTGTCACAGCAATAAAAATATCATGTAGGTTCTTCTCCTTTAGTCTTTAGAGATATTTTTAAAAATCCATTTCAGCAAAGAACACTATTCTGGTGTCGTCTCCCAAGTTTCAGTGATTAAAGCTTGTGTCCACTCTTCTAGAGTATTATATGATCCTGTTCATTTGGAATGCATTTTCAAAAATGTGTATGCAGATATGGTATATTTATAAGCAAAAAGACTTTCTTTCCATTCACTCTCCTGCGGGCTATTTTTAGAGCCACACACACCTCTCGTTTGAACAGAAGTGGTAATCAAAGAGACCTAAGTAGTAAGGCTCCGTGAGGTATGAAAGTGTGTCTTTGGTGATGAGAGCAATAGCTCAGGAAAGATTTGCCAGGTGGGTAACAGCAAAGGCAGCTGCAGTTTTATTCTTATGTATACCCTTTTGATTTGTACTTTGAATCTGTACTGCTCACTGCCTTGCGTGTCAGAATGAATAACTCCGAAAAAGGATGCTGTAGGACCATTAATGGCAAGAAAGACGAAAATGCTTGTTAATGCTGGTAACCTTGGGTAAAATAAATCTGTTTTCTTTGTACATCTGGAAAACTTGTCAGACTGATACCCTTTCCCCTAACTCTCTGTAAAGACCCTGAAAAACATATTTGCTTTGCAAAAAATTCCACTTCAATGGCTGCAGCCAATTTCATGAGGTTGCACATAGGGCATTTATACTTATGTGCTTTTACTCTTTATTTTTCCTGGGAAAAGTATCCTCTGCACTCCATATTTTAAAATCTATTTGCAAGTGTAAAAGCAGACTAAAGTATTTTCATAACAAATTATTGATAAATCCTCTTCCTCCCAAGCCAAAAATTATAGACATCTTAGAGTTGCAAAACTTACCCTTGTAAAAGTGCACGATATTGGTTAACCCCCTTGTTTGCCTTTGATACAGTTAAATGGTATTGTAATGCATCCACACATCTGGGTAATCCCAAGCACAAATGCAGGTTGGGCGGAGAATGGATTGAGATCATCCCTGAGAAGAAGGACTTGGGAGTCTTGGTGGATGAGGAGCTCAACATGAGCCAGCAGTGTGCACTGGCAACCCAGAAAGCCAACCACATCCTGGGCTGCATCAAAAGAAGCATGGCCAGCAGGACAAGAGAGGGGATTCTGCCCCTCTTCTCCACTCTCATGAGACACCACCTGGAGTACTGCATCCAATTCTAGGGCCCCCAACATCAGAAGTACCTGAACCTATTGGACCAAGTCCAGAGCAGGGCCACAAAGATGATGAGAGAGTTGGAGCACCTCTGCTATGAAAACAGGCTGAGAGAGTGGGGGTCATTCTGTGATTCTGTGATAAAAGATGCTCCCAGTCTGGAATATCCGCCATAGCGTATTCCTTTCAGAACTTCAGTTTTGGACATGGTTGTCTAAAATCTTAAAAAGTCAGTAACTGAGGGAAAAAACTAAAGCAGATATGAAAGAAGTTTACTTCTGTGTAGACAGTGAGCTTGATCTAACAGGTGGCCCTAGGCCTAGATATCTTCAAATTACTATGTGGCCGTAATCACCTGACTTTCTGTGTGAAACTCTGGATAAGCATAGTAGAGAAAGATCCCCAAAGTACTGGTGTAGAGAAGGAAGGTAATTTGCCATTAAAGTGTTGTTTCTCTCCCCATCATGTTCTTGTCTTTCTCAGTGTCTGCCTTAGAAGCATTGCTAGAGCAGCCACAAGCAGAGTATGGGTTCCCACCACCTCTTCATTCAGCAGCAGATGCGCTGAAAATTTAGGAAGAAACGGACAGATAGTGGAGCCATCTCATATCTCACATCTCTGAGTTCCCCTTGGCCAGGGGGAAATCCTGATTTTTAATGTGTGTAGTGACCTTTCACAGGTTGCACAAGCTCCTTTCAAAAGAGACAAGCGTTTTGGAAATTGGTGCTAAAATTGTCCTCCTTTCCCAGGACACCCTCCATCCCAGGCACAGTGGAATGGTTTTTTAATGAGCTTTTTAATTCCACAGAGGGGGATATAGTGCCGGTGCTCAGTTCACCAGTACAGTTTATACTGCATTTACAGGCATAATATGCTGCATGTACAGCACTGTGTGTATTACACTTTACTAGTTAAGGTAGAATAAAGTGATATGAGGACTGGTATTCACAGAAAGATATGCAATTTACTTTGTGAGCACACTGGTTTTCAAATAACTCTTTTGTCTTTGATTAGCTGAAACTTTGTGAAAGGTAAGCACACCTGTGCACCAGTGTTCAAATGAGAACATTTGTGCCAACAGGAAACCCCCTTTCTTTAGTTACGTTTTGGGGTTGTTTTTCTCAACAAGTACAATTTTGCTTTTGATGGCTGCACTGCTGGTCACAGATTTATGCAACCCCTTCACACTTCCCACAGTCCATGGCCTACAAGAAAGTCTTAGGCACCAAATTATTCTTGCACACCAAAGAAAAAAGGCCACCGCTTCAAAAGAATATCCTTTTTAATGCTGTATCTTTTGTGCAGCAGTTTTTATTTGCCAGGTAACACTGTCAAGGTCCTGACATCCAGACCTTTCTATGCGTAAAAAGCAAAAGTAGAAGCCTTGCACCTCTCCACAGCCCGCCGTGGGTTCCAACGGCTGAGACTGGAAGCATCTTCTGCTCTGAAACTGGCACCCACAAGTGGGGACATGATGGAGGGACTCAGAACCCCATCTGCTGAGAACATTCAGGTTCTGTGTGAGGCATCTTGGCACATCTGGTCAGCATTGCAGTAGGAATTGTTGGGCTATTGTCAGTTGTTTGTAGGTTATTGTAGGAATCACAGTTCAAAGGAGACCAAAGAAAGAGGATTTGACCATATGTCCATTAAAATGTGGATCAGAAACCTAGAGTGTTTGATGGGCTTTTTTTTTTTCTTCCCTGCCAAGTAGGAAAAGGGTAAGCCTTAGAATCTGACGTCTTTGTACAAAAAATGGTGGCTAATTTGCCATTCAGGATTTATGAAGGACTTTTTCTCCTTTTCACTAACTGTAAAGAACAAATCAAATACTAGCTTTCCAGTCCTGAAAATTAGTACACTCTAGAGAGCCAATTAAACATTATTCGCATATCTCAACCCCATATTAATGTTGTTCTATTAAAACATACTCCCAGTCTTCCTCACAAGCCAGATATCTGATGTTATCAGACTAATTTAAGGAGAATTATCATTATAATATAGCTTTTGCAATTACGTGGTATACCAGGTGGCAAGACAGCATGGCTTTGCATTGCCAAGGTGCAAAACAAATTCAGTGTTCAATCAACCTGAGAGGAAAAGGACAATTCTCATTTGCATAAACATGTAGCCACGGAAACTAGATGCACAGAGGTATAAGGAAAAGAGACCTATTTTACATGATGTGCATAGAATATTTGACAGTTTAGATTGGAGGCGTCATTGATGTGGGTAGGAATGGTGCGGTTGGTTGCCATGGATATGATTTTCCCTACTGGCAGTGTAAAGATTGGCAGGGATGGATGCTAAGAGAAAAAAAAACAACACACACACACAGAGACATACACACAAGCACATGCGTGCACATAAAACCACCCAAACCACTGCAATATTCTGGCAGCATCATTCTCTTCTTTTGTTGGAAAGCTGTGTATCCTTTTTTTTTGGCTAATGACAGCTCATCTACTATGCGGTGTAATCTAGAAACATTGATATTTCTATAATAAATCATTTATCTACAATATGTATTTATCCCCTACACACAAAGCTACAGATATCTAAAGTATATCTTATATGCATATATTTTATGAAATAGTTAGAAAGATATAGATACCTAATATTTAGGGGAAAATGTATGTGTGTGTATGTGTTTATAAGAAGATTCTATTTTCCTGCTTTAATTTATAATCTGAGACACCTATCAACATGTATATACACATCCAAACTTGAACAACAAAATGTGCGTACGGCAGATATAAAGGTGAATTTGTGCAAAAAGAAAGATGAGTGATTTTTCGCTGGTGGTCTGCAGTAGCTTTTTGATCAGCTGGTCACTAGTTCATATATGAACTACCCAAAATTTCACTGACAGATAAAAAAACGAACCAAACAATCCCAAGCAAAACACAAGTTCTGCTGTCATTTTACAGCTTCTGCCAAATGGTCATTCAAGGTGCTTTGATCTTACTACAGCAACACTGAAAGACATACTTCATTTAGCTGTGTGAGAGGCCCTACTGGTGTCAGCAGGACAATGCGGACTCTAAAGTGTTAGTGTTTTGTTGATTTGCCACTTGAGTGCTGGGTATCTCAGGTGCTGTAGCAAGAACCAAGCCCATGCTCTCCTACAGTCCAGCTCAGGAATAAAAAAAGCTTATTTCAGCTTTCCTCCAAAGTGCTTTAATGAATGAGGCTATGTTCCACTCTCGGTTAAAGCAGAGCAAACCACAGCCAGATACATATTTTAAATGAGTGTTCATCTGTTCGTGACCTTCTGGGTGTCCATATAACTATCAGCACAATGCTTCTTTTGAAACAGATGACATTTAGAACCGAAGTGATTTTTTTTCCTCCTTGGTGTTATGAGTTTTTTTTTAATAAAATCATATTAAAATATCCTGCTTACTGAAAAAAAAGAAAAAAAAACACAGGGAAAAAAAATTTTACATTCCTGATTAACCTTTTCTGTATGAAACTGATATTTCGGCTTCAATCACTGCCTCCGTGCAGTGCAATAACCTTAGAGCAGAGGAGCAAAAATTGACAGTTTTTTATTGTAATCTAGGACACAAATCTTTGGGCAAAGAGATGGGTGCTAAAGTCTCTGCCTAGTCCTACTTCTTGCTGGGTAGATTGTCTTTAAGAATTAATTTGACTTCCTCTTTCTGTATCCTCGCTAAAACTAGGAATAATTATGAAGTGCAAAGTGCCTTGGGATTTGTGGGTGAAAAATAAGCATCTAAAAGTCGTCATGTATTAGTATTAACTTTCCCTGAGTTTTCACAGTTGAAACAAGTAGTTAATCTCAGTTGCAGAAATGTACATGAATGAGCTTCTCCACCTTCTGCTCTGAAATCTGGGATGCTTCTCTTCCCAGTGGCTGTAACCTGGGTTTGCCATGTTAGAGGTACAGGGGCAATAAGTTTTTGTGTTGTTGCAAATCCAGCACATAAACGAGACAGGGAGATTGGGAGGTGGGAGAAAAAAGAAAAAAAAAAAACGAGGAGAAAGAGAAAGCAAAGACTGAGCTCCCAAGCAGCAGTGATGAAGTCCTCCACTTGGAATGAGGAGACAGTGACTGGCACTGCACTAACACTCCTGAACTGATCCGAAGGAACTATGTCCAAGTATGTCATCTCCTCTTTAGCTTCCTATAGAGAATGTGATTCAAGTACAGAGGTGATGGGACAGTAACTGATGGCTTTCAGATCTTAATTATTTTAATCCACTTGCCTCAAGAACAAAGGATTATTTAATTCTTATCAAAGAGGACATGCATATTTCTCTTTAGTTGTCTCCTGTTCAGTTCTCCATTTTATTCCCCTCCAAATAACTTTTGAACATCTTGGCTAATTTCAACCAAGCTTGCTAGCTAGGCTGATGTGTCAAACATATTAGGTTCCCATAAGGTTCCTGACTGTTAGATAAAGTTGAGGGATCCTATTAATGTCCCAAGAGATTGCATGGCAAAGATCCTTCGGAAATGATACCTCAGTACTTTCCCTGCTTATGAAACTGTGTGCTTTGATATGTAATTATAAAAATGAGGGTGTGAAACGTAAATATCCTGCTGAATGAATCTCCTTTCCCATGCCTAGCAGTTCAGGCCCTATGGTCCACTGCATCTGGCTGCACCTGAAAGACAGTATTTCTCCGGTTTCCCTTTCCCTGATGCCCTTCCTCCATCTGCTTATGGAGAAGGGGATGCCCTGAGCTTTTATGGAGCATAGAAAAAGATTATCTTCCTGAATAAGGTCTTTAAGCCTTTTTTCCTAGGAGCACAGGAGATGAATGTTATTGCAACATTGCACAAACATTTTCTGTATTTCAGGTTGTGAAGTGTAACTCTTCAGCGATCAGTGGGGGAATTTTGCAAACATCTGGTTGTCTTGGGAGAGCAGCCACCTCCCTGAGCAGCTCTCTGGGATCTGTCTATGGTCTTGAATGCTGGTTTGTAGTCCAGATAACCAGTAGGAACCCTACTGAAGCTTTCCCAAGATATTAATTTAATGCTGGGGTCACCTTCTTGTCCCGGCTGTGTTGGTGATTTTCTTGCATACACCTCAGATGAGAATCCAGTGCAAGAAGTCTTCCCTGTTTTCAGCATGCTCGTTTCACTGGCAGGATAGCTTTTCAAGGTGTTATTTTCTGGTTGATTTAAATGTCTTGATTTCTTTCACAATCTCTCCCTGTCTCTTTCTTTTCATCTCTCCTCTGGGTGGAATATGTGCCCAGCTTTGTAAATAATGCTTCAGGAAAAATGTATTTTGGGTTTTGTTTTCTGATGAGCATTGCCAGGACTAGATCAAAAACAGCCTTGTGATATCTCTGTCTTCTGTGTAGAAAATAGCTCTGCTCCTTGTTTTCTGAGCCACCCAAATTAAGCCTTGAAATGAAAATGATGAACAAGATAGATGTAGTCTGACATTCAATTATATATTAATAATCGCTCACAATGACATTTCTTTTCATACAGGAGTTTCAGGGCCCTATAAAGCAAATCTAGTTTCACCTCCATGGAGAATATTGCATCTCTCTCATCTGAAAAAATGTAAATAGGTGTTCTCACTCCTGTGAAACTGGTCTTACTGGTATCTTACACTGTACTATCCTCACACCTAAATTAAAAATACAAATGCATCCATTTTCCTACATCAGTGGTGAAAACAGGTGTATGGGTGGGATTTTTAATTGCCTGTTTGACATCTCTTTTGTAAAGAGAGATAAAGGACCCATGAGAAGGCTCAGCCACTTGAACGATCCAGCCAGCTGAACCTTCTTGGATGCTTTGGCATGTGTATGATAGCCTTTGAACCACGTAGCCACAATTACCAGTAACAGTAAAATGAGCACGGAGCTCCAAAGTGATAAAAAGCAGGGTATTGTGGCATGAAGTGCTGGAAGTCCCATCTTTCCAATGTGGCTGAGCTTTGCTAAGCCAAACGTCATGTAGAATACAAATGCGTTACCACCACTTGCTGCTAAGTTCATGCTTCTTACATTTTTTCAGACCACAGGAAAGGGAAGTCAGTGTATACAACCAAAAAAACGTTTGCCTGCATCCAGCAGGGTAAATTTTATCCCAGGTTTAACTGAAAATGTATATGTCGGGACTATTCAAAGTGTCACAGATATCACTATACTCCTGTTTCTGCACTGTCAGCCAAAACTGTGCAAATATGGGCTTAGTATAATAGTCTGCTCAAGATAATGATGTCCATCACCATTCAAACCAAATTTGAGCTATATGTCATGGGTCCTACACCTCTATTCGTCATTTTGTAAATATGTGGTCACATCACTGCACTATGGCTTCCTCTAATGTGTCCATCTCCATCATTAATTTTTCCTAAAGATAAAGGAAGTACAGAATGTTATGCTTTACAACTTAACAGGTTGACTTTTGAAACTATTATGTAAACCAGCAAATAAGACTTTGCAAGAAGCTGAATCTTAGTTTCTTCAAGTCGATTTTTTACTTCTTTCTTTGATATGCTCTTTCTCTGAGCATATTGCCTGTGAACTTAATGTGATACAGTACTGTAAAGTATGGTAGAGAAACTACAGCATAATAAATAAATAAAAATATCAAACATGACTTACTTCTTTTGAAGTATTCCTTTAATAATCCCGTATGAGATCTTGGTGATAATATCACTGAAAACAAAAATAAGGCTTTTTTGCACATGCTGGTGAGGGAGTTTGTCTTTCTTTTAACAGTGAACCTGATTTTCCACACCAACTAAAAGCAAATAATGCACTGCAGAGTTAGGCATATGCCACACATTATCTATGTGCTGTCTATGCACTATCTTATTTTCTAAATATATACATGTAAAGAAGAACCAGAGAATAAGAAGAACTGAAGTCTTCCTTTTGACTCTGAAACACCCAAAGAATGTTCCCTTACACTCCTCAAAGCCTGCTTCTTTCATCTTTGTACCACTAAACTCCTTTCTGGTGGTAGCTATTTGCTGCACTATTTTTCCTATAGTATTTTAAGAATCACAGAATAACAGAATCATATGGGGATGGAAGGGACCTCTGGGGATTATCTAGTCCAACCCCCTGCCAAAGCAGGTCCACCCAGAGCAGGTTGCACAGGAACGTGTCCAGGCGGTTTTGAATGTCTCCAGAGAAGGAGCCTCCACNGCCTTTATTGAATTTCGTCCGGTTCCTCTCTGCCCAGCTCTCCAGCCTGTCCAGGTCTCGCTGTATGGCAGCACAGCCCTCCATTGTGTCAACGACCCCTCCCAATTTTGTATCGTCAGCAGACTTGCTTCCATCCCTTCATCCACGTCATTGATGAATATATTGAAGAGGACTGGACCCAGTACTGACCCCTGGGGAACACCACTTGTTATGTGATACGATGTGATTAAACCTTCTACTCATGCAGGCTCAGCTGGTATGAACAAATCAAAATGAAAACCTTACTTTGCATGCACACAGTCAGTTTTCCTTCCAGTGGCCTGTTTTTGAAGAATGTTTCACACTGTGATGTTTTGGTCCTAAAAACCCAAGGTTTCTTGAAACTCATTTCTGCTCATCTATATATTTTTTCATTTCACCGTTAGGAAAATTAAAACTTCCATTCTTCTTGAGACTTTCCTTCTAACAATGTAGATTTGTGCGACCAAAGTACAGAAAACATCCACCCGGAATGACCAATCACAGTTAATTCACCAAACATCGGTTTTGCATATTGGTTGCTTAGGACAAGATAACAGGCTTATTTTCCTTGGGAAGGTGAAGGTAGGTGGAAGAATGACAGGGGTAAAGTGTAGAGAAAATGACAGAGGAAAAACAAGAAAATACTTTCAGGTCAGCAAATTCAAGGCACAGTTAACATCTTTGGGAATACCTTATGTACCCTGGATACATACTGGTTTTTATTTGTATTTAATAATATGAAATCATTACTTTAGATAAAACAAATCAAGCAGCCCCCGCTGCAGGCAGTGCTTGTTCTGCCTTCAGTTTGAAGAACTAGTTGGACCTTATCTCCCTGATATATCTGCATGAGTGTATTTCCAGAGCCTAGAGGTAAGGTGACTGTGAAACAGATAATGGGAGAGGTTTTTTTCTTGTCCTGAAGAAAAAAAAAAGACTAAAGAGATTCCTGGCAATTAACTGCAAAAAAGAGGTCAGTGTAACATGTCACCTAAATTGTGAGCCAGCTTTGAAAATTGATCTGTGGATATTTTGGTTTTCTTTAAAGGACTGGAAATAGGCAAAAAACTCTAATCCTTCTGCCAGCACTCATGAAAACAGAGAAATATATTTGCCTTCTAACTACGTGCACTGGGAGACACCATGAAGTTGTGTATCATTTGTATTTTCTGGACATCATGGTCTTTGCTTGTCATGATCGCCTCCAACAATTCTGCATTTTGTATGCCCTGGAAGTAAGAGCAAGTACAGGCTGTGAATACTCTGTGATTGGAAATAACAAGACAACTCTTTGGATGCTTTAAAATAAAAGGTAGGGTAGATTTAACCTGAATGTTACTGATAGAGATTAGAACAAAGGAATTCCTTCCAAAGTGTCTGATTTCAATACCTTTAGAATACTCTAATTTTTCACCTTTTCTTTCCAGAAAAGACTGTCACAGGAGGCAGAAAATTGAAAAAAGGTCCCTTGAGCCATGCAGTCCTCCTCCCATCACCCTGGGACAATTCCCCTGTCCTGTTGCATGATTTTCTAATCATAGTCCAGATAGTTAGGTACCATGAAGGCCATCTGGGTGGACAACAGGGTCTGAATAAGCAAAAGTATCAGACGTAGCCAAGATGTAGTTTGCATTAAGTAAAGCTGGTTCCTTTGCAGGAGATTTTCATGCTTGGGATCGCAACAACAGGCACAAGCTAAATGCCCCTGTGGCTGGCCATAATGTGGTACAACAGCTACTCTTCGGGGAGTGACCATTTACAGCTTTTTTTTTTTCTTAATGAGCCAAAGCTGCCAGACTGTTGCATATCTTATGGAAGATGTCATGCAGACATTTTTTAATGAAGTCTTAGACATATTTTGCATACTTTTACCCAGCAGCCTAGCCACACTTCAAAGTTTTAATGTTTTGATTGATCTCACTGATCCTGTTTGGAAAATCTTCAGTAGCTGGTTGGGGGTAGATCCCACAAAAAGTCAACAAACTTCTGGATGAAATAGGCCTCTAATATACGTGGACAAACTTTTTTTTTTGTGGTGTTAATTCTGTTTCTATTCTATTTGTACACTTTCATGACCATGATTTTCTCCTTGTCAAACCACTCATTAACTATATCCCACAGCAGTTAATTTCTCCAACTCTCCCTCCTAGGGTTTCACTTTATTTGTTTAACTGACAGGATTTTGACGCAAGCAGGGCTACGTCCTGGACATTGTAAGTGTTCTTACTGCATTAGAGAGACTGGCATGTTGTAAGCATTTATATTCTATCTGCAAACCTCACCAGAGTTTCTGTCTCTTGGGAAGTGGTCAATTTGTCTTGGGATGATTACCCTAAAATAGAGCATGATGAAAGGTGCCAAACCAAAGCTGAAAAAAAAAAACCTCTGAGGTGATGTAAGAAATATCTCTCAAGAATATACACATGTTGAGCTGCTGATGAGTGTGGAAACCTTGAGGACACAAAGAAAGGACAAACTGACTACAGTTTTAAGTTGGCTATTGTTCCCACCTTTCCCATTGCTCTCCAGGCATCTTTGACACCTTCTCCAGCCTTAGTGCATTAATTTTGTGTGAAACCTTTCACTGACCAGAAACAGAAGTTATTACACAAAACAAGTCTTAATCCACTTAATTTCTCCTGCTCTATCCTCTGATAAAGATATGTGAAGCTCTGTCCTCACACCATTCTGCAGACTTTACTCTGGTTCATTTCGAGCACAAATTGCAAGCCGTACATTCATAAATAGTCCATGTTTGCAGGAATGCAAAATCCCCCTTCTTACCAAAGATGATTGCTGCAGTTCCCTGCAAACACCAAGCCTTTACTGGTGAGGTCATCCAGGTGCACTGGAATTCATGGAAAGTCACCGATCCTGGATAGGGAGGAAAAGTGAACCTTCCCTTGTGTTTCTACCAGAAGATAACAAGGAACAGAAGAAGAATCACTGACACACCAGCAGAGAGCAAGAAGGAGAAAAATATGTCTGTCATAGGGACAGGACTTGTCCAGTAAAGTACTATCACATAGGGGACATAAAAAATAAATAGTTTCCAAATCGTCTTCCATTTATGCGAAAAGACTCTCACCATAATAACAAAATACATGATGGTTGGGAGCATCACACCCTGCCTGTATGATGCAGAAAGTTGGAGTCAGTTCCCTCATGGGAACCACTGACCAGTTTAATAGCAGAAACAGAAAGAAAAAAAGAGGTTTAGTGAAGGTCTCAGGTTTACATGGGACTTGGAAAACCTGCCTGTCATTTTTTATTAAACCAATACATCCCACAAAATATTCCAGGTCTGGGAAAATCACAGGGTGCTTTACCAGCAAGAAAAATGACCAAAACATAAGAACCAGCTAGAGTAAGTACTTATACATGTATGGTATTGTAGCTCCTGAATGAGAAAGAACACTAACAGAATTTTAATCCAGATTTTAAGGGAATACAGGCCTTACTCCGTCTAACACTGTAGTGCATATTTGATTTCAGAGCCTATGCTTCACTGAGAGTCCTCCATGATGAGTAAGTACTGGCAAATTAGAGGGATGTAAATATTATGTGAGTCAGGAGGAGTTAGAGGAGAAGCTGGCAGTAGTGTTCCCAGCACTAAAGCCCCTACCAATATACATTTTGAATGTTCAGCCTATTCAAAGGGTAAAACTGTGCATCAAAACCTGTGCAAGCTTCTGTATTAAATTCTTATGCACTTACTCCCAGAAGTTTGAAAAATGACAAAGGCATTCATAAGCTGAGGCTCCCTGGGTGCTACAAATGAAAACATACAGAAATTATCATGATGACCTATCAGTAAAATATAACCCTGCCTGAAGATGTGCAAAGACTTACACGGAACTGTGTTTAACAGGGCATGGAAACAGGCTTGGTTCTTGGATGTAGAACAGCTAGGACAACATTTTTGGAAGTTTTGCCTCAGTGAAATCTGTGGCTTTCTGGCTGAAAAATAAGGAGGGATTCAGTTGCAGGGTATGTGTTTGTGGTAGGGAATACACCCTTGGAGCCTCACGCTTTGTACAAACTTGGCAAGCATGATGCAGGGCCTAGTAGAAACCCAAGCTCCTCTGAAATCCTGTGCAGGACGAATACCTCAGGGTTTCTCAAATGGCTTTAGAAACCTACATCCTGGTGACCGATTCAAGCCCTAAGCACAACAGGATGAAGACAGTGTTGTAAATCTGAAGCTTTCTCTTTGTCTTTCTGCTGGCCTATCATCATGAAGTTTTTCCCAGATAAACTATGGTCAGGCTGCAAACTAAATCCTAAGAGGTTCAGGAAAGGGGTAGAAAATTTTCATTAAAAAAACCAAGCTGTTCTAAGGCAATATCTATTTGAGCATGTGGATGCTTTTATTACTTTTTTTAAACTTGAACTTCTTAATTTGACCTTACGTAACCTCATTTGTCTTTACTCAACCTTCCTTGAATTTTACCTACAAAACCCTCTGCAAGGTGTGGACAGCAGTGATGGGGCTGTGCTCAGATATGAAGGTGTGCATTTTCACTGTGGTACTCTTGCTGAACAGCACTTCTCTGTTTAAAACAAAGAAAAGGATATTTAAGGAAAGAACTGCATAGTCAGTCTGGGGAGAGCACAACAATCCATCAGCTGTAGGTGCTTCCCCACAGCCAGGCGCTCAACCTTCACATCAACTTCTCCATCCATTGGTCAACATCAGGTGCACATGTATACCTTGGATGGCTTATTTCTCTGCATGTTGTCTCCCCCTGGTCATGATTTGTCATCTCTGGGCACTGATGTCCCTAGTGACAGGAAATGTCTTAGGCAAGTCCAGCACTGGCCCCACAGAGACCCCATTTTGAACAGATCTGCTGCCCCCAGCACATCCAGACCTGCTGTACCATCAACTGGGATACAACACTGCACTTCGATCCTACCTCTCGCGCTCCTTTGCCACCATGCCAGAGCTTGGTCTTTCAGATCCTGAGCAACTGAAGCTCTGCAGGTGTCAGACAGGGTTGTCTTGTTTCCACATCCCACATCTGGATCTGGAAGATCTATTTTTAAGGATTTAATTAGAGTGCTGTGGTGTTGGTTAGAGGCACCTGGCGACTCACACTCTGCCTCCCCACATTGTCCAGCCTGGAGCTTGAGACTCTTGCCTTCAAGCTGGACTAAGACACTAATTCTGTAGTAACAACTCTGCAGCAGGTTCAGTGCAGTGTAGCACCCCCATAGCATCTACACTGTGGGGATTTCGTTTCTAATGAAATATGAGGAAAGTCTCCTCACTGAGCTTCCTCCAGATGCTGCCTGACAGTACTTGACAAAAAATGACTGAGAATCATGTCTCAAAAACTGTTCTCTGCTTCTATTTTCTTTATTCCTTCCATTCATCTGATTTTAAGTTGGATTTCTTTGCTTTGCCTAACTTTTCATAGCCCTTTATCTTAATGTCTTTCAAAAAATTATGTTACAGTTGTTTTTGACTGCTTTTAGCTATTGCAGTAGCAGCACTTTCATTGTACTAGAAATGATGCAAACACTTGGGGCTGGATCTATTCCTGTAAAACTCTCTGCCTGTCACCATGACTATTTCAGCTCCTTTCCTGGCATAGATGGGAGGAATGCCAGTGAAATCAGCTGCCAATGATTTAAACACCACAGCATTGATACCCGTTTAGAATAAGTTTAAATGCCAGCAATTTGAGGCAACTGATTCCTTTCCTTTGCTATCTCAGAGTCTGTTCCTATTTAGCAAGAATGACAGAATCTACTTTAAAGCATTGAGAAAGAATTTGGTTAAAAGGTGTCTTAGAAAGATCCATTTCGCTGGTGAATTAGTACCCTTTCATTCACTGAATAATTAGAAGAAAAGTACTCAGCTGAAAAGATTTTAAAAACCTGAACAAGTTTCTTCTCCTTTCACCCATTCATTTCAAGATTTGTCCTTCTATAAATATATACCACTATTAATAGCATGTTCTAACTAGAGCTCTAACATAATCCCATCTACAGAAAAAAGCAACCCAATATTCTTGATGTCATAATAGCAAATAAAAATTACGTTTTTCTTGTCATATGGGGCCTGATTTTCACTTTTACATGTAATACTTATCAGAAAGTGATATTATGTCATCCTAATGTAGCACCAGGATCCATGGGAACATACTGTATAAGGCAAAAAAAATTTCCTACTTCTCTCTAGTTTTGTGGAGAAAATTATTTCTGGTTAGTTTATTTTTGGTTAGTTTACTACATCAACTAGCTGTAACATCTCCATGGCAACTAAATCAGACTGGACAGAAAGGTGGAATTATGTCCTGGGTCTCTTCCCTTTGTCCGGTGCTACAGGAAAGGTGTCATCCCTGGAATGTTTGTCTCCTCACACCACTGCTCCTGATCATGGTGTCTGAAAGCCCACCCAATGTCCCTTGAAGAACTTCCCATGGACTCCTAGCTATGTCCCTCAACTCCTCATGGCATTTCAATTCTGGTGGAATTACAGGATTTTGCATATTTCCTCAGTGCTTCCAGACAACCAATATCTCAGCTGAGACACCAGCTACTGCATACCAGAAAGTCTAGATACATCCACTTCACACAGGTGGATGGGCTCTGTGGTGCATGTGCAGAGTACAGCGCTTCCATGGATATCAAATCTATAACGGACATGCAAAAAATCCCTCCCAGACTTACTGGACACACTGCAAATGTGCATCCCACTGCTGTAGAGCATGTGGTGTAAATCTGGAGCTTCTCAGAAACTTTAGCATTCTGAGATTTGAGAGGACTGGTACAGGTCGTAAGAGATTATTGATATTGATAATTGACATGAAGAAACGATGGAAAGGCATGTCCCCATTGTTTCTATTTTTGGCTGATAATTTATTGTTTTCCAAGTTTTTTGGGGGGGTTGGGGTTTTTTTGTTGTTTTTGTTGGGGTTTTTTTTGGGGCAGTGTTTGTGGTTTTTTGTTGTTGTTGTTTTGTGGTTTTTTTTCTGGAGAAAGTCATCTGGCCTATCAGCAAACTCAGGGGAAGAGGAGTTAATTGACATAATTACTATTGAGAAGCTGTGGGAGGATGGCAGAGAATTAGGTCAATCAGGAAAGGACAGTTAAAAATTGTTTGGGAGTAAGCTGGTGGCTCGTAGTACGCCCAACACCGAGTACTTGGGGGAACCTCCTCCCAGAGCTGTAGACAAAGCTAGTGGGTGAGAAACCTCTTTGTCTTTGCATTTATTTTATTTTTTGCTTTGGGTGGAAGTGTAAGAAATGCTTACGATCTGAGGCTTCTCTTTAGAAAGTAGGAACAAAAGCCTTTATTACACCTCCTGAAGGGAAACGGAGCATCCAAGTGAACCTGATCATAGAATCATAGAATCATAGAATCATAGAATCATAGAATCATAGAATCATAGAATGGCTTTGGTTGGAAGAGACCCTAAAGATCATCTAGTTCCAAGCGCCCTGCCATGGGCAGGGACACATCCCACTAGACCAGGCTGCTCAAAGTCCCATCCAGGCTGGTCTTGAACATGTCCAGAGACAGGGCATCCACAGCTTCTCTGGGCAACCTGGGCCAGGGTCTCACCGCCCTCACAGCAAAGAATTTCGTTCTAGTATCCAATCTAAATCGCCCCTCTTGCAATTTAAAACCATTACCTCTCATCCTACTGCTACACTTCCTGATCAAGAGTCCCTCCTCATCTCTCCTGTAGGCCCCCTTTAGGTGTTGGAAGGCCGCTATAAGGTCTCCCCAGAGCCTTCTCTTCTCCAGGCTGAACAACCCCAACTTTCTCAGCCTGTCTTCATAAGAGAGGAGCTCCACTGCTTAACACTGGCTCCTGGTGGCTCTGTGATTTGATTTATGGGACAAGAAGGTATCATGTCAAGAACTAGGAGTTCGAAGTATCTAAGTCATTGAAAGCTGAAATCATCACCTCCATTTCCCAGTCATTTAAATTTTTGCTTATAACACTAACATGAGGACAGTTATATTGCCAGGTCTTTTGCCAGCCGGGATTAATTGTGCCTTGCCTGTGTTCCGTCTCTTCCTTGACCTCCTGCCTCCTTTGTCCATCTCTATACCCACCTCCAAGATGTCTCATGTTTTACTTGCATCCTTGCTTCTAGGTGGATTTTTCATGGTGGAAGTCGAGGTAAATCCAGCTTATGGAGCAAAGCCTATGCTTGAATGCCTGATGTTGTGAAAATGTTTATTGCAAGTACAAGGTCTAGTCATTCCCACCCTGATTTGCTTTTCATCTTTTAACGTATTTTGCTCTTTTTTGGCTCTTTCACTGACAAAAAAATAGTTGCCTGTGTGGACCAAATAATGCTGGTCATCTTTGAGAAATTTTACCCTGTCAACCAAAGGAGGAGTAACAGCCATTACAGAAAAGCACAGAATTTAGTTTTATTTTGAAAGAAGTAGAAAACCACAGGACTTGTGGGAGTGCAATTTTAATAAAAATATGTATCTCAGCATCCAGATCATTAGTATAAAAATTGAGAAAGCTCAAGCCCACTTAAAAGAAACAAATTATTTGGGACCAATAGCACATAAAAACGTAGATAGCATTTTTTACAAAGAAGTTTGCAAAATAAATGACATAGATTATGTTCATGATCATGTATCAAATAAACTGAGAGGTTTTGAAATGTACAGCATATGCTAACAATATTTTTATACAAAACAATGCTCATATGTAGTATGAGTAACACGAAATAGTACCTGGTCAATAGAAAAATTGTTCAAAAAATTGAAGACAACCTAAGTAGCAAACTTTCAGTGCATCACCAGTAGTTTGTAGGGACAAAAATCCATGATCTGGATGAAGCGTTTGATGCTTGATGACAGATGGTCTGAATTTTGAAGTGCAGCTGACATCTTAAGTATCTGGAAAACCATGCATGAACGCCCTCCGTCTCTTAATTGGCTGCAAACAAGTGACCTGTCACACCTTCCTGCCGCTCAGAACACCCATTTCATTCCTGTGTTCTGGGATGTAGGGGGAGGGTACACAGAGGAACTGTCTTCTGGAAATAATGTAAAACCAAAAATTTTAAAAAATAAAATTGTTTGCTTAGTCCTTAGAGTTAGACAAGTAATACTGTTCCCATTTCACACGTGGAAAAGGAGGTATAATATGCTAAATAAAAAACTTAATGTTAACTAGGTCAATGAGAAGTGTGTTATGTAAACAACCCCTAAATTACTGGTAGTTGGAGGGAGGGGAAAAGTATATTCTATGAATAGGGAGAGGTCAGGAGAACATATGGAAAAAGAGCTAATATGGAAAAGAAGAAATTACATAAGAAGTAACTCAAAGTGTGTCCATTAGTAATCAACGCTGCAAAGCCACTCTTCAAATGTAGTCAATTACTGGTTGCAAAAATTAACTTTACTTACGTTCTGAGAATGAAGTAAGTGGAAATAATTTTGAAGTGAGTTGTTTAGTGTCCTTTTAGACCTCCATGTTCTCTTTAGCTTTATAAAAATTTAAGCTAATGATAAGACTATGTGGAGACAGAGTTTTTTGTCTCATCTGTTGTAGAGGGGGTTCCTTGACTGAAACTTAAGACTTTCTCTTTTTTTGTTGAGGTAAATGATGACAGGGTATGATTTAGCCCTTTCTCACTAGGGACTAATGCTATCTGCCTAGCTTGTTTTCAGAAGGATTTTGTAGTTTTTCTTTCTGGAAGTCTCATTACGCCTGCAAACATGGCTTTTATTTTCATAGAAGAAATAATGCAATGCCAATTTTCTCTCTTATCTGAAAATATTACTAGTTCCATAAAATCTGTGAAGTTAGTGTTGAAATAAAGCATTACAAGGCTCTATAAATTAATATTAAGATATATTTAATTAACCTGGGAGTTCTAACTTACATGTGAAAGATTTCTCAAAGATTGGCAACCAGACAAGGGAAACATCTGTACTGAGATTGCCCAAGTTATTGTTATGGTCTTGGACCACCACAGCTGTTCTCTGGCTGCACAAACATCTCTTGAGGTATTCTTGATTGACTTTCTCCAGATGATGGGGGCTTCAGACTGTTCTCCTACCCAGGGCAGGAGATGAAGTCTAGGAGGGGCCCTGGCTCCATCCTCTGTGACTACAAGTGCAGGGATAATTAAGCTACTCCAGAAAAAAAGGTGGTTGAGTAATTCATGGGTTTTTTTCCCCCTAGAAAAGGCAAGCAAAGAAGAAATTCTGGCACCTGGATAGTGCCAAACTCCTGAGAACTTCATGGTCTGCTCAGTTCCTGGGTATTGTGCCCATACTCCACCTCTTAGAGCAAGTTACAGAATTTTAAGTATTGTATGATTATTGTGATGATCACATGTTTCTTATTCTGCACACAATTGTTTGTATGACCTACAGAGTGCACAGTGCAGTTATCTTTGCAGTGTATAACTGTTATTATATATATACCTCATATTAGCAGGGTGGACGAATTGTTTGTAGGTTTTTCATGGATTTTTAAAATCTGTTCAGTTCATGGATTTTTAAAATCTGTTCAGTTCTTTTCTTCCTTTCAAGATGCCAAAAGCTGGATCATAATTTTCACAGATGTATTTGTTGTTTGAAATTATTCAACCAATAATTTCTGTGAATTATCTTTAGCTGGTAGCTCTTTTGCAAGCTATTTGATTTGTAATTCTGAAATTGAGAAGTTGTGCTATTTCGCCTGAACAGAGGGGTCACACCAGCAGTTTCTGTTTTAGACTGAGAGATCATCTTGCTTTGAATTGGTTTTCTGTTGTAGATTTAGTTGAAATTAACGATCTGAAAAGAATGGGGTTTTTTTGGTTGATATTCTTGCCAAAAATACCTCTCTTACTTCCTGGATTTTTCTGAGAATTGCTAGAAATTTGCTTACAGAAAACTCGAAAAAAAAAAGAATAAAAATGCAATCAAAAGCATTTGTTGTAAATGTGAACAAATTCTCACTGAATATTTTAAAGAATTTCCTTTGGTCTGACGGTGATTATCATTTCCTCTGCGCTACTCTGGAATCTGAGAAGGATTACGGAATTTTTTCAGAATATTCCTTTTGACCAACTAGCACATTAATACTAGAAATGTTTTTACTCACTCTATAGGGTATAAGATTTTACTGTATTAATGATAAAATATTGTGATAGATGGCAGTTCATGTCAGTTAATTGCACTAACAGCAAAAAGCGTCTTCCTAATGAATATTCACAGCTTGTATAAATACAAATCTTTTCCTTTTCAATATATGTTGTAAGCGACTTTTAGTCTAAAGGATCCCTCTGTCTTCAATCCCAGCCCTTGGTAAACTGCCAAACACAATAGGGCATTAATTAACATGTGCCAGAGATTCATCAACATGCACGGTGATAGAGAGCAATTGCAGGCTTTTTTTTTTAAAAAAAACCTTTCTCTTTTGCATTTCTGTGTAATTCATGAAAGATCTACTCCAGTATGTAAATCAGCTCTTGCTAAGCGCCTGGTAATACAGTTCCCTTTATTTTCCAGGGCTGTTGTCGAATTTTTCACACATCCAGGAAAGACGTTTACTCTGTCTCTTTTTCATGTTCAGAATCCATTTGCAGGCTGCAGATGGTAAAAATAACATATTTGTTTACTTGCCATACAGACTGCTCTGTAAATAAATCATCTGATAAACTACAAAAAGAAGGAAGAGAATGAGATTCATTCCCCTTAATGTTGAGCAGTGGGAATGGTGAAATTATTCTCTCTGTTAGCCCAGGGTGACAGTAA
>VXAK01017842.1:21673-35336 GCA_013399435.1 Arenaria interpres
AAAACCTGAGCATCCCACTTAACGTCTGTAATCAGGAGTGAATTTGGCTCATAGGTAAGACAGATGGTTTTTAGCAGGTTCTTACTCACAAAAGTATAGGAAAAGAAAAGTAAAGAGCCCACTGGAACTTTTGAAAAGAAACATTCTCCCACCTTTTCTATGTTTAATAGCTGTTACAGAAAACTAAATTTTATGTCAATCTGCACGCCTTAGCCTCACCCTCATATGAAATGTGAATGCCAACTTGAGTTTGAAATCCATCGAGGAAAGCTAGTAATATTCAGATCAAGACTTTTTTTTTTCAGGTGGTATCATGTAATCCAGAGATCTGAACACAGTGTTGTCCCACTGAAAATTATGTTTCTTCTGCAAACATTGGGATAGTCAACAATCTGATTTGCTGAAGCACTTCTACAAGGAACAAGGAAAAAAAACATCTGCAGTACTCCAAAAAACTAATGGGATTTGTGACTTTAGACTTGCACCTAGATCAACAATTTACCAGGTGTATAATTACCCAGATCTTGAGTTACTAAGTGCAAATGTCAAAAAATGTCACAGAAATTGTGCTCCGCTGTGATGTGCATAACTTTAACACAGCAAGTACTTAATGGAACAGCTGTCTTCTGAAAGTCCACATGTGACATCACTTGCTCAAGTCAAGCAATAACTGTTTTCCTCTGGTCTTCCTACAGACAGTAATGTGTCAGGAAAATAGCTATTATGGAGGATTGTGGTATTTCTTAGGCTAAAATAATTTCTGTGGTATAGTGCCGAGTTTGGACAGAGCATGGCTTCTGCTCAGAAGAGAGCAAATACCTGTGCTCTTTAAGGAGAACTGAAGTCTGAGTCCCTAAACTTTCTTTGCAGTTTTATGCCTCTACAGTGTACCTGGCTTCAAAAAGGTTATTCTTGATAAGAAGTAATGCAACCAAACTCAGATTAAATACCTTCAGAATGTCTCTACATAAATATAAGTATTAAGAGGAAATTTAGCATCTCCATGTTATGTCTATGAGATATCTTCAAACAAGTTGAGTGACTGCAAAATTAGTATATTTTTCTCTTGGTTGTATTGTACAGAATTTAGTTCTGGTCATAAATCCACATGATTCTGCCTGCCAGGCACAAAAAAGAGCTGTAAACACTGAGCTAGATGAAAATATTATAAAGTCTAGCAAAGATAGGAAGTAAACACTACCACAAGTAAGGGTTTTTGAGTTTTGATGCCTGTGTTCTTCAACTTCTCTCCACTTTATGGGCAAATACTGGCTGTATATAGGTATATGACCTGAATGAAAATCATGGGCAGTATTTCCCCAGGGAAGCCTGGAGGATTTGGGGAATGTTGCATTAGTACCCAGAAAGAGGCACATTTAAGTTCTCTTGCATATCACTGTCCTTCCTCAATATATGTTTAATCACCAGGTGACAATAACACCTTCATACTGGCATTTTGCAAAGTGAAATGCTGCAGTGTGAGTTATATCAACACAGTGCAATAAAAAAAGGGACAATGACAATGGTGCATCCCTTTCTCAACATGAAGGACAAACAAAACCAACACAGAAATCCAGCGCAGAAATCCACAACATCAAGACACCCACTGAGTCAGACCCCATTTAAAACAACAAATTAGCTGGGCCAACACCTGACTCTCACCAACTGACCTGAATGTGCAGTAGCTCTGAAATAGAACCATCCCATCACCAGTGCTTGAAAGAAACCATGAAGACCCAACCTGCTAAGCAACAACTCGAGAGTGCTGCAAGGCATCTTTTTAGCTATGTGGTATGATAAAATATTTATTAATGATATTTATTATGGGTATAGATACAGCAGTGTGCATGTACTCATATTTATAAGAGACCTAAAATAGACTTATCCCCATAATTTTGCCTTTGCCATGAATTAAAATATAGAATCAATGTAGAATATAAAAATTATGGGGATCTATATAACACTCTGCAAAACAATTAGGAGTCTACTACCCCTAAGAGATAAACATTTGAGCAGAATACATAGGCATACACTTTATTTGTGCATAGAGATGATTAAAAAAATAAAAAAGAAAAGTTGCAAAAGTATATTCAGAGTGTCAGCACAATTTTTCCCTCCATTCAAAATTTTCTATGAAATTTTTTTCTGAAGTTTTCATTTTGTCACAAGAGTTAGCGTTGTTAAAAGCCACAAAAATTGAAATCTCAGCCAGCTGCAGATGATCCCATCTTTGTGGCAATATGTCCTCTTAAATCAGATATACGATTCTTCATTTTGCTAAAAGCAAAATTTCATAGAGTCACAGGATGGTTCAGGTTGGAAGGGAGCTTAAAGATCATCGAGTTCCAACCCCACTGCCTTGGGCAGGGACACCTCCCACCAGACCAGGTTGCTCAAAGCCCCATCCAGCCTGGTCTTGAACCCCTCCAGGGATGGGGCATCCACAGCTTCTCTGGGCAACCTGTTCCAGTGCCTCACCATCCTCACAGGGAAGAATTTCTTCCTAATATCTAATATAAATCTCCCCTCTTCAAATTTAAAACCATTACCCTTTGTCCTATCTCTCCACACCCTGATCAAAAGTCCCTTCCCATCTCTCCTATAGGCCCCCATCAGGTTCTGGAAGGCCAATACAAGGTCTCCCTGAGCCTTCTCTTCTCCTGGCTGAACAACCACAGCTCTCTCAGTCTGTGGAGATAGGGGAGATACTCCATCCCTCTGATCATCTTCATGGCCGTCCTCTGGAGCTGTTCCAACATGTTCATGTCCTTCCTGTGTTGAGGACTCCAGAGCTGGAGGCAGTACTCCAGGTGGGGTCTCACGAAAGCAGAGTAGAGGGGTAGAATCACGTCCTGCGACCTGCTGGTCACACTTCTTTTGATGCAGCCCAGGATGCGGTTGGCTTTCTGGACTGCCAGTGCACACTGCCAGCTCATCTTGAGCTTCTCATCCACGAGCACCCCCAAGTCCTTATCGTCAGCGCTGCTCTCCAGACATTCTCTACCCGACCTGTATTTGTGCCTGGGATTGCCATGTCCCAGGTACAGGACCTTGCGCTTGGCTTGGGTGAGCTTCATGAGGTTCACAGGCCCACTTCTCAAGCCCTCAAGCCTGTCCAGGTGCCCCTGGATAACATCCCTTCCCTCCAGCGTGTTGATTGCGCCACACAGCTTGATGTCATTGGCAAACTTGCTGAGCGTGCACTCTATCCCNCAGCTTGATGTCATTGGCAAACTTGCTGAGCGTGCACTCTATCCCACTGTCCATGTCTCCAGAAAAGATGTTAATCAGCACTGGTCCCAGTACTAATCCCTGAGGAACACCGTGTGTCACTGGCTTCCACTTTGAGTGCAGCCATCCAGCCAGTTCCTGATCCACTGAGTGGTCCATCCATCAAATCCATGACTTTCCAATTTAGAGAACAGGATGCCATGTGGGACAGTGTCAAAAGCTTCACATAAGTCCACGTAGATGACTTCTGTTGCTCTCCCTTTTCCTACCAATGCTGTGGCAATATCGTAAAAGGACACCAAATTTGACAGGCGTGACTTGCCCCTGGTGATGCCATGTTGGCTGTCACCAATCACCTCCTTATTTTCCACATGCCTTAGCAGAGATTCCAGGAGGACCGGCTCCATCATCTTGCCAGGCACAGAGGTGAGACTGATCGGCCCGTAGTTCCATGGTTCTTCCTTTTTTCCCTTTCTGAATATGGGGGTTACGTCTCACCCTTTCCAGTGAGTGGGAACTTCACCAGACTGCTATGACCTTTCAAACAAAATGGAAAATGGCTTAGCAACTTTTTGCTAAATTAATCTGGCAAAACTTGTTTCCTAAATGATGGAAAGGTCTCTTTTGTGTCTGTAGGCTTCATATTTGTTTGTTTTTCTGTATGGGTAGACATTTCTTGGATAGTCATTGTGTGAACATCTTAGAGACATGGGAAGACCTTAAATTCTTGCTGCTTATTGAATAACACAGCCTTCAGAGGTCAGTTTGATTTTTGTGGTCAATTTGATTTTCTATTCACCTATCTTCTGAGTTTCATATTAATAAGTACGTAGCCTTCTTGTTTTGTGAACATTTGTAATACGATTATTTTAGCACAAGAAATGTAAACCTGTAGTGGAAACAAAGCATATATCTTTTCAGCAGCACCTTTTGAAACACTGAATTTTGGCATCTTTATCATCTAGGGATCCCTGCCATCTTTCACGTGGGGTATCTCTGGTTTCTTCTTGTCACCATCTCCTTACCATACCCTCTGTTGTGGGTATTTTTTAGGAAACACATGAACAACGGGAACTACTATGCCTGATATCGCTAGATAAATAATTTGGATACTTATGCTACTCAGTCTTGAAACTAATTATTTCTGGACTGGGGAGTAGCTCTGTCCAAAACCAGCTTCACCTGCAGCAGAGGATCAGCACAGTTTTACTGAACTTGCCTTACTGCATCTGTCCGGCAGTAAAAAGTCACGATAACAACAGAAAAAGCAGGCAAGCCTCACTTTCAAAGTAATGTTTCCAGTCTGAAAGACATGCACTGAGAGAGTTCCCCAGAATCAAACGGAATTTATAAACTGTAGATAGACAGACTTCTCTGCGACTGATTCTTTACCCCCAAAAAATTACCTTAAAGGTGAGGCAGAGCACAGAGCTCAAGCTAGTAAACACGCTGGGCTAATTAACTTGTCTCTGCATCAGCCTGGCGCTGCCGCAAGGAAGCAGAGGTGAAACATGTACAAAGAGCAAGGAAAGAGTAGAACGGAGAAGGAGTGACTTCTCACCTGAAAAAAACAACCCCATAAACATGCAGAATACAAGGCAATATCACAACATAGAGAATTCTGTATATTTCCATTGTGATTGCATGAAGAAAGTATTAACTGGAGTGTATCAAACTCACTGCAAAAATTATTCAGCACAGATGGTGCACATACTACCAGCAACACATGAAGTTACTATTGAAAGTATAAGAGATAGGGTCACATATACGTGCATGAACTTCTCCCTGTTATACCAGCTCTACAAACAGTAATTTAGGAATATTCTGATTTAGAGGTTACATTTAGACTTTTACGTTTCATAGGCATCAGTGAGTTTGCCCCCCCATTAATTTGTTCAATCCTTTCTTTTTTCTTTTCTTTAACCCCTTTTTAACAATTAGTGCCCAGGATATGTGCTTCATTTTGCTCCCACGGAAGTGAATCTCACTGTTAAGTTATCTAGATCTATTTTTTATGTTGCAAGTAATCACAGTTTGCAGCCCCATGTTCATTTTCTCTGTGCTCTTTCCCAAGCCAAGAAGCCTAGTTTATTTAATCTCTTTTCATATAGATTCTGTTTTGTATCTGATCATACTTTTTGCCCTTTTTTTATATCTTTGCAAGTTCTATTACATCTTTTTTAGAGATGGAAGAATCAGAACTCCACAGAATATTCAAGCCACAGGAACAGCAGAAATTTAAGCCGTGGCATGATGATATTTTCTGGTTTCTTTAGTACTATTTTCCTAGTATCTCAGTATGTATTTTTTTTGGTTTTGGCTCTGCACTTCCTGTGTCTAAATGTTTAAAGTACCAACCATCACTGTACACATGCAATGGCAATTCTTTTTCACCCCATTTGCATTACTTTGCAATGATTTCCCTCTACTTTTCTACTGGAAGTTTTTGAAAGCAGCATTAGATGTGAATATCCTGAAAAGATTTTCAGCACCAAAAAATTTTGGCATGTCGCCATTCACCCATTTTTTTCAGGTCATTTATTAAGATGTTAAAGAGCATAAAATACATCACTTTTTGTGGTAACCATGCTACAGAAGGAAAACTGCACAACTAAGAAAATGACAAAATCATGAAAACAGAGGGCTAGCCACTTTAACTATGTCAATAAGAAAAATATATTAGGCAATTAAGTATATAAAAGTAAGAACCGATGTGAGGTATGGCTTGAAATCCAGTTTAAAAGCAGCAGATGCCAAGTGCAGACCTGCCTGCAAAATGAGGAGCAAAAGATAAATAAGGGAGATGGGGGATAAACAGTTCACTTGAGTTTATAAAGAAATTCTTTAAAGTGCTTTCAAAGGAAAAGGAAGTCCAAATAATCACAGAATTATAAAGGAACAATAATTAACACAGGAGGAATTCACAAATAAGTAAGATATGGCACCATGTTACAAGGAAATTGAAACTGTTGAAAACCAGCCAAAGTAAACACAGTAACTGGATAACTTAATGTTCCTCTAAAGTTGATTATGTGAAACATGTAGGAAAATCAGTGTTCACCGCAGCGTAACTTCCCCTTTCTATGGCTTCAACCACTTGTGCTATCTTACACACACAGGAGCAGAGCAGGTCATTAAAAAGGAAGGAAGGAAGTGCGTGTGAAACGAGTCTGTGTTAGTTACATCCCAGGTTGGGTGCTCTTTTTGAGCTGCATTATCACTGAGACTGGTGTTCAGTGCTAGGATGCTAGTAATTATTCAGACATGAGTAAAAAACAAAAGAAAAACAAAAAAAGCTTTTTAATGTCACTGTAAATTCACAGGTACTCCCTGATCCTGGGCATCTAATGCAATTCTGAGCAGTCTGTTATAGAAAGGATATGAAACCAAGAAAAGTAACTTGGAAAAGAGAATAGGAAAGACATAACTGATAGAGAGAATGACAGAGATCAATAAAATTGTGAGTGACTTAGAGAAGGTGAATGGGGAACTAACATTTGATTTCCTCATGATAGTAGAGCTTTGGAATACCATGTGAAATTACTTGGCAGCAGGTTTCTAATCAAGAAAGGGGCTTTCCCCCCTCCTCACAGCATTTAATAGATTCTCAAGAGTCTGTGACACTCATATATCTAATTTGTCAAAAGTATCCAAATAAATTTATAACTGATTGATCCAACAAAGTCCCAGATGGAGCTTTGAGTTCGGAAGTTCTCAAGCCTGTGGCTGTCAGATACCAGGAGGTGAGAAGGGACAGCTTGGCTGTGCTGAGGAAAGGGTCACACTGCTGGTGGTCTTCTCCCCCAAGAGCCTGCTGCCTGCCATGCTCTGGGGTTTGTGTGAACTTTTGTCGGACCCAATACGTTCGCTCCTGTGCTCTTCATCCCATTTGTGTCCCTCCCAGTTGTCCTCAATCAGCCTGTGATTGCTCAAAATTACTGTACTGCAACAAATATGAAGAAGAGTAATCCATTAGAAAACATACTGCCCAGGAATAACTCCTGAATTTTGTCAACAAGCAGAGAATCAGAACTTGAGATAAAAGCATTCAGGGAAGCCTCTTTTTTAATATACGGTGAATCAACACCTCATATTTAAGCTCATAACATCAGATGGTTTACTGCTTAACTGTACTACCTTCTCTGTATGAGACATTTGTAAGGGATTACATTTATGTAGTTTTATTTAAAAGTGACTTCTTCCTTGGAGAGGAGGAAAGGCATATATTAGAGCAGGAGACAGTTTCAAATTATTTTGCATTTATGACATTCTTTTGCAGTTATTCTAAACCATACCATACAACAAACAGAAGCACCTTAGAAAGAATTTCATGAAGATAAAGGTTGTTAGAAGGGAAAAAATGTGTAAGAATGCTTGACAAGTAAAAGAAAAAGTAATAACTCATATACCTATTCACATTTTAGAAAAGCAGTGTATATTAATTTCCCTTTTTGCCAGAACTACAGTGCTTGTATTTTGTGGTCTGTTAAGGTATGCTTCTCTTCTTGACCCTGCTTGGCACCTTCTTTTTACTTCTGTGTTTTAAAATAGAGTATGAGAAAAATAGAGCTAAGAGATTAGCAGAAGAAATCTCTTTTTCTGTGAGCGAAGCAGGCATGGATCTGAAATGAGAGTTTTACACACAAAATGAACCTTAATGCAACCTGGGCTTCCACTGTCACAATAGTTAAATTAATTGCAGAATTCCCCGGTGTCAGTATCCAGAATACCTTGATAAAAGTAAATACTGTGGCGCAACAATTGTTCAAGGTGATGCTGAACATCATTCAAAAGCTACTGCAGATTAATAGAAAAAAGTTCATTCTTTCAAACAGGCCCTTCCATCAGGCTGTGGAGGTGAAGCACGTCCCTGCTTTTCAACTGGAAGGCAATTTTGGTGCAAATGAAGTGCCAAGGTTTCTCTTTCTTTCGCATCCGCACGGTGCTCAGCACGGGGGGCTCTGCCACCATCACTGATAAGGCAGGGGCGAGAGGTATCTGGGTGTTGTCCCCCGAGCTTTTGCAGGGAGCTTTTGCTGTGCATAAACCTACTTCAGGGTTTCAGCAGGAAACTAGCAAACATTGTACAACTTGCTGTAAAAGCACAACCATCAGATATGCAGGCTAATGCCCGTATCAAACCAGAATTGTCGGTCCCCTTTAGGTTAAACTAAACTCACCTTTGAAAATGTCACCAAAACTATGTTTTGGAGGAGTTACAATACCTGAAAAAACCCACAAGTTTTCCTAAATTTATCCATACACTCTTTTTGAGATGGCTTTTGTGTCTGTGCAGCATCCTGTACTTTCAAGTATCAAGTAGATATTCCAACAGGACCACGGAGTTACTTCACCTTAGTTGTGAAGTGTGCACAAATGCAAGCCCACAATTATTCCGGTAATCTGCATGCAGATATCTTTTAAATGTTGCCCTTTAACACTTAAATTTGCTGAGAAGAGGGAAAAAGCCAGATCAGAGTCAGCATTCTGCCAGCGTGTGGAAAGCACGATGATTAAGAGAGTCAGTCCTGCGAATATGCCTGGGAACTAATGATTTCAGAATTTGTCTTAATTTGGCCATTCTGTAGCAGCCCCATCGGAGCAGAGCTGGAGGAGACTGCTGGCCAGGGCTGGATGCATACTCTCCATCACCACAATGATGCACCTCTGAGTTAGCCACAGTCCTCTCCTGGGACAAATATGCGCTAATATTTTATATATTCCTGGTCAGCGACAGAAGAAAACACCCAATCGCAGCCTGCCATTCAAAACTAATATTTCTGTAAAGAAAAAGATGCGAAAATGTAGGCGTTCAAGTGAAAATTCAATCCTTCACAGTACAGAGCCTCTGCGAAGTCTTTTAAATGACCCTTTTTATCATGATGCCGTGTCTGTACCTTTCTGAATAGTGAGACCTGGTAAGAAAAATAGGTGTATGTATACAAGTGGTTGAGTAATGTATTACTTATGGGCACTTTATTCTTTTTGGCAAACTGACCTTATCAAAGGGAAGAAAGCTACACACTGTGACAAGCTAAGCCCTACTGGGAAGTCTGAATTAGCAGTGAGTGAGGTTTCTCTCTTGTCTCATTTTAAATGGTGATTGGCGAGAATCATCTTTTTCTCTTTTCTGGGGTGATGGTGCTAAAGCAATGTCACCTGCTCGCTTTTTTTTGGTGTTATTCTTATCATCTTGTAATCAGACACTCTATGTTGCGTCACTTAAGGAACAAGTCCAGCTTACAATAATGATAGGAATTGTCACACTAGCAATATAATAGTATGCTAGGCCCCTAATTACTTTTCTGCCAATGCAGAAGCAAGTCCTGTTTAGATTTTTGAGTGGCATCCAATTTTTAAAGGTAGTGCTGTTCACGGTGTAAGTCAAGAGATGCCAAGGATGGTTTTCTGGCTGCACTGAAGTGGAGGTCCATAATGGCCATCAGTGGGAGGGTGACAGGACTGGGGTGACTGACACAGGGAGAAGACGTGGTCTGGTTTTGATCAGACAAGTGAAAGACGGGTGTCAGACCCCCTCGCAGCGGCTGTGAGTTCGGATCTTGTTCTTTGGCAGCTGCTGCTCTGCCATTTTACTTCAGGAGGGTTGATGCAGAGAAAGATCTGGGAGTCCTGGTAGATAGCACACTTTCCATGCGCGAGCAATGTGCCCTTGTTGACAAGAGGGCCAACGGAATCCTGGGCTGCATAGGGAAGAGTGTGGCCAGCAGGTTAAGGGAGGTCATTCTGCCCCTCTGCTCTGCACTGGTGAGGCCACAACTGGAATACTGCGTCCAGTTCTGGGCTCCCCAGTTCAAGAGGGACAGGGAACTACTGGAGAGAGTCCAGCGTAGGGCTACAAAGATGATTAAGGGATTGGAGCACCTCCCTTACGAGGAAAGGCTGAGAGAGCCGGGGCTCTTTAGCCTGGACAAGCGAAGGCTGAGGGGAGACCTCATCTATGTTTACAAGTTCCTAAAGGGTGAGTTGAAGGATGATGGAGCTGGTTTCTTTTCAGTGGTTTCCAGCGATAGAACAAGGGGCAACAGGCTCAAACTAGAACATAGAAGTTCCATTCAAATTTGAGAAAAAACTTCTTTACGGTGAGGGTGACAGAGCCCTGGAACAGGCTGCCCAGGGAGGGTGTGGAGTCCCCTTCTCTGGAGATCTTCAAGCCCCACCTAGATGCAGTCCTGAGTGATGTGCTCTGGGCAACCCTGCTTTAGCGGGGGAGTTGGACTGGATGATCTCTAGAGGTCCCTTCCAACTCTGACAATTCTGTGATTCCGTGATTCCATGATGCAGGTGAAGAATCAAGACCTGTGAAGAATCATGGACCAGCACATGTCAGGGATGATACATGTGACACAGCTTGAGTTCCTGCGGGCAACTCCCTTCTTCCCTTCAAACTGGAAATGCAGCGCACTGGGGAAATCCACGGGAGGAGATGATCATAGGTTGCTGTTTTAGAGACAAGTCTCGAGAGTTCAAATAAAAATTTAAAATTTACCTTAAATATATGGACTTATCAAAAAACATTTTGTACATCAGGCCTTTCTCAACAGAAATGTTAACGTAAGCTAAAATTATCCCACTTTTTTAAAAACCTACAGCAGTGACGCTGACTTGCTTCAAGGAGTTTGATGTATGCAACAACAACAAAAAAAACTTTCTTCCTTTTTTGCCTCTCTTTCCATTTTTTTATTATTTTTTATTTAAATTGTGGACCAATTGAAAATAATTTCTGGTCAATATTTATGGTATTCTCCATGTCAACAAATTCTTTCTTTTAGCTGCCTCTGATTCTTCCTTTTCTAGAGTTCTTCAACACTTCGCTTCTCAACACTAGGAAGCTTCCTGATACTGTAAATGGTGATGTTCTGCTAATTGTTTAATTACGTTTGTTTGACTTTCCTAAAAACTTGGGCTTTTGGGTCTCTTTGAATACTAATGAGGTTCCCCAATTAACAGCAATCTGGGCTGAACTGCCAGAAGATGATGCGTCCCACGGGAGTCTTCTTCTGGGAAGTATCTTCTGTTGTGGAAGGTGCTGCCACCACTGGGTTCAGTGACCTGATAGAGCAACAGACCATGATCTGGTGTCCTGAACTCCTGCCAATCCCAGGACAAGCAAACTAACACTTTTTGACTCTGTGCTCATAATGTCTCCTCGGCTGCTCAGTCTCTCTCTCTGCTCTCAGTAGTGGTGAAGCAAATTAACCAATATACTTTCAGAAATAAGACTATCAATTGTAAGGAAGCAATAGGGCCTGTAACATATTCAAGGGCACAGCTTTGTTCACCCTATCTGAATTTCTGTTGGGATTTTGAAACAGAACAGCACGGAGAATAAATCTTTTGGAATATCCATAAGGAGCTCACCTATGATTAATATAGCCAGTGAGTGGGTGGTATAATTAATCACTGCACAATATTACAGCTGAAAGAGTGTTTCTTTGGAAAAAAAACCCAAAAACTCAAGCTACAATAACTCGTCTGGATTTCTCTTTTAGGGCTCATTTCCCCAGGTGTCCTGGAATAATTCCATGAATATAGCAATCGTCATGTCTGCCGGTCTCTGACTTTTACAAAGCATCCCTCCATGCAGTGAAGTAAGAATCATTAAAATGTCATCATTTATGAACATTCACTATTCTGTGTTGCCAGAGAGGTTGTTTTCTGGTGAAGGGAAATACTGAAGTACACTGGTGTGCAAAGGGTTGAAAAACAGTGATAGTGGCTGTTGATTAGTGTGCCCACGAGATAAATACAAAGGTATGAAAGGGAGATTACCTGAAAAGTCGATTATCATTTAATGGGACGCTAGCGGTTCGCTCACTCTCTTGTTTTGTCTTGCCAGCGAATGGGAGGTTTTCCATCACTTTTAGAAGTTTTTGGATAAGTTTTGCTGAGTGGTGCACATGATGTATTGAAGGGGGACCTGTGCACCAGCAGAGGGAAAACCAACTGTGGACATACTGATTTACCTGCATCAGGGAAGCCAGCATCTCTAATGGAAGCTAGGTAGGCATCAATGCTGGTGAGTTAAATGCTTTGGGCACAGGAATGGGCTCTCCATTGACAACAGCAACAGTGCTCTGAAACTCTTCATCTCCTTCTTCTCCAACGTCCCCATCTCCAGCCCTTGTCCCCCAGCTTGACCCACGTTCAGGAAGAGCCTCCAGCGGACGGGTGCAATGCCTTGTGCAGGGTTTCTCTGGTGCACAGCCTTTGGTGAGAAGGAAGCACAGGGGCTGCAGGGATTCAACCCCTTACTTTACTACTCCGAAAAAATGCTGCAGTCAAAAAAGAGGTGAAAAAAATATTAAAAATCATTAATTATCAAACTGACTTGAACAATACCACCATAAGCTCTTCATGTTGCACATTGTCCTGGTGAGATGGAAGGCACTAGCACCTACAGCTGTGCAACAGGCACGGACTAATCTGTGCAAGCACCACACTAATGTGAAATATATAATCTGAAAATAATTCGTCATCTGCGTAACTTCAGACAGATATGCCTGAATTTATCTGATTTTCATCTCTTTCTACATTTTCAAAGCCTATTTTGGTGTTAGTTCCCTTTCTCTAATTTCATTTTAAATTAGGTAAATAATTAATTTGTAAAATTGCATTTCCCGTTATTTTTTTCATCTCACCTTCACTATCCTAGAGAATCAGTGTGGGTGTAAAGAAGGCTTTGTGGAGTAATAGGTTGCAATGCTGAAAATGTAGCGTTTTCTGCTCCCGTTGAAGCCAATGGAAAAATTCTTTCTAGTATTAATGAACCAAAAACTGGAGTTTTAGTATAATGCCATTTGACCGGAATGAAGCAAATTATGCTGGTTCACATGAGAAATCACATATAATCAACATAACCATACAAGAATGTACGCACCAAATCACACTCACACAGAATTCTTACAAAACCTCTGTTTCTGTTGCTCAGCACTGGGGACAGACCGGGATCCAGCATTCAGTTTCAACTCAGGCAAAAAAAACCACCAGAAAAACAACCCCCAAAAGCCATATTTTAAAAGGCAGTGCTCCTTGTGTCACTTAGAACCTCGGTTTCAGAGATGCTCCAGAAAGTATCATGCTTCAGAAGGTGCTGAACTGTATCTCTGGGCATTTTAACAGAAGGTTTTAGCAGCAAAGATCTTTCTCCCCCTGCTCTGAAGCCACTGGGGCCACCCGTATGTTCTGCGGCGGGGGGTCTGATTGGTGGCTGTAAGTGGTGCCCAAGGACTGACTCACGGTCCTATAAACCCAGCACACTTGCATCAGGACTATTCCAATCCCTAGCAAGTACAGAAAACGCGGAGGGGTGCGCAGGCGCTCTGCACGGCACGGCTGGAAGGGAGCGACTGAACCTCGCTAGAACTTTTTTTTGCCTGCAGAATCTTAGAGGGAAGTGAGGATGTACCCCCCC
>VXAK01017845.1:0-20133 GCA_013399435.1 Arenaria interpres
TTCCAAAAGGTCCATGTCCTTCCAATGTATATACACACATATAATCAAGATATATACATATATATACAAGTTGTCCCAGCATTTTGTCTCAAAAGATATTTTCTCAGTGGGACTTCTCCAAAAGAAAAGTCCACGCATCGTATGGGCAAGTCAAGAGGTTGGGATGGCAATGTCAGGAGTCCTCTTCAGGCCAGGTAGCTTTTGTGCAGCAAAGATTGCTAAGAAAAGCCCGAAAATCACTCAGGAGCATGTCATGCAAGGTATTTATTTGAAAACTCACAGAATCACAGAATGATATGGGGTTGGAAGGAACCTCTGGAGATCATCTAGTGCAACGCCCTGTCAGAGCAGGTCCGCCTAGAGCAGGTTGGACCTCCTCCAGGGCTCTGCCACCCTTACAGGGAAAAAGTTCCTTCTCATGTTGAGATGGGACTTCTTATGGTCAAGTTTGTGCCCGTTCCCTCTTGTCCTGTCCCTGGGCACCACTGAACAAAGACTGGCCCCATCCTCCTGACACCCACCCTTCAAGTATTTATAGGCCTTGATCAGATCCCCCCTCAGTCTTCTCTTCTCCTGGCTCAGAAGATCCAAGTCCCTTAGCCTTTCCTCATCAGAGAGGTGCTCCAGGCCCTTAATCATCATCGTAACCCTGAAAAGTCTTTACAATAAGCTGACAGCCCGCGTTCATGCAATTTTCACGCTGTCTTGAAGGGCTGCACTATTTCCAGAGCCCTTCCCATGCCGATCTATTCGTGGCCAGCGCTAGGGCTCCTTTCCCAAATAAGAATAGTCACAGGAATGGCCCTCACCCTGGATTTTAAGATGGCAAGTTATTTTGGGTGAAGGCGAAGGTGAACGTGTTTTATGGCCGACACGAACGTGTCGGTTTGAAGGCTGTGAAATTTTGGAAAAGCCTTCGAAACCCGTTCTCAGAGGTCACCGGGACAAACCTCTCCTGCTGGGCGAGTGAATAGAAATGAGTTCATAATTACAAAGTATAGTAGCGACCCGTTTGCTTTTTCACCATTTTAATTGAGGTTTTCAGAAAGGAAGAGAACTTAAAACAATACAGAAACGTCCTTTGTTCCTCCAGGGTCATTTACTGAGAGCTTTGCTGTGAGAGGAGAGGATGTTTATTAAAGAAAGCAACAATATCGAGACATTATTTTAGTGCCCAAGTGCTGTTCCTGGCTGGAACAAAATGAGATGTTTGGGATGGACTGGGTACTTGCTGAAAACCAGCGTGGAGCGAGGTGGTTTGCAGTGTTTTTAGGGAACTCAATAAATGGTGTTGAAACAGGAGAAAGAGAGCGGAAGGGAAGGAACCGAAAAGGTTGAAACATCCTTTTCCTTCTCAGTAGGATTTCCAAGTCAAATTAATTAGGTTTGATGGCACGTGGGTCTGAACTGCTGAAGCAGCATCTGGAAATCAGGTTTTTATCCTCCTCTTTATGTTCCTGTCTTCTCCATGCCCTCCTGGGAGCTGATGGGGGTTACCGGGGCCACCACAAAGTCTCGCTTTGGGGGCACATATGGAACATCCCAAACCCACCAGGAGTCATAGAATCAAAGAATGGTTCAGGTTGGAAGGGACCTTAAAGATCATCCAGTTCCAATTCCCCTGCCCTGGGGAGGGACACCTCCCACCACACCAGGTTGCTCCAAGCCCCCTCCAGCCTGGCCTTGAACCCCTCCAGGGATGGGGCAGCCACAGCTTCTCTGGGCAACCTGGGCCAGGCTCTCACCACCCTCACAGCAAAGAAGTTCTTCCCCACATCTCATCTCAATCTCCCCNTGGGGGGTCTCCCCAGACCGGAGCAGAGGGGAAGAATCCCCCTCCTGGCCCTGCTGGCCACGCTGCTAGGGATGCAGCCCAGGATGCAGTTGGCTTTCTGGGCTGCCAGCACACGTTGCCAGCTCATGTTGAGTTTCTCATCCACCAATACCCCCGAGTCCTTCTCCTCAAGGCTGGCTCCATTTATTCTCCTCCCAGACTGGATTTGTGCCATGCTGAGCAGGGTGCAGAGGCATTGAGCCAGTGTAACTGTGGCTGCAAAAAGCTCTTCTGAGGAAACTCAGGACCAATAATCTTTTTCCTTAAGATTTAGAAACTTTGGACTAGTGGTGAAGAACAGGCCACGTTTTCAGGAAGAACTGCACTAACAGGAACTTTTGAACAACTCCTCACTGCAAAAAAGACATTGAGGTGCTGGAGCGTGTCCAGAGAAGGGAATGGAGCTGGTGAGGGGTCTGGAGCACAAGTCTTGTGAGGAGCAGCTGAGGGAGCTGGGGGTGTTCAGCCTGGAGAGAAGAAGGCCGAGGGGAGACCTTCTCGCTCTCTCCACCTCCCTGAAAGGAGGGTGTAGCCAGGGGGGGTTGGTTTCTTTTCCCAAAGAACAGGCAAAGGGACAAGAGAAAATGGCCTCCTAGTTGTGCCAGGGGAGGTTTAGGATGGATATTGGGAAAAATTTCTTCACCAAACATGTTGTGAAGCCTTGGAAGAGGCTGCCCACGGCAGTGGTGGAGTCACCATCCCTGGAGGGATTTAAAAGCCGGGCAGACGTGGCGCTGAGGGACATGGGGTAGTGACGGTTTTGTCAGCGTTGGGTTGATGGTTGGACTCAATGATCTGAAAGGTGCCTTCCAACCTGGACAATTCTATGGTTCTAAAGGTGCACCACAGAAAGGAATCATAGGATATCTCGAGTTGGAAGGCTCCCATAAGGATCATCGAGTCCAACTCCCTGGTCTTCACAGGACTCCCTAAATCTGAACCCTGAGACTAAGAAAGCTGTGCCAGCTGAAGCTGAGCATCCCAGAGAACAAGGTGAAGAACTCCTTGTTGAAGTTCCCACTGAGGTTCCTCAAGGATTAAGCGTTCATAGGCATCAAAGTCCCGAACACACAGTCGGCACTTGACCTCACCAGCGGTCACAGGGCATCAGCTGAGGGGTTGCTTCCAGGCAATTTAGAGACAGATCATCATTTCTTTCGGTTTGATTGTCCGCCACATCGCCGGGAGTTATTACACTAAATTAATTCTCCGAACTGCAGGTCCCCGGAGGGCAATATTGTCTCAGCGGTTTGTTCCTAAAAGGGCTCAGCTGGGTGATTGCGTTATTGCGGCTTAATGAATTACGGCACGTGAACTGGGCGGCGGTAATTGCCTTTGCGTGCTGAGTGCCTGACGCTGCAACCCCTCCACCCAGCTGGGAGATAAGTCACCTTATCTTATGGTTGCCACGCCATCCTGCATCAGCAGAGGGGCAGGAGTTATTCATTTGCAAGACGATGTTCTGGTGGTGCGCTGGAACTGGTCGGGAGGTCAGTAAGAGCTGGGGGAGAGCTGTGATGGGTCAGACCAGACCACTTGGCCTGATGACCATCAACGGACCTTATAGCAGCCTTCCAAAACCTAAAGGGGGCCTACAGGAGAGATGGGGAGGGACTCTTGATCAGAGAGAGGAGCCATAGGACGAGGGGGAATGGTTTTAAACCGGAAGAAGGGAGATTGAGATGAGATCTCAGGAAGAAACTCTTTGCTGCGAGGGTGGTGGGACACTGAAACAAGTTGCCCAGAGAAGCTGTGGCTGCCCCATCCCTGGCCAGTCAAGGCCAGGTTGGATGGGGCTTTGAGCAACCTGGTCTAGTGGGAGGTGTGCATGGCAGAGGGTTGGAACTGGATGATCTTTAAAGTCGATTTCAACCCAAACCATTCTATGATTCTATGACACCAGGAGGAGCGTGAGAAGAACAGGGTGTGCGTGTCATGCTGCTTTCCAGCAGTGCTCTCATCTTCTTAACAGTTGGACTCAATCATCTTGAAGTTCCTTTCCAACCAAAATGATTCTGTGGTTCTCCAGGAATTTACACTTTGAGGATCTGCAGGTGACCACATTTGCTCACCTTTGGGTCCAGTAGACCCCTGATGGATTTTCCTTTCACGACTTTGACATTTATTTTTAACCAACCTGGCAGGAAAAGTCCTCATCGTATGGGCAAAGCGTAGGGTGCTGTTGGGTCAATCAGCTGTAGGAAGAGCTACAGGGGAGCGATTCAAGAGCTGTCCCCAGGCAAGACAGCCAGAGATTAAACAACCCTGTGGTGTTTTGTTGTCCCTCAACCTCAAAGTGCTTTTTGGCTAAAGGCTGCTCCCAACAACCCCCTTCCCCTGCGAGGGAACTGAGGCAGAAAGGTTGGAAAGGGCTGTAGTTGGACCTTCTCCCATCACAGACCTTGCAGTGAACCTGTGGCCACCAGCTCCTCGTATGTGTGAGCCCCGTCACCCATGAGACCGTCCTTCAAGGCTGCTCTTTTGGTGTACGTGATGCTATTTCAGCCAGCCAGAATTGAGGGAAGGAAATATAGCGGCAGGTTCCTCTGCACTAGGAAACTGGGCTGTTATTGAAATGGTTTTCTCTTTGGTGGAGTGTTTCCTGCACGGCTCCTCAGGACTGGAAATGGGTTTATCCATCTACACGTTTTCCAGCAAAAGTCATTCTCCCCCTCTACTCTGCACTGGTGAGGCCACAACTGGAATACTGCATCCAGTTCTGGGCTCCCCAGTTGAAGAGGGACAGGGAACTACTGGAAAGAGTCCAGCGAAGGGCAACGGAGACGATTCAAGGATTGGAGCATCTCCCTTATGAAGAAAGACTGAGAGAACTGGGGCTGTTTAGTCTGGAGAAGAGAAGGCTGAGGGGAGACCTTATCAATGCTTACAAGTATCTAAAGGGTGGTTTGAAGGAGGAGGGAGCCAGGCTCTTTTCAGCGGTTGCCAGTGAGAGGACGAGGGGTAACGGGCATAAGTTGGAACATAAGAGGTTCCACTCAGACATCAGAAGAAACTTCTTCCCAGTGAGGGTGACAGAGCCCTGGAACAGGCTGCCCAGGGAGGTCGTGGAGTCCCCTTCTTTGGAGATTTTCAAGACCCGCCTGGACGCAGTCCTGAGTAACATGCTCTAGCTCTGGGCAATCCTGCTTTGGCAGGGGAGTTGGACTAGATGATCTCTATGGTCCCATCCAACTCCAAAAAAAATTCAGTGAACTTCAGTGAAATTCAGTTCATGGAGGTGTTGTCAGCAGCGGGTCACTGGAGTAGATATGAAGTGAAATAACTTGTTTCTTTCTCCTCCTTTCAATCCTCTGATATAAATTTGCCGTTGCTGGTGATCGCTTGGAACGAGCACTGCGGCCTTTATGCCACCAGATTGCTCTCCAGGCAACTGAGCTGAGAGGTAAGGGCGAGCAGAGGGTGATCTTTTGATGGGTAAGAAAAGGTCTTATGGCATCCCCCGTGTCACACGAGGTCTTTCCAAGAGACCTGGCCCATTTGAAGAAGCCCAGCAGCATTACGACAGTGTGACTAGATGGTTTCACAGGTGACTTCCAATTTTTGGCCACGGCGAGTAGCCGTCCCCTCTGCAGGACGGCGTTTACCACCCTCTCCTTCTCCCTGCAAGGCCAAGTTGGGGTTGTTGGCCCCAAAGACCTGGGAGGGAGCAACACGCTGAAGCTCTGCAGGGCCTCCTGGCATGGTTAGTGCGTGAAGAAGTTGCCAGCTCGAGCTGTTTGGGCTCTTGTTGCAGAAACAATATTTCTGTCTGACCCCAGTTAGCAACTGATGTTTGCAAAATAAAGAAGTCAAGGCACTGGAAATACTTTCCATTCCCGCTCTTGTCTCAGCCCAAAATATTAGTATTAAAAATATTGCATCTATTATATGCAGTTAATATCTCTGCTGGCACGTAAATCACCCAGGGATTTTTCATCTCCATATTAAAAAAAAAAAAAAAAAAAAAGAAGTTAAATCCGCTCTATTTTTGGATATTTGTTAACTGTTTTGTTTCCATTTATTCCGACTAAAGCCACAGCAGTCTGTCTCCAAGGGACCATCTGTGGGAAAGCCAGTCCCTAGATTGATTCGGAAGGTGCCGGGGTCATTAACAGGCATGAAGGCGCTGAAGTATCTGCTCTTTCTCTGATAATGTCTTTATTTAGCGTGACAGCCTCCAGGGCATGAGTGGACAACAGGCTGCTTTATTTCCTTTAAACTAACATTGCTCCATCCATTCCCAGCGTTGTGCAGATGCTCTGGATCATCCCGATTTCCCGATTAAAGCTGGGAGGGGGGGCGGTGCTGGTCCCCAAGGAGCAAGAGCCAGCAGCGACATGGAGCTGCAGAAGGTGACCTTGCCTCCACCCGGGCAGCGTGTTCCCATCCAAACTGACGAGTGGCAACTTATCCAAGGGAAAATAAATTTTAGGGAGTGGTTCAGACCCTGGCGTAGCTCAGCCTCAGCACATCCATGTGAGCCTTAGCGTGGAGAGAGGAGGCAGGAATGGGGTCAAGAGGAGACAGCTCTTCTTTTGACAGCGGGATGGACTTAGGTAAACATTTGGGGAACCACGTAGGATTCATAGAATCATAGAATGGTTTGGGTTGGAAGGGACCTTAAAGATCGTCCAGTTCCAACCCCCTGCCCTGGGCAGGGACACCTCCCACCAGACCAGGTTGCTCCAAGCCCCATCCAACCTGGCCTTGAACCCCTCCAGGGATTGTCACTGGCTCGCAGTAAGTCAATGTGCAGATCGATCCCAGCTCCCAAAGCTCTATGCTAAATGCTGCATCTTTATTTTAAAGAAGTTTATTTAATAAAATCTATTTGATAAAGGCTTCTGGCACACACAAGTCTGAAGCATCTCTACTCCTTGGGTTGGTGTTTTACCAGATCCCGGTGTCGGAAGTTATTGCTTGCCGTTGACTTTGGGTCAGCTCATGTGTCTGGACAGCTGTTAGGAGATCCTGTCAAATCTTGCCTTAGCTTCTACAGAAAAGACATTTATTTCTTCACTAGAAAGCACCGGTATAAATAGGATATGGAAAAAAAAAACCCCACACCACCCTAGGATGTCTACTTTCTTGCAGGTCAAAGAGTCACAGAGGTCTAAAGGAAGACAGCTGAACCAAAAGGCAGCAGGTGGGGGCTCGTACGTACTATTTAGGATGTCTCTTGAGGGACAGGACCACGGAGGGCCGGTGGTGGGCTGTGTCTGTGCATCTTGGCACGAGTTTGAAGTTTATATCTCTCGGAGGATTATCAGATCTGGGGATAACTGAGCGGCCTTGGTGTATTTTTAAAGGAGGCAGCCTGGAGTCTGCGATTTAAGCTCTTTTATTGCAAAGTAGTAAAAGATGATTCTTTATTCACTCCACTCGCATTCTTACCAGTAGTCCAGGATCTGTGTGTATTTGCGCTCAGCAGATGTTTGGGAAACGTCACGTACCACGGTTGTGTCTTTCAGCTTTAAATTATTTCCTCCAAACTGGATTCGGTTCCTTGTCACTGTGTTTTCCTATGGTTTTCATGTAATTTTTGCAATCGTGTTTACAGTACGCTAAGAATCCAAAAAAACATCGTTCCAAGCAATGTCGTTTACGAAGAGAACCATTTCCAAGCAATTTCTACATGAAATCACGGCAGTGATTTCTCCACCAGTCTGGGCAACCAGCCTTGAAGTCCAGGGGGTGTCTTCCTAACTGGTTGCCCGGTCTGTGCAACAGGGGCCTCCATCTGGACATCCCTAATGATTTGTGGGAGATCCAGCAAAGCATTTAAAGAGCTGTTTTGGAGCTATCTCGCATGCCATCTGTACTTGGGATGTCTTTCCCAAGCTGGTGTTGCAAAACAGCTACTTAAATTCCTCCTGAAGATTCATTTCCATGAAGCTTAGAAGAAAATAAGCTGACTCAGGCAGCCTGTGCGGCCAAGCATTGCAGTATGGGAGGACTTTTATTGGACTTCGGCAGGAGACACGTTTGCTCTTCAATGCTTCGCTGGGTCTGTGCCGATGGACTTGATGCTGTGTCCTTTCAGCCCAGCAGCACTGTCCCTGCTCGGGCCTGCAGACTGGGCGCTCATCTGGTGGTCCTGTGAGTGTCCATCACAGCGGCTTGGGAAATAGTGGACACTGATGGTGTGAGGTGATGCTGCAGGAAGGCACAGGGAGAAATCAGGCCTCTTGCTGTGCTTGAAAAGGCCAAATCAGCCAGCGTCCCAAAGGAGAAGGTAGTGCATCCCATGGTGAACCATGCTTTGTGTCAATACTACATCCGTTTTTCGGATGGGTTACTGCATGAGCACCTTGGGTGTCTCTGTGTGAAGCCCTTCAATCATGGAATCATAGAATGGTTTAAGTTGGAAGGGACCTTTAAAGTTGGGGACCTTAATGTTGGGGACCATCGAGTCCCCAGCATAAGGAGATGGACCTGTTTTAGTGGGGCCAGAGGAGGCCACGGAGATGCTCCAAGGGCTGGAGCCCCTCTGCTGTGAGGACAGGCTGAGAGAGTTGGGGGGGTTCAACCTGGAGAAGAGAAGCCTCTGGGGAGACCTTAGAGACCCTACGGGAGAGATGGGGAGGGACTCTTGATCAGGGAGGGGAGCCATAGGACAAGGGGTTTTAAACTGAAAGAGGGGAGATTGAGATGAGATGTGGGGAAGAACTTCTTTGCTGGGAGGGTGGTGAGAGCCTGGCCCAGGTTGCCCAGAGAAGCTGTGGCTCCCCCATCCCTGGAGGGGTTCAAGGCCAGGTTGGAGGGGGCTTGGAGCAACCTGGTCTGGTGGGAGGTGTCCTTGCCCATGGCAGATGGTTGGAACTTGATGGTCTTTAAGGTACCTTTCAACCCAAACCATTCTATGATTAAACGCCATCTAGTCCAACCTCCCTACCATAAGCAGGGACATCTTCAACTAGATCAGGTTGTTCAGAGCCCCATCCAAACTGACCTTGAATGTTTCCAGAGATGGGGCATCTCCCATCTCTCTGGGCAACCTGGGCCTGGGTTTCATCACCCTCACCATGAAAACCATGGCTACCCTGTTGGTTTATAGTGAGTCTGATTGTGTTGTAAGGGTCAAACGAAATCATCTCTAGCAAACAAAGACAGACGTGATGTCCAGGCCCAGGGGAGGGTTGTCTGCAGCAGCTGCACCCCAAGACCAAGGCGATGACGAGAGGATTTGTTCCCAGGTAGGCAGCTCATGTGAAGGTTTCATAACGCTTTTCCCAGCAGCCAGATGCTGTGAGCCTCATCAAAAACATCTCTACCCTCATAGTGTTGTTTTTGTTGGCTGTGCTTGTCTTCTAGAGTTCGTTGTATGTTCTCAGGGATGCGTACGTGTAAGACCTAAAGCACCCGATGTGTCTCAACTGCTCAAAGATGATTTCAGGTCCTGATCATCACCATTTTGACAGGTGGATCTCCTACGCTTCCAGAATGCCGTGTCCATCCAGGCACACGGGCTGGGTCTGATGATCAGGAGGGACTTTACCCCTTAGGAACGGAAAGGCATAAAAGAAGTGTGAATAATTTCATTTTTGTTTTCAGGAGCGAACATGACATCTTGTTCCCTTCTCATCTGAGAAAAATGCAAACAAAAATGAAACTGGAGCCAAGCGAAACCAGTTTGAGAGAGAAAGCCAAAGGGAAAACACAACACAAGTCCTGTGTTCTTCGTCCTTGGAGCTGGTGGTTGTTGCTTTTCTGTGGGGCTTTGAGGTCTTTTGATTAAATTGTGTGGAACCGTCAAGCTTGTTCGGTTGTTTCCCACTCTCAGTCATAGCGAGGGTAGGAAACGGCCGTGGCTGGGCTGTGGTGCTCCCTGCACCGAAGCGACGCTGAGTTGTCATTATACATGTACATAAGACATCAGGATGCCTTTGATGGACGTAGGCTTGGTGAAGAATACTTTTGGGGGGAGTCAGGCCTCTAGAATAGAAATTCAGACCTTTCTCCTCGTTATATTACTAGCAATATTCCCATCGACCTCCCAGAGCAGAATTAGACCTCCAGGACCACTTTTAGCTGCTGTAAAATTCCACCAGCTCCTAACTGGGATCCTTCAGGCCCTCCGGTTTGGACCACAATGTCCCTTAGGTGCCCAAAGCTTGTGATGATGGGTGTTTTGGACCGCAGCGTGACTGCTGTGCCCGAACGCCTCCGGCAGCGCCTGCTCGAAGGTTCCAGTCCAGTTATTCATGGAGCTGCGTCATGCAAAGTGAAGGAACTGGTCTGGCTGGAATATGTTTCGTTCAGAAAGGCTGTGCCTGGAGAAGTTGGTTTGTTCAGAGGATGTTCCAGAGGACTTTGCTTCCCTTTTCTGGCTGAGGATCCTGGGCAGGTAACTAGTACAGCAGGGAGGAACCCCGTTGCTGTCCATCTCTGTGAATTTAGCTCTTTCAGGGGTGACTCTAAGGGTTTTATTTCATTTCCCTCCCTCTCAGTGGAAAATTATGGTGGAATTTTCAAAAAGAAGATGGGGAGAGTTGGCCCTTCATCTGATAGAGCCAGCTCCACCAGTCCTCCGTTTGCCATTGCCATCACGGTGTGTTTTGGGGGTGTTCTGCTCCACCAGCTTTGGGAGATGTCATGAATAAGTGGGATCTGTGGTCCTCATGGAGGTGGAAGGTCCCACAGAGTTCATTTCTGCAGCAGGTCTTAATCTGTCCCTTTTAACAACAATTGCTAATTAATTACAGGCGTAGTAATAGCGAAGCTGATCGTGAGATACTCCTGAGGCTTAGCATCATATTCCTGGGGCTGACCCTGGCATAGAGATGAGATCCTACTTGGGCAGAAGAAAAGATGGAGAGAAACTCTCTGTCTGCAAAATGCAGTGAGGAATGTTTTCATTCAAGCACCAGAAGGGGATGCAGAAGGTTTGACGTTGGCCATGGCACAGCTCTTTCTTCTCCACTTCTTGCCTGAGTGGCTGCAAGTCCATATTAGTTGTTAATTGCTGGGTGGCCCTGGACGTGCCCACCAGGTATCAGACTCTGCGTGAAAGTAGGACAAAACCAACATCCCTCTCCTCTGAGGAGCTTAGTGTGCTCAGGAGGGTTTGTTCAATGGGAGAGTTGCCTGGGACTGAGGACAAGAGTGGTGTCCAGGAAGGTTCTTCAAAAGCAAAGCCAGGATGTCCAGAGCACCCAGTTCCTGAGCCCACGGATGGGATCTCAGTCTGTTTGGCCGGATGGATGCTCTACACCATGGGGTGAATGTCTCAAGTGCCATTGGAGATGTAGCTCCGTACTTCCCAGTATTTTCAGGGATTTCCTAACCAAATCTCCCCACAACCACCAGGAGAATGTAACCCTGCATTGTCCTCCGGCTCTCCACATGCCAGACAAATGGTGGGGGCTCTCAGAGGACTTATCTCGCTCGGGGGGATATGAGAGGGGCTGACGGGACGGAGCAACTGTGGTTTAGACCACAGCTGTCCACGTGTCTGGAGTTATTTTCCCCAGCCTTGCGCCTTCCAGCCCCTTTCCTCGGGACCAAACGATGCAGTAAAAACTTGCAGGAATCCCATATTTCGAAGCACGGAGGCTGATAATCACCGAGACAGCTGAAGCCTTAGATTTGTTTACATAGGCTCCTCCGACAGGGTGGACATTTGTCAGATCTAACTTCTGTTGAAAGGTATCTCGTTTAGTTAATTAAATAATAATAATAATAAAAAAATCAGTGGAGAAACGATAGCAGAAGCGATACCATCCTTATCTCCAGCTTGGCCAACCCTGAACTGTCTCCCCTTGGTTTTTAGTGCTTCTCCAGTTGCCTTGTGACTCTGAATGTCTCTTTAGTTTCCACGTTGACCGACGGCCAAATCCCACGTCCCAGTGAAGTCAGGGGGAGTTCTGAGCTGAATCAGAATTTGGCCTTTGAAGTGCAAATAGTTATTGAACATAAAACGGCGTCAAGAATTAAGAGACCATTGTGCTGTCAATATAATTTTTCTTGAAGTTGAACTAGGGTCCTCTGCAAGGTGTCATGTCCTTGCAGGAAAGGGTGAGCAGACAGGGACAGGGGACACACAAAGGATTTCCCAGTAGCTGTGGAATTTTTCTGGGGTGAATTCTTCCCTTTTTCGGAGATTTCTCTGTGTGATTCAAGCTTCAGCTGTTCCTCCCTTTGGCCTAAAACCGTGGGAAGTGCTTTTGGGCTCCTACATGGTCACCCCAAGCCACCATCTCGGCTCTTCTGCCCTCGAGCAAACACAAGGTTGTTTCCATCAACTCAACCCACAGCGGGTGTGAGTGGTGGGGTGACCTGGTCCCTATCTTGCCCCTTCCTGGGGCTCTTCGTCTCCCCAGCATCTCGGTCACACCTGAGACCAAACAAAATGGTTTGGGTTGAAAGGGACCTTGAAGATCATCGAGTTCCATCCCCCTGTCATGGGCAGGGACACCTCCCACTAGACCAGGTTGGTCAAGGCGCCATCCAACATGGTCTTGAACCCCTCCAGGGATGGGGCAGCCACAGCTTCTCGGGGCAACCTGGGTCAGGCTCTCACCACCCTCACAGCAAAGAAGTTCTTCCCGAGATCTCATCTCAATCTCCCCTCTTTCAATTTAAAACCCTTCCCCCTCGTCCTATGGCTCCCCTCCCTCGTCAAGAGTCCCTCCCCAGCTTTCCTGGAGCCCCTTGAGGGACTGGAAGGCCCTCTAAGGTCTCCCTGGAGCCTTCTCTTCTCCAGGCTGAACCCCCCCAACTCTCTCAGCCTGTCCTCACAGCAGAGGGGCTCCAGCCCTCCCAGCATCTCCATGGCCTCCTCTGGCCCTGCTCCAACAGGTCCATGTCCTTCTGCTGTTGGTGGCCCCAGAGCTGGAGGCAGCACTGCAGGGGGGTCTTCCCAGACCGGAGCAGAGGGGCAGAATCCCCCCCCCTTGCCCTGCCGGCCACGCTGCTGGGGATGCAGCCAAGTATGCGGGTGGCTTTCTGGGCTCCATTGCGTGTTGCCGGGGCGTGTTGAGCTTCTCATCCACCACCACCCCCGAAGTCCTTCTCCTCAGGGAGAGGACATCCCAATCTCCCCGGCTTTGTGATGCAGTGAAAAAAAGTTTTAAGATCTGGGCTCCGTTCTCCCGGCTTTGGCTCTTCTTCGCCGCAGAGTCCTATTTCTTCTTGGCTTTTCTCCTTCGCCGGAGTGTTGGGAAGATAAAAGCCCACAACAAGTCCTTGCCTGAATGCTGGATGCTCCTCTAGACCCCTGCCTGCTGCCAAGTCACGGACGCTGCTTCTTGTTTGCCATTCTCCTTCCTTTGCCTTTTATTTCTTTGTAATTATTTTTTTTTCCCCTTGCTTGTTTAACTCTGGTGTTTTCCATCCTGTGGGCAGTGTCTTGCAGAGCTTCGGTCTGTCTTTCCTCGGCCCCTCGCCGTGGAGATGTTGCCTTTTCGCTGTCCTTTATGGGGACACAGCTGCCCATCCTCTCCCTCCTCTTATTGCAAAAAATCCCCAAACCCAACCATCTTACACCATTCCACGTTGGTTTAAGTGGGATTTTTTTTTTTTAATCTTCAACCTTTTCTTTTTTTATTGCTATTATTATTCTTTCAAACAGAAAGAGTTTGGTTTATAACATCGTTATGTCTTTAGGGGAAAAAAAAAGGTCCCTGCTTGCGTTTCTTGCAGGAATTCACAGCCGAGGTTGGTTCCCAGCTCATTTCCAGGCGGTTTGCCTTACCCCTGCTTAAACTAAAGCTGTGTTTTTTTGCAGCTTTTCCCATTTCTGTGCAACCCGTGCGACTAAAATACAGTAGCATCCTGTCCGGCTTATAAACCTCAGGGCTGAAATTGCACCCGGACGGTTAAATCCGGGTGATTGAGGGGAGAGAAGAGGAAAACCCCAGAAAGCAGAGGCTGAATTATATTGGCAAAAACTGAAGCGTGTGAGGGTTTTATCTTAGGTAAAGTTTGTAACTAACTTTTATTTTGACATGCCCCTTTTCATAAGCGTCGCTCTTTACAAAGCGCTTTGTGTGATTGCGTTACTGAGAGGAAACAAAGAAATGCCAGGAAAACTTGATGTGGAGAATCCGTCCTCATAAAACGCTCGTAAGCGCCAGCAAACAGGAAAGCTTCCCCCGTCTCCCTATATTATGATTTATTTTTTTTTCGATTCCCTGCCACTCCGCTTGTAAAAAATAAAAATTAAAAAAAAAAAAAACAACCACGTTGAATATCTCAGAAAACCGGATCCGGTGGTCTGAGACTAAACGCAAATTCCTTCCACTGCCACCACGAACAAGCCTCTTCGTCCCGCGTTGGCCAAACACGAGCCCTCGTTCTTTATGGTTAAGAGCCAGTTGGCCTCGGAAAATAGGTTTGAACTCCTGGGGGTGCCAAGGAACACAGATTTGATGGGCAGATGGCTTTGGCAGGAGGGGCTGGAGACTGTTTAACCGCTGACCATTGAAATGTATTTGTGAATGGCCGCTTCCTTCGTCCGAACGTGCTTCGGCCGAGCGGTGGAGATGATGAAAATAAAATTAATTGCTATGCGAGGGGTTTTAAATAAACGCTGCTCTTTATCCGAATGGAGGAGGGGGGTTGGGGTAAGGGATGAGGCTGAGCAGGGGAATTAGAGTGGGTGCAGACCGGTGTGGTCACTGCAGCGCTCATGGTTGTTTCCCTGTTTCAGCCTTGTAAGGAGCCGGGAATTAAAGCATCTCCTGTGCTCTCAGAGCCAATAAGGAGTGTTAAAGAGGCAGCAAACAGGCAGGGAGCTGCCACCATGGTGAGGGCTAACCCTGTGCCGACCCGGGTGAAGGCAGCCCATCTCCATCTCCATCTTAATGGAGGCCATCTCCATGGATGCATCTCCATCTCCATCTTAATTGCATCCTCAATGGTGAGAAGAGAAGGCTCTGGGGAGCCCCTTCCAGTCCCTTAAAGGGGCTCCAGGAAAGCTGGAGAGGGATTCCTGATCGGGGAGAGGAGCCATAGGACACGGGGGAAGGGTTTGACACTGAAAGAGGGGAGATTGAGATGAGATGTGGGGAAGAACTTCTTTGCTGGGAGGGTGGTGAGAGCCTGGCCCAGGGTGCCCAGAGAAGCTGTGGCTGCCCCATCCCTGGAGGGGGTCAAGGCCAGGTTGGATGGGGCTTGGAGCAACCTGGTCTGGTGGGAGGTGTCCCTGTCCATGGCAGGGAGGGTGGAACTGGATGATCTTTAAGGTCCCTTCCAACCCAAATCATTCTATGATTTCTTCCATTCAGCTATTCTTTTTTGGGGACCTGCCATCTCAGCTACCAGTATGGCCAGCACACAGGGGCTTGCTCATCCCTTTTGGGCTGCTGTAGTCTCTTGAGCAAACAATTTGTGGGCAAATCCTCCTCTTTGTGCCTGTTGAATTTCCATGTTACCCATTTGGAGCCACATTGACCCAGCCTCCTATCCGGAGGTAATGGTCTTGGCTCCCCAGGCTGCCAGAGCCACATGTGGTCCTCAGCTTCTTCATCCATGTACTTGTCTTCCTCCAGTGTAGCAATGACGAAGGGCATGCGTAAAGAAAAGCCAAACAAAACCATTTGGTGTGGGCACCTCTTTTACTTGGTAATTTGCTTTTCAGGTTTTTTTCCTCTCTTAGAAATTCCCAATACACTTAAAATGATGCTCTGCAAACCAATGCCGTGTTGGCACAGCAGAGGTGACAAGTAAGAGGAGCAAGCAATGCTGCAGGCCAGGTATATTAGGAGTTCTTTAGATCTTCAGGAAAAAGTATCTCCTGGTATTTCTCGCCTCCCTGACTTCTCATTGCAGGGACTAGCCAGGTCTTCCCTGGTTTATCTTGGAAGCAACACAGAAACCTGGGAAAGATATCCCTGGAAACCAAAGGCACGTTGCCTAACCATTCATGAAAACTTGCAGCTGGTATATGCCTGTTATCAAAAGAGGTTGAGGCATGATTTGGTACTAGGTTGTGTTAGATACCAAGAAATGGGCTCCCCTTTTGTGGTGGGGAGACCCACAGAGCCCACCCACCAAGGGTCAGGGTCTTTGGCGGGACAGAAGATGTGTTGACCAAACAGGACTGTGCAGGGAAGGGTGTACTAACGACTTCCTTTGACTTTCCAGGAGACAGCAGAGACTTCCTGGTGGGAACAAGCCTCAACAGCACGCAGATCATCAGCAAGGTGGCACCAAACACAACAGGGACCACCAGAAACTCTACCAAGGAGGCCAGGCCCCTCACTCCTCAGGCAGGACGGGCCACCACGGCTACAGCCAGAACCGGAGATGGCACCACAACCAGAAACACTCACCTAACGACAAAGAAACGCACAGAAACGCCAAAGAGACTGAGAATTTGAAAATTGAGGACACCTCTGTCTGCACGGTGCATGTTCCCGTGGAGACGCACCGAGGCCCAGAGGCTGTGGAGAAACAGTCTCAGCAGTACATCCAGGAGCCAGAGACCAAGCGGAAAGACAGTATTCACGAGCGCATTGGGGAAAGACCCAAGATCAATTTGCTTCAGTCTTCCAAAGACAGGCTGCGGAGGAGACTAAAAGAAAAGGTATTATTTCTTATTTTTTTCCAAGAGTCTGACTGTTGGCCATTCTCCATACAAAGGGTAGGGTGGGCTCAAGGGACCTTTCCATGAAGGCCCCCAACTTACCTTAGTCTCCCAGTGTGAACACTTCTCTTGAAGTGTCTTTGTGCTTCTTCAGGAGGCCTTTTATCAACACAGCACTAAGGTTCTTAGCTTGGCTTCTTGGTTGAGGTTGCTACAAGCTTGAGTTCATAGAATCATAGAACAGTTAGAATTGGAAAGGACCTTAAAGATCATCGAGTTCCAACCCCCCTGTCATGGGCAGGGACACCTCCCACTAGACCAGGTTGCTCAAAGCCCCATCCTGTCTGGACTTGAACCCCTCCGGGGATGGGGCATTCACAACTTCTCTGGCCAACATGGGCCAGTGTCTCACCACCCTCACAGCAGAGAATCTCCTCCTGAGATCTAATCTCAATCTCCCCTCTTTCAGTTTAAAATCATTCTCCCTCATCCTATGGCTCCCCTCCCTGGTCAAGAGTCCCTCCCGATCTCTCCTGTAGGCCCCCTTTAGGGACTGGAATGGCGTTATAAAAGTCACCCCGGAGTCTTCTCTTCTCCAGGCTGAACAACCCCAACTCTCTCAGCCTGTCTTCGTAGGAGAGGCGCTCCAGCCCTGTGATCATTTTTGTGGCCCTCTGCTGGACCCATTCCAACAGGTCCATGTCCTTCTCCAAGAAGGACCGGGAACTTTGCACCCTACCCATAAAAAGGCCCTTGGGGAAGGCTGGTGGACACATGAGCTGCGACTTGGGTGCTCCTTCTCCAACGGCGGATCCAAACTGACTTCCTCCTGGTCTGCAGAGCTCATCTGCTTTTCAAGGAGGTCTAAAAAAGGCAATTTGTCTCCACAATTATAGAGCTTTGGCTTTTGAGTGCTGAATAGTTGGAGTCAGCTACTTAGAAGTTGATATCCATTTATCTCAGCAATGAATCGAAATGCCCTTATCTCTCCCCATTCCTTCCAACAACCCAACAATAACAAAACTATTGCATCCAAGTGACGGAGGAGAAATCCTTTTTGGAAACAATATTCAGCCGCAGATTTGTGAGGAATTCAGAGATTATATCTGCGTTTGCCCCCTGTGAAACTCGGATCCTTTCTCTGGAGATTCTTCTGTCAGACTGGAAAATGCATCCGTGGGGGTATCTCCAATGAGATTTCCAAAATACGTAGCAAAAATAACCTGAACATATACAATTCCATGGGAGGGCATGTTAGAAATGTATACCTTTGGATGCATGTGCATTTACTATTTATGTATGTGGCATGAGGGGGAGGAAGAGATTTTGTAAGTTATTTTTATGTTCTTTAAAGCAATGGGAGTATCGCAGAGACCTTCAGAGTATTCATTTTAACGCCTGCCCTGTGAATTTATAGTCTTATAAGAAACCCATCACATAAGCACCCACTCTTGGGTCTCCTGATGGGTGTTTTGGACAATTCCAACTGCTTGTTGGCGTTGGGGATGTCCAAAAAAATTGTTACAGGTTTGTATTGTATAGAACATTTTAAGAATGAGGTAGGAGAAGGGGGGGAAGCAGACCATAATAAGCAGGTTGCATGCTGTACGCTGGGGGAAAGGGACAAATGCATAATTAAATAATGAAAAGAAGCAATAAATTCTAGGGTAGCGAAGCGAGAAGTGTCACAGTCAAGAGATGGAAAAGTTAAGAGTTTTTCTAATGCCGGGATCACGTGACGCCTTTGATCTCAATTTAGAACGTTAAATATATTTTTTAAAAGTAGATATTTTTGCAAACATCAGAGCACTTTCAAAATAGAGACCAAAAAATGTCCGTTGTCACCATGGCGCAGACAGAACCCTGTCCAAGATGCCAAAGCCAGTCGAGAGTGGTCTGACCTTGGCATCCTGGCTGAGGACCATGAAGGACGTCTTCTCCTTGAGCTGAGGGGGAGGACTCTGGGATTAAGTGCTGTGGGAAATGGAGAAAGAGAACATTTCTGGGGCGGGACTCATTCACTTGTGGTTTTCAATGCTTTAAATGATGCTTTGATTTTTCTCTCTCTGTTTATATGTCTCCCCATCCCTTTCCCCCTTTGCTGTTTGTGGAAGGACAAGGGCTGATATATCTGTTTTTTCCTTGTGTAACAGATGCCTTGTCTTTCCCTTTTCACGGACCAGGACGAAGTCACGGTGGAAACCACCAATCCCGAAAAGAACAAAATGGACAAATTAATTGAAATCCTCAACAGCATGAGGAACAACAGCAGTGACGTTGACTCCAAGCTCACCACCTTCATGGAGGAAGCCCAGAACTCTACCAACTCTGAGGAGATGCTGGGGGAGATAGTCAAGACCATTTACCAGAAAGCGGTGACAGACCGCAGCTTTGCTTCCACGGCAGCCAAGCTCTGTGACAAAATGGCCCTTTTCATGGTGGAAGGAACCAAATTCCGGAGTCTGCTCCTCAACATGTTGCAGGTAATGAGATAAAATTAGTTGGGTAGATGCCTGCGTCTTCACCCCACCTGATCTTACCATGCATTTGGTCAGGAGCTGAGCTGTTACTGAATTCATTTTGAAGCCGGTTGATGAGAGGACAACAGAAACGTACCTGCTCATTTTGTCTCTGAAATCTTTAGTGGTTACCAAAGATAACGTGGCACTGGGGCCATTGTCAAGTTGCTCTTCAGTCCCGTTTCTTGAGCTGGATGTGGAATTGTGGTATCTCACACCAGGGCCCATCTGTGAAATGGGTGGATTGCTTGTGGCAGCATCCCCATGGCATGAAGAGAAGTGGACATGGAGGGTCTTACAGTGGAAGGTCTTTTCGGCTGAAGTCTGTCTACATCAGGTCAAGTCATGGTCCCTGAGTAGGCTGTTGGTTGTGGCTTCACCTGGTTGAAGGGCGCGCTCCTGGTTTCTGAGTGCAACCCAAACTTAAATAATTTCTGGTTTTGCTAATTATTCCGGGTAATTACTCTGCACTGGTTGATTGTTCTGCTCCAAAACTGTCAGCAACAGCAGATTCGGGGGGGGCAGAAAAAAGCAGTGGCTCTGATAAATGGTCCATGCTAACGATGGATGATGGGGAAACAGGACTGTCCTCAACTGCCCATGATCTGCTGGGGGGAGTGAGTTTTACTGTAGTGCCACCATCAAAGAGAGGGTTGCTTTCTGGGGAGGGTGTCACATGGACCTACATCTTTCTGCCTCTCTGGTGATGGGACATTTAAGGCTGAAACCATGAATTTCCATCCTTAATTTAATATGCGTTTCCGTTTGGCCGTTCCTTCAACATTTCTCTGTTCTCCACGCGCTTAGTGCACGGGGTCGCTCCAGGTTTTGACACGGTCTTCTTGCCCTCCTTGCTCTTGTTGGGGATCATCCCTTGAATGCTGGGTCTGGCTGCCAGTACCTTGTGTGGGCTGGGTTGGCTTTCAGGCAACAGAGCAAGCAGGGAAAAATAAATAATATAAATCAGGGAAAAATAAAATAACGGAAATCAATATTTATTATTATTATTATTATTATTATAATACCATAAGATATTTCTGCAAAGTCACTGGTCCGGTTTTGCTTCTCTCATTGCTCTGGGCTTGTATCAAACCCAGCACCTCTCCCTGTGCCCCCTCCTTCTCCACTCCTCTGCAAAGTCACTGTATCACAGAATCAATGATAAAATCAGGTTGGAAGGGACCTTGAAGATCATCTTTTTCCAACCCCCTGCAATGAGCAGGGACACCTCCCACCAGACCAGGTTGCTC